>JAWKAU010000110.1:0-458000 GCA_033398695.1 Orobanche coerulescens | reverse complement strand
CATGAGTACACATCCGAGACCCTGCCCGGACGCATCACTATAAACCACAAATCCTTCCGTCCCTTACGGCAAGGAAAGAACAGGTGCTGAAGTTAACCGGATCTTGAGTTCCTCAAAACTCTGTTGACACGCGTCGGACCACGTGTATTTCTTATCTTTTCGTAAAATATTCGTCATGGGTTGAGCGATTTTAGAAAATCCTTCAACAAACCGCCGATAATAACTGGCTAATCCGAGAAAGCTCCGGATCTCCTTAACATTCTTCGGAGGTAGCCAATCTCGAATAGCCTGTGTCTTTTGAGGATCAACACGAACTCCGTCTGAAGAAATTACGTGTCCGAGAAACGTCACTTCGGACATCCAGAATTCACATTTGGAAAACTTCCCATAAAGTTGCTCTCGTCTCAACACGTCGAGAACCTGATGAAGGTGAAACTCGTGTTCCTCCCGGTCACGAGAATAAATCAAAATGTCATCAATGAAGACAACCACAAATTGATCCAAAAAGTCGATGAAAACCCGATTCATTAACTACATGAATACCGCAGGTGCATTAGTTAAACCAAACGGCATTACCACGAATTCATAATGACCATAGCATGTTCGAAACGCCGTTCTCGCGATATCTGACTCTCGAATTCGCAACTGATGATATCCAGATCTTAGGTCGATCTTGGAAAATACTGAAGCTCCCTGAAGTTGATCTAAAAGATCATCGATACGGGGTAGAGGATATTTATTCTTGATCGTCACCCAGTTCAATTCTCGGTAATCAATACACAAGCGGAATGAACCATCCTTCTTCTTGACAAATAAAACTGGTGCTCCCCACGGGGACGCACTCGGTCGGATATAACCTTTCTCGAACAACTCCTCAAGTTGGTTCTTTAACTCCTGCATTTCGGTCGGGGCCATCCGGTACGGTGCCTTCGATATCGGGGACGTACCGGGCTCTAACTCAATCGTGAATTCCACATCTCTCTGTGGAGGCAAACCAGGTAACTCGTCTGGAAAAACATCGGCATATTCCCTCACTACCGGAATATCCGTCAACATTACTGGTGATTTCTTGGTTTTGGTCATATAGCACTAATAACCAACACACCCCTGACTGAGTAATCTCACTGCTTTCATTAAGTTAATGACTTACCAGAATAGCCGGGATTACCTCCCTGAAAAACACATTCAACACCATCATCAGAAATGATAGTGACCATACGCTTGCGGACACTAATGATGGCATCATGATGATCCATCCAGTCAATACCCAGAATGACGTCGTCTCTCGGCAAATCTACTACGATTAGGTCTGCTAGCCATACACGGCCATGAAGCTGAATCGGACAATTCTGAATCTCACGATTTCCGATAATTCTTCTACCATCAGGTAGACCAATAACATAAGGCTCACAACTAGTAGCACTACCCAGACGTAGTCTACTCAAGCATGACTCGGAAATGAATGAATGCGATGCACCAGTATCAAAAAGGGTACACACAGGTTGAGATAGAATATCGAGTGTACCTGATATCATCCGGGCCTCTGGATCGTCCGTCTTCTTCATCTCATAAATTCGGGGCTTGCCGGCCCCCGAACCGGACGCTCCTGCCTCGATAGCTCTGCTCCGCCTTTAGCTCTGCTGCCTTGAACGACGCCGACCGAGTGGCCTTGATTACGCACCGAAAGTCCTAGGGCCTCGAGATGACGCCGGAGTGGGTTTAGAGTCCCTTCGCAAAAGCGGCCCTATGCCCAGCAATCCCAGCTTGTGGCACGTGATGCATCGCGGACATTTGGTGCCGAAATGGCCTCGCTCCTCACAGCTGAAACAGTGATGGCCGAATCGCCGCTGGATCGAAATTCCGCGGGTTTAGACGCCGGAGGTCGCTCGTAAAAGTAGAGCCCGCACGTGGTTTCTTGAAAGTGGCACGACTCCGTCGACCGATTACGGTTCTTGGACTTCTTGCTAGCGGATGAAGGTTGCCGCTTAGCAATCTCCTTAGCAGTAAGCTCATAGGTAAGAGCTTTCTCAATGAATTCGCCAACGTGGTACAATTATGATTAAGCAATTGTAGTCTCATACGGGGTTTCACCTCTTGTGAAATACTTGATTTTGTCCGCCTCAGAGTGAATGATAGACGAGGCGAACGGAAGAAGTTCCTGAAATTTTTCGGCGATGGCGAGAACATCATCATCCGCCGAAAGGTCGGGAGTGAGTAATTCCGACAACTTGGCCTCCCTGAGTGGGGCCGGATAGTACCTCTCCATCATGAGAGTTTTGAACTGATCCCAAGTACATGATCCGTCTGTGGGCTTCAACGATAGCCACCATGAATGAGCGCTCTTACCAAGATAGTAAGCCGCAACTGAAACTTTATGCCCTTCAGGGCAATCCACCATAGCAAATAACTTCTCGAAATGCTCAAGCCAATGAACAATATCCGCCGGCTCAGATGAGCCCTCAAAGGTAGGTGGTCGCTGGCGAGAGATATCGCTAATGATATTGCTTGCACCCCTCTCTTGCCTCTGAGGTGGCGGCGGAGGAGCCTGTTGATTTTGAGTAGTGGAGTTATGCATCGCCTCCATTAGTTGTGCCATCTGAGTCATTTGGGCCATCATGCCCTGCATAAAAGCCAGTGGGTCAGCTCGAACACCCTCTGACTGAGCTGTGTCCCGGGTACGACTCCCTGATAGCGAATGATCATGTCCAGGCAAATGAGTGGCAGCGTCACTGCTCGATGAGTTAGCATTATTCCTGGCATTCGCACGTGTATTCACACGAGTCCTCGGGTTTCGGCCTGCACCACGGCCTCTTCCCCCTCGTCCTCTGCCAGCTCTTTCCATACTGAAGTGGAAAGTCACATGATGATTATATCTCTCGCATGAATATCACATTATGACTATGACATGAGATGATGAAAATGAGCATACGCTCTAACACAGTGGTTACATGTATGATTAACTGAGGTGACATGATTATCTGATGAACTTATTGAAATGATTATCTTGAACAAGTTAACAAGATTAATGATATGATCTTCCAGATCAACAACTGAGTAATGAAATGAATTGAGTGATTAATGAGTTAACATGACCGTCCTGGTCAACATGAAAATGATGATTGAGGATTGTTAACTGATAAATTATGAATGAATGATTATTGCCAGAAACTATACCATGGCGTTAAAAATCTTACAGTTCTTGGTCTGATTGGCTCGGCATTTGCACAGGTTACACGTGACGCGAAAGTCCAGTGATACTAGTCCGATGACGATGATTTCAAATGAGACATGACTTGGAGGGTAGTATTCAAAACCACGCTCCGATACCAACTCTGTAACACCCCAAACCAGGCG
Organism: Orobanche coerulescens; assembly: GCA_033398695.1. NCBI lineage: Eukaryota > Viridiplantae > Streptophyta > Magnoliopsida > Lamiales > Orobanchaceae > Orobanche > Orobanche coerulescens. Next base: position 454,646 of record JAWKAU010000110.1, on the reverse strand, counting down.
GATATTACAGTCCCGTGGACCCCCGACTGGGACCCACCAGGCGAATGAAAATGGATGAATTACACAGGGTAAATGTAGTACCGAACCACATTACAACATCAATTACTCTGATGAGGAGTTTCATACAACACACCCAGGATAATACAGAATACTTGTATATTTTTTTTGTAGATAATATTCTCAACTCTGATTGAGATGAGTATTCAAACGGAATGTCTGCAGCGGAATAAATGAAGGAAACATAAATGACTGAATAAATGACTGAAAAGACTGGGGGGCCCTTCTAGTATCATTGAGACTCCTCGCCGTCAACATGCTCTCCCCATGCCTTTGCCTTGCCGTGACTTGAAAAACAATATCCCCAAACGGGGTCAGTTACACAGAACAACAATCCTCAAGGGTTGAAAATACACAATCATGATATATCTGAAGTTATGAATTATCCTGTCGAAACATACGCAATCAAACATGCTATATGAATCAACTATCAGTACGGCTCAAAGGAATGGCGCCATAATACGTCTGGGACGGAAATGTGTCCGTGCACAAGACACCAACGAGTATCGATTGAATACACGCGTGGTCTTGTACCTAATCAGTCTCACGAAGCCATCAACTCGTGTGCACAGTCCAATGTGAGGCCACCAACCAACACACGACTATAATGTGCCCGACATGAAAATCCTAAACATACCAACCGGCACGCTAGTATGACCCGGAATGCCACGATATAACAAAAGTGACAACGAAAATGAATAATGACTCACCAAGATGAAATGATGGTGAAATGAATGACAGCTCAATGAAATGATTGGAACCGTCGTTCCTTATGACTGAGGTGATTAATTGACAATGACAAGTTTTGATACGGTTAATACAATGATGAATGAGTTACGATTATGAATGAACAACAACAAAAGGAATGAATATCCTTTTAACCGAGTAAGAATTAACTTACACAACACCGATGAAGAATGTCCGTACACGAACAACGTCCTAAATGAAATGCCGGTCGCTTGAACAACCTTGAATAACATAATTACCAATAATTCGATCATTACGCGAATCAAATACCATCATAACCGACTCAAACGTCGATACAACAATATCCTAACTCGAATATATCGAAACCAGCTCCAAGATGAGTATTTCAAACCATCAAAACACTTTCAATGATATCAATAATCCCATAGGAATCCACAATTCAAGATTACAACAACGTCAATCGGAAATCCCCAAATTAACCGAAGTCAACCCCAAGGGTTCTTGATATAAATCCCCAAAATAACCATTTAATCCGTAGGAATATATTTATCCAAGGTAGATAATCCATATCTAACATATTCCATTGATAATCCAAGCTTACACGAAGAAATCGGAAGGAAAAACCCAAAAATCCGAAATTTTAGATCCAAGAGATTAATACCTTTGATTTGATGTTAAGGAGGTGATGAAGTGATGATTAATCCGAATGATGAGCTTAAAGATGATGATTGATGATTACACCTCGAAGGATACTCTCCAAAACGCCCGAAATCGCCCAAAACCGATGAGGGAATGAGAAAGAATGATAAATGACGAACTCGGACTAACTGTCCAATATATAGCCATTCCAGGTTAGCGTGCGCTAGCCCTTGTGCGTAGCGTGCGCTAACGGGTATTTTGGGTAGTCCAATACCCACTGTCCGAAAACGGTAGCGTGCGCTACGTACCTTTTGTAGCGTGCGCTACAACCATACCATTAGCGTGCGCTAATACCCATGGTTAGCGTGCGCTAACGAATTATTAGATGCCCAAGATCGAATCCGAAACCGCCTCCCTCCGATCCGACTCGTAGCGTGCGCTACAACCAATATTTAGCGTGCGCTATAATATCGATTGCGTATGCTAAAAACAACTCATAGCGTGCGCTGTGAATTAATCCAGTGCAGTCCAGTAGCTACTGGACTCAACCTGATCCGTCCTTAGCGCGCGCTACATCAATCATTAGCGTGCGCTACTACAACCCACTAGCGCGCGCTACTTACCACTCGTAGCGTCCGCTACTAATAACTCACCCGCACCCAAGCATTCTCCGGATCGCAGCAAGGTAACATTAGCGTGCGCTAATGCCGAGTGGTACCGCGGCGCTACCAGATTTCGCTAGCGCGCGCTAGAAAGAGTACGTAGCGTGCGCTACTCCTCACGCACAGCCCACAATGAAAACGACAATGATGACAAACACGGCACGAAACTCCAATTAGATTGATGATGGATGACGATTGATACACGATACAATTACTCTGAACGATGAATACCATGATTGAATATGAGTGACAAATGATCATTAATGAGTGAAATTACTGAGTGACAATTACTGAATGATAAATACTGAATGATAATAACTGAATTCCAACCGGGTATTACATACACCCCCCCTAAAAGAGTTTCGTCCCCGAAACTAAGGGTCAAACAACTCGGGATAACTCTCCCGCATACAATCCTCGGTTTCCCAAGTAGCCTCTTCGATCCCGTGTCTAGACCACTGAATTTTCACCAAAGGAATCGTCTTATACCTCAACTGTTTGATTCGCCGCTCTAAAACTCGTATAGGACGCTCCTCATATGAATGATCATCGGCGATCTCAATTTCGTCGAACTGAAGTATGTGACTCAGGTCGGCAATATACTTCCGCAACTGTGAGACATGAAATACATTATGAATTCGGCTCAAAGCCGGAGGTAGAGCCAGTCGATAAGCTAACTCGCCTACTCGATCCAGAATCTCAAACGGTCCAATGAATCTCGGACTCAACTTCCCCCTCTTCCCGAAACGGAAGATACCTCGACTCGGGGATACTTTGACCAAAACGTGGTCACCCGTCTCGAACTCTAGTGGTCGACGACGATTGTCTGCATAAGATTTCTGTCGACTCTGAGCGGTCAACAAATGACTCCTGATCAAAGCTACCTTCTCACGTGCGGCTATAAGCATATCGGGCTCGGTGCCGATTGATTCTGATAAGTCATCCCAACACAAAGGAGATCGACAACGACGACCGTACAAGGCCTCGTAAGGTGCCATCTTAATCGAAGAATGCCAACTATTATTATACGTGAACTCGATCAATGGTAGTTGGGCTTCCCAATCGTCTTTCCAATAGAGGACGCATGCCCTCAACATGTCCTCTAATGTCTGAATAGTCCTCTCTGACTGCCCGTCGGACTGAGGATGAAAGGCGGTACTGAGATTAAGCTGAGTTCCCATAGCACGATGAACTGATTTCCAAAAATGCGACACAAATCGTCCGTCACGATCGGAAATGATACTTTTAGGGGTACCGTGCAGTCTCACTATCTCTTTGATAAACAACTGGGCAAGTCTCTCGGGACCCCACGTATCCTTAATCTCAAGGAAATGAGCCGATTTAGTTAAGCGGTCCACAATTACCCAGATTGTATTCATGCCACGACGACTCGTCGGCAAACTCGTGATGAAATCCATAGAAATGTCTTCCCACTTCCATTCTGGAATAGGGAGAGGTTTCAGCATACCCGCCGGTCGCTGATGTTCAATCTTAACTTGTTGACAGGTTAAGCATCTCGAAACAAATTCTGCGACTTCTCGCTTCATATTACTCCACCAGTAATTTTGTTTCAAGTCCTTATACATCTTGCTAGACCCCGGATGAACAGAATAAGGGGTAGCATGAGCTTCTTTCAAAATCGAGTTTTTCAACTCGTCATCCGCCGGTACGCACAACCGATTCTTAAATCTCAAAAGTCCATCCTCGTGGACCACGAATCCAGGGGCTTTCCACGAGCCACATCCTCACGGATGCGCAACAATGATGGGTCTCAAACTCGCTTCTCTCGATTGCCTCCTCAAGTGACGATGAAATCTCTAACATACAAAGTCAGTCTCGAACTCGCTGAGCTGCACTCGATCTCGGGTCTAAGGAATTCTTGTCAAGCTCCTTCTCGAATCGTTAAACGAGCAAGCATCCGCTCTCGGACGGACTTACGACTCAAGGCGCCGGCGACAACGTTCGCCTTGCCCGGTGGTAAAGTATCTCGATATCGTAATCTTTGATTAGTTCCAACCACTGCCTCTCGCCGCATATTTAACTCCTTTTGAGTAAATATATACTTCAAACTCTTGTGATCGGTGAAAATTTGACAGTGACGCCATAAAGGTAATGACGCTGATTTTCAAAGCGAACACCACTACCGCTAGCTCCAGGTCGTGGGTCGGATAATTAACCTCGTAAGGTCTCAATTGCCGTGAAGCATAAGCAATAACTTTCCCGTTCGCATGAGTACACATCCGAGACCCCGCCTCGACGCATCACTATAAACCACAAATCCTTCCGTCCCTTACGGCAAGGAAAGAACAGTGCCGAAGTTAACCGGATCTTGAGTTCCTCAAAACTCGCTGACACGCGTCGGACCACGTGTATTTCTTATCTTTTCGTAAAATATTCGTCATGGGTTGAGCGATTTTAGAAAATCCTTCAACAAACCGCCGATAATAATCGCTAATCCGAGAAAGCTCCGGATCTCCTTAACATTCTTCGGAGGTAGCCAATCTCGAATAGCCTGTGTCTTATGAGGATCAACACGAACTCCGTCTGAAGAAATTACGTGTCCGAGAAACGTCACTTCGGACATCCAGAATTCACATTTGGAAAACTTCCCATAAAGTTGCTCTCGTCTCAACACGTCGAGAACCTGATGAAGGTGAAACTCGTGTTCCTCCCGGTCACGAGAATAAATCAAAATGTCATCAATGAAGACAACCACAAATTGATCCAAAAAGTCGATGAAAACCCGATTCATTAACTACATGAATACCGCAGGTGCATTAGTTAAACCAAACGGCATTACCACGAATTCATAATGACCATAGCATGTTCGAAACGCCGTTCTCGCGATATCTGACTCTCGAATTCGCAACTGATGATATCCAGATCTTAGGTCGATCTTGGAAAATACTGAAGCTCCCTGAAGTTGATCTAAAAGATCATCGATACGGGTAGAGGATATTTATTCTTGATCGTCACCTACCAATTCTCGTAATCAATACACAAGCGGAATGAACCATCCTTCTTCTTGACAAATAAACCGGTGCTCCCACGGGACGCACTCGGTCGGATATAACCTTTCTCGAACAACTCCTCAAGTTGGTTCTTTAACTCCTGCATTTGGCCGGGCCATCCGACGGTGCCTTCGATATCGGGGACGTACCGGGCTCTAACTCAATCGTGAATTCCACATCTCTCTGTGGAGGCAAACCAGGTAACTCGTCTGGAAAAACATCGGCATATTCCCTCACTACCGGAATATCCGTCAACATTACTGGTGATTTCTTGGTTTTGGTCATATAGCACTAATAACCAACACACCCCTGACTGAGTAATCTCACTGCTTTCATTAAGTTAATGACCTTACCAGAATAGCCGGGATTACCTCCCTGAAAAACACATTCAACACCATCATCAGAAATGATAGTGACCATACGCTTGCGGACACTAATGATGGCATCATGATGATCCATCCAATAATACCCGCATGACGCTGCCTCTCGGCAAATCTACTACGATTAGGTCCGCTAGCCATACACGGCCATGAAGTCAATCGTACAATTCTGAATCTAACGATTTAAGATAATTCTTCTACAATCAGGTAGACCAAAAACATAAGGCTCACAACTAGTAGCACTACCCGCACGTAGTCTACTCAAGCATGACTCGGAAATGAATGTATGCGATGCACAAGTATCAAAAAGGGTAAACACAGTGTGAGTTAGAATATAGTGTGTACCTCGATATCATCCGGCCTCGGATCGTCGGTCTTCTTCATCTCATAAATTCGGGGCTTGCTGCCCCGAACCGACGCCTGCCTCGATAGCTCTTGGCTCCGCCTTTAGCTCCTGTCGTCTTGAACGACGCTGACTGAGTGGCCTGATTCTGCACCGCTGAAAGTCCTAGGGCCTGAGATGACGCCGGAGTGGGTTTAGAGTCCCTTCGGCAAAAGCGGGCCCTATGCCCAGCAATCCCACAGTTGTGGCACGTGACAGACTGCTTCGGACATTTGGTGCTGAAATGGCCCTGCTCCTCACAGTTGAAACAGGTGATGGCCGAACTGGCCGCTCGTGACTGAAATTCCGCGGGTTTAGACGCCAGGGGAGGTCGCTCAGAAAAAGTAGAGCCCGCACGTGGTTTCTTGAAAGTGGCCTGACTCCCGTCAGACTGATTACGGTTCTTGGACTTCTTGCTAGCAGATGAAGGTTGCTGCTTAGCAATCTCCTTAGCAGTAAGCTCATAGGTAAGAGCTTTCTCAATGAATTCGGCCAACGTGGTACAATTATGATTAAGCAGCTGTAGTCTCATACGGGGTTTCAGCCTCTTGCTGAAATACTTGATTTTGTCCGCCTCGAGTGAATGATAGACGAGGCGAACGGAAGAAGTTCTGAAATTTTTCGGCGATGGCGAGAACATCATCATCCGCCGAAAGGTCGGGAGTGAGTAATTCCGACAACTTGGCCTCCCGAGTGGGGCCGGATAGTACCTCTCCATCATGAGAGTTTTGAACCGATCCCAAGTACATGATCCGTCGTGGGCTTCAACGATAGCCACCATGAATGAGCGCTCTTACCAAGATAGTAAGCCGCAATCGAAACTTTATGCCCTTCAGGCAATCCACCATAGCAAATAACTTCTCGAAATGCTCAAGCCAATGAACAATATCCGCCGGCTCGGATGAGCCCTCAAAGGTAGGTGGTCAAGTAGAGATATCGCTAATGATATTGCTTGCACCCCTCTCTTGCCTCTCGAGGTGGCGGCGGAGGAGCTCGTTGATTTTGAGTAGTGGAGTTATGCATCGCCTCCATTAGTTGTGCCATCTCGAGTCATTTGGGCCATCATGCCCCGCATAAAAGCCGCTGGTCACTCGAACACCTCTCGACCGAGCCGTGTCCTGTACGACTCACGATAGCGAATGATCATGTCCAGCAAATGAGTGGCACACACGCTCGATGAGTTAGCATTATTCCCGGCATTCGCACGTGTATTCACACGAGTCCTCGGGTTTCGGCCTCGCACCACGCCTCTTCCCTCGTCCTCTGCCAGCTCTTTCCATACTGAAGTGGAAAGTCACATGATGATTATATCTCTCGCATGAATATCACATTATGACTATGACATGAGATGATGAAAATGAGCATACGCTCTAACACAGTGGTTACATGTATGATTAACTGAGGTGACATGATTATCTGATGAACTTATTGAAATGATTATCTTGAACAAGTTAACAAGATTAATGATATGATCTTCCAGATCAACAACTGAGTAATGAAATGAATTGAGTGATTAATGAGTTAACATGACCGTCCTGGTCAACATGAAAATGATGATTGAGGATTGTTAACTGATAAATTATGAATGAATGATTATTGCCAGAAACTATACCATGGCGTTAAAAATCTTACAGTTCTTGGTCTGATTGGCTCGGCATTTGCACAGGTTACACGTGACGCGAAAGTCCAGTGATACTAGTCCGATGACGATGATTTCAAATGAGACATGACTTGGAGGGTAGTATTCAAAACCACGCTCCGATACCAACTCTGTAACACCCCAAACCAGGCGGATATTACAGTCCCGTGGACCCCGATCGACCCACCAAAGTAATGAAAATGGATGAATTACACAGGTAAATGTAGTACCGAACCACATTACAACATCAATTACTCGATGAGGAGTTTCATACAACACACCCAGGATAATACAGAATACTTGTATATTTTATATGAAGATAAAATACACAACACTGAATGAGATGAGTATTCAAACGGAATGTCTGCAGCGGAATAAATGAAGGAAACATAAATGACTGAATAAATGACTGAAAAGACTGGGGGCCCCTTCTAGTATCATTGAGACTCCTCGCCGTCAACATGCTCTCCCCATGCCTTTGCCTTGCCGTGACTTGAAAAACAATATCCCCAAACGGGGTCAGTTACACAGAACAACAATCCTCAAGGTTGAAAATACACAATCATGATATATCTGAAGTTATGAATTATCCTGTCGAAACATACGCAATCAAACATGCTATATGAATCAACTATCAGTACGGCTCAAAGGAATGGCGCCACACTACGTCCGGGATGGAAATGTGTCCGTGCACAAGCCACCAACGAGTATCGATTGAATACACGCGTGGTCTTGTACCTAATCAGTCTCACGAAGCCATCAACTCGTGTGCACAGTCCAATGTGAGGCCACCAACCAACACACGACTATAATGTGCCCGACATGAAAATCCTACACATACCAACCGACACGCTAGTATGACCCGGAATGCCACGATATAACAAAAGTGACAACGAAAATGAATAATGACTCTCCAACATGAAATGATGGTGAAATGAATGACAACTCAATGAAATGATTCGAACCGTCGTTCCTTATGACTGAGGTGATTAATTGACAATGACAAGTTTTGATACGGTTAATACAATGATGAATGAGTTACGATTATGAATGAACAACAACAAAAGGAATGAATATCCTTTTAACCGAGTAAGAATTAACTTACACAACACCGATGAAGAATGTCCGTCCACGAACAACGTACTAAATGAAATGCCGGTCGCTCGAACAACCTTGAATAACATAATTACCAATAATTCGATCATTACGCGAATCAAATACGATCATAACCGACTCAAACGTCGATACAACAATATCCTAACTCGAATATATCGAAACCAACTCTAAGATGAGTATTTCAAACCATCAAAACACTTTCAATGATATCAATAATCCCATAGGAATCCACAATTCAAGATTACAACAACGTCAATCGGAAATCCCCAAATTAACCGAAGTCAACCCCAAGGGTTCTTGATATAAATCCCCAAAATAACCATTTAATCCGTAGGAATATATTTATCCAAGGTAGATAATCCATATCTAACATATTCCATTGATAATCCAAGCTTACACGAAGAAATCGGAAGGAAAAACCCAAAAATCCGAAATTCTAGATCCAAGAGATTAATACCTTTGATTTGATGTTAAGGAGGTGATGAAGTGATGATTAATCCGAATGATGAGCTTGAAGATGATGATTGATGATTACACCTCGAAGGATACTCTCCAAAACGCCCGAAATCGCCCAAAACCGATGAGGGAATGAGAAAGAATGATAAATGACGAACTCGGACTAACTGTCCAATATATAGCCATTCCAGGTTAGCGTGCGCTAGCCCTTGTGTGTAGCGTGCGCTAACGGGTATTTTGGGTAGTCCAAGACCCATCGTCCAAACGGTAGCATGCGCTACGTACCTTTTGTAGCGTGCGCTACAACCATACCATTCGCGTGCGCTAATACCCATGGTTAGCGTGCGCTAATGAATTATTAGATGCCCAAGATCGGAATCCGTAAAACGCCTGCCCTCTCGACCGACTCGGTAGCGCGGCGCTACAACCAATATTTAGCGTGCGCTATAATATCGATTAGACGCTTAAAAACAACTCATAGCGCGGCGCTATGAATTAATTCAGGCGATCCAAAGAGCTACGGACTCAACTCGATCCGCCCTTAGCGCGCTACAAAGAATCATTAGCGTGCGCTACTACAACCCACTAGCGCGCTACTTACCACTCATAGCGTGCGCTACTAATACTCACCGCACCCAGCACTTCTGGACTGCAGCCAAGGTAACATTAGCGTGCGCTAATGCTGAGTGGTAACGTGCGCTACCTGTACTCAGTTAGCGCGCGCTAGAAAGAGTACGTAGCGTGCGCTACTCCTCACGCACAACCCACAATGAAAACGATAATGATGACAAACACGGCACGAAACTCTAATTAGATTGATGATGGATGACGATTGATACACGATACAATTACTCTGAACGATGAATACCATGATTGAATATGAGTGACAAATGATCATTAATGAGTGAAATTACTGAGTGACAATTACTGAATGATAAATACTGAATGATAATAACTGAATTACAACCGGGTATTACACGCTAAACCGTATGGTTAGTGCACGCTAATTCCAGATCGGTCAAAGGAATCCCAATAATCGCGGATGCTTTCGGCATGTGGGGGCACGAGTGGTAAGTGTGTACTGTAGCAAGTCAACTTCGGATAGCGCACGCTAAGGTAAATGACTTGCGTACGCTAAGCAGGATGTTTTACGTACGTTAATGCATGGGCATTACGTACATAAGCTAGTTTACAAAGCGAGGCAGTAGCCTCTGGGCTTTGATAGCGCACGCTAACAAAGTCAGTTAGCGCACGCTAAGTTGGTATCGCACGCTAAACATGAGATGTTAGCGCACGCTAATAATGAATATTATAAAAGGGGACAGAAGGGTGCTGAGAAGCATTTCGTCATTTTTTCTTCTTTCAGTCGAGAGAGAGAGAGTTGGGATATATTTGAGGTTCCCAAACACTGTATAATGATAATCTTTAACAACATTAGATTGAGAGCTTGGATTCAAGCCTTGTTCTTCAAGTTGTTCATGATTCTTTGGATGGAGTTCTAGTGTTCTTCTTTTTGGTTCGTCTAAACCAGGTAATCTTCGTATTCCTTTGTTAATGGTTCGTTTTTCTTGGATGATTTCATGTAAGGAGCATGTTGGATAATCATATGATGATGTTATATGAGATTCAATGGAATTTTGATAAGAGTTTCGGATGTTAGTTAAGATTCTTCATACTGTAAGGATGTTGATTCATTTAACCCGATCTAAGAGGGATTTCTGAATCTTGGAAATTATATTGGTCGATTTAGATGAGATGAATCATGATACTAGGTTGAATTCCAGATTTAGCATGATATGATCCTTGTTATCGAGTCGGTTTGATTATTGAGGTTGTTATTGATATATGGACATTGACATGATCATTGTGATAATTATGGGGTCGTTTATCTTCAAGAGATATGAAGATTTATGTCTCCCTTCATTCGGATTCGTAGTCGCAAGATGTGAGTCGATGTTTGGAATGCATGCCACTGTACAGCATTAGCGCACGCTAAGCTTACTGGCTAGCGCACGCTAACGGGACAACTTAGCGCACGCTATGTTATGCGTTTAACGTGCGCTAAGTAGGCAGACAATGCAGTATTTTTGTGTTTTGATTATGAATTCGTGATGGTTTGACTTGGTTGGTTCTGACTGTGTTTATTCGAGGTTGTGTTGAACCGTTGAGTTCGGTTGGTTAGTTTTGTCGGTTGTTGATTGTTATCGGATATGTGTTATTTGATTTCTTCGATAGGTTGAGATTATTGATCGGTGATTATAACCGGATATTGCGGTCGTGTTCGAGTATGTCCATTGTATTGCTTTTGATCGGGGTTGAGGAGCTCGTAGACAAAGGCAATGTGTTCGGCAGCAGCTTCGTGGTATCGGTATCGAGGCGTTATTACTTGCTCGGTTATAATATTTAATGAATGGTTTCGCTTTATTTCGCTTATAATGCATATAGCGATGATTATTATTGTGAACTCGTATTCGGATCGCATATTGTTCTTTCGATTCTGGGAGGTAAATCATAATGTATATGCTTTATCTCAGTTATTGGTATGTTCGGGTATCGAGGTTACATTATGGTAAAGACGAGGATATGAGTATCTATAGTTCATTGTACGTTTGGATCGCCGAGCATTGAGGATAATTGCCGGCGATGATTTGACATCGAGATTGCTCCTAAAGGACTCGGGACAAGTATCTTAGTTTGATTCGGTTTAGTGTTAATGATGTTGATCATGCAGGTTGTCATTCATGTTGCTGAACATGAAGTCGTCTTAGTTGTGTCATCATAGTGTCGTTCATGTTTTGATGCATATGTCGTTCATGTTGATGAACATATTGAGTTGCATATGTGTATGCATGATTGTATTGTTTATGTTGTAAATGATCCGATGGGATCATGAGGATCTATGCTGAGGGCGCTGGATCGGATGTCCACCATGTGTTGGTTCGACGGGATCATCATGGGATCTATGCTGAGGGCGCTGGATCGCTGGATAGGTTTTCCACCATGCGTTGGTCTGACGGGATCATCATGGGGATCTATTCTGAGGGCGCTGGATCGCTGGATTACCCAGTATTGTGTTATTATTGTGCATATGTATATTGTTGGTTATCCATCTCGTGTTGATCTTGTAGGATCATCTTGGGATCTATGCTGAGGGCGCTGGATCATGGGATTTCCATTGAGTATACATAGTTATTGTTTTTGAGCATATTGACGTGGTCATATGAGTATGCATTTGTAGGTCTTGTGTTAGGACCGTGTCCGTATTGCATTGATCTGATCTCGGATTAGACTAATTTGATTGTCGTGGCACTTCATATCTCGAGGTATGTTCCGTATTTTCCTTGGTATTTTGTCTTTGATGGACAATCGGTTATCGTCTTGGGATTTGATGATGTTATTCGATGGATCATATTGATCAGAACTGGTACATTTCCGTATCGCGAGTTGGTGATGATAGTTTGAGAATCTTTAGTATTGTTTGAGGTACAATACAGATATTATGTTTGAGTTTATTGGTTAATCGAGTTCGAGATACGAACTGTGATAATGATTATTCTGATGAGAATTACTTGAGTAAGTAAAGTTATGACGGTAAGATTACGTTGGTCGTATTCTTATGCTGTATTTTCATTGGTATGTTATTATTAGTGTGATGTGACGGTTATCATTGTTAGATATTATGGCTGACCCCGTCGTGGGATTTCTTTTTAGGTTCTTGGAGTATCGAGCTTGTAGAGGTCGTGAAGAGATGAGCTTCCCGGAAGATACTGGCTAGGACATGTTTTGTGCATTGAGTTTCTGATTGGTTCTTGTTTTCCGCTGCTAGAGTATCTTTATGGTTGGTCTTTTTCCACTGCGTGAGTATTTTGAAATGCTCTTTTGGTATCTGGTAACTGAGGTTACTTTGGAAATCGTTTTCTAAACTTTTGAGTGTCGGCCGTTTGGCCTTGTGATTCCAAATGAGTTTTTACGACAGTTTTGATAAATAGATTTTATTAAATCTTCGAACATTTTAAAGATAGTACCGTTGTCGGCCTCGTGGGCATTTCTAAATGTTTGCAAAAATTTCTTTTAGCCTTGTGGGTTCCATCTCGGGGCTCACGGCGCTGTAATATTTCCGGTTAAATCTGGGGGTGTTACACATAATACCCTGAATGTCACTCAGCCGAAATTGTCAATCACCACAATGGACCGAAGCCAAAACAGCCCGAAGCTGTATCAATGAGGGCCGAAGCCACGGCACGAAGCCGTATCACAATGAGGGCCGAAGCCACGGCACGAAGCCGTATCACAATGAGGGCCGAAGCCACGGCACGAAGCCGTATCACAATGAGGGTCGAAGCCACGGCACGAAGCCGTATCACAATGAGGGCCGAAGCCACGGCACGAAGCCATATCACAATGAGGGCCGAAGCCACGGCACGAAGCCGTATCACAATAAGGGCCGAAGCCACGGCACGAAGCCGTATCACAATGAGGTCATCCAATGACCGAGACCTGCTGAATTACAGGTGCTGGGAAACCAACCGCGAAGGTTCAAGCCCCAGACTTACCCATCGAGCACTAGCCGAGACTAGCCTCTAAAACCCAATTAATCACAACAGTAACGATCCCAAGATTATCAAATTCACAAGAATAATAGCGTGCTGCCTTGAGTCGGCCAACACGACAACAATAACTCACGGATGGGCTCCGTCCATGGCGGTCCCAATTCAAATACCTCGACTGCCTTGGAATGGCCAATCGATCACAACAACTTAACGGATGGAAACTATCCTTGACAGTCCCAATTCAATACATCGATTACCTTAGAACGGTCAATCGATAACGATGACACAATGGATGGGAATTATCTTCGATAATCCCAATTAAATACATCGATTACCTTGGAACGGTCAATCGATACACAATGATATAACGGATGGGAATTATCTTCGATAAGCCCAATTAAATACATCGATTACCTTAGAACGGTCAATCGATACACAATGATACAACGGATGGCAATTATCTTCGATAATCCCAATTAAATACATCGATTACCTCAGAACGGTCAATCGATACACAATGATACGGTAGAGTGGATGTCCCGGCGTCTTAAACTGACCACCGAAACAGATATAATAAACGAATATATCAAATGCCTTCAATCGGCCAATGCAACATCATAGCGACAGTTCCAATTCAATAATAACGATTCAACGATGCCTCAGAACGACATTAACGTCAACAATAATAATCACTACATCGATATCGAACCTACCGCCGACAACATCGATATCAACAAGAATCTCAATGCCTTAAACCGATCAAACGAATAACAATAACATCTAGCATAATTGCCGAAGGGTATTGCATCAAACAATTCCCGAATATCAACAAATCACGGAGAGACTAAGTCTCGAAATGATACAATACATTCATACACATATATGATAACATTAATCTCATTGACCAGTACAAGTATAAAACTTGCCTCAAACCGAAGGCGAGAAAGTCCTTCCACGTTCAACGTCCTGGCACGAAACGACGAACGGCGCCTCCCGACGATCACAAACACTCGAACAACCTTGAATGAAAACGATTCATTCAAAAATACAAAATCAATAGAAAACAACGACAAGGACAAAGCCTGATTCAAACACGAATCGATCACACCGCACGAACGAATATCATAGTTCTCAACTATGAATTCTAACATCCTCCAACACCTCGATGATCAATTAACATGACCATTTCGTTCTTAACACTTGTGAAATCCATACAACATGATTCACTTAAGAACAATCATCAAAACAATCATCTCAAAATGATAATATCACCAATATCATCAAATTGATCCTCCTACAATGATAATATTATCAATATTATCATTATCACCCCAAGAACATCATCAACTCAATAATCATGATGTTTGAAACAAAAATCCTTCATCAATACATCATGAATTCGGATTAAACAACAAGATTCACTAAACCATTTTCAAATTATGATAATCACCTCCTAAATCATCATAAATCCTTACTAAAATGGTTAAAATCTTTCAAGAACACCACCAACAACAAAAATCCTCTCAAGGCTATGTTAATCATATAACAATCTTAACATAATCCTTCCTAGACATGATTAAAAACCTCCAACAATCTAAAACATCAAGAACATAATCCAACTCAAGTGATACTATCATGTTCTTCATCAAAAGTTTATCAAAACCATGAAGAATCATGATATACTCCATTAATCAAACAATACCCGAAGAAAACAACAACAAAAACTTGAAAATCAATTGAAGAACAAGAGATTGAGGGAACTTACCAAAGAAGAACAAGAAGAAGCCTCCAAACACCAAAGGAGCACCAACAAGCTTCCAACTTCAAGCTTCAATCCAAGCTAGGATGATCAAGATCGAGTTGGAAGGTGCTAAACATCAATAACAAGTCCAAACGGACGATTCTAGGGAGAAAAATTGTGTTTTGGTTCGTGAGGAAATGAAATACGAAGTCAACATAAATAGACTGACAAACTCATTACGTACGTTATACACTACGGTTAACGTACGTAAGAGACATTACGTGCGTTATGCCATGACATTAACGTGCGTCTTGAAAAAATCGTAACTAATCGACTAAAATACGAAGGCCTTAACGTCGTAAACAAGAACTTATTACGTGCGTTAATAAGACTGCATTAAATGCGTGAGGTCACCTCTTAACGTGCGTAAGTCCGCTGATCGCAATAGTGAGATCCGATCGGAAGATGCTCGGGACCCACCGGCCGAAAGTGACTACGAGGAAGGTTCCTACCACCTACCAAGCATTACGTACGTAACCTTACAGGCATAACGTACGTAATAGCAACACGCTAGCGTACGTAATGCTACATCTGTAGCGTACGCTAAGCCTATGAACTTAGCCAAAAATCCAAACTCTCCAACAAACATTCAAACGACGAAACCAACCCGACGACAAGTATAATATTTCGATCCCGAAATATTCCAATACAATATACATTGTATCAGTCCAAAACAACAACACTTGTACAATTCCAAATGAATACGTACAACTCCGCAGTAACACGAAAAAAAATTACCCCCGGATATTACATACTCCCCCCCTTAAAAAGAGTTTCGTCCTCGAAACTCAGGGTACGCAACAAGGGATAGAGACTATCCATCAGGATAAGAAAACAACATCTCCAGGAATACTCCTCACTGCGAACCACTTCGCCTGAGTAATCGGACCAACCCCACGGGTCCCCGCATCTCCTATGCCCGAAACATAACAAGGGATAAAAACACTCCCGCTAGAGACCAGCCAGGAAGTCGTACCAACCGCATGACTAGTAACACCGGCGTACACATCCCGAGGGAGCCGCTCATTGTACATGCCTACAACCATCGGTGTACACTTCCCCGTTCTCATCAGCATCGAACGTCCATGCTATCACTGACTTACGTCACAAAGGAGAATAACAACGCACAAATATAGTCCTCAAGACCATATCAAATGCACACTCAAGTCCTCGCAACTTGACGTCTCGAATCACAATGAACGTTTACCCAGATCACCACAAAAATTTCGGGTACAATACCGAAAGAGAAAAAATAATGCATCAGATGACGTCAAATCTCAAGATTCTCAAAAGTTATCATAACAATATAGATCAATAATAAATGGTTCACAACCACAATATTACAATACAGACTGAGTCAAATATCAATCCGAGAAACAAGGAAAATACAAATCAAGACTACATCTCAAACGTACCCGAAATAAACCTCCTCCAGATCATCGGGCTCCTCAATCTCATCGACTCATGGAAGACCTAAATCTGGACTCACTGCTCCTCCTTGGCTGTCCATACCTCTGGCTCTCGAAGCCTGATAGGACCCCTTGGATGAAGTACGGACTAGAGTAACAAAATCTCTTGAGGCCCTTGAGCTTTCCTGAGATCTACTGGCACTAGAACTCCTGCAGTATCTCTGAAGGTGTCCTTGCCTCCCACACAGAAAACAAGCAATAGCTGGCACAGTACAACGGGTGCTAACGTGCCCCGCTAAATCACAATTAAAACAAACAACAGTCGAACTCGTCGCTTGAGAAGAAGATGCTTTCCCAGCACGAGGACGACTAGAAAACGACCTCCTAGACGTCGGAGCCCGATGTCCCTCTGAATGAACCGGCATCCTAGTCCTCTCACCGGAAGAAACTGAAGGGTTCTTCCGATCAAGCTCCTTGATCAAAAGTTCTGCTCCAAGAGCCTTCTCGATGAATTCACCAAGTGAATTACAATTATGGTTGAACAACTGCATTCTCAACTGCGGGTTCAGCCTCTTGCTAAAATACTTGATCTTATCCGCCTCAGTACGGATAACAGATGAAGCAAAATGGAGAAGTCCCTGAAACTTCTCAGCAATAACAATAACACCCCCGTCCTCGACGGATCCGGGGTTCAAAACCTCTGACAACTTGGCTTCACGAAGTGGAGCCCGATAATACCTCTCTAACATGAGAGTCTTAAACTCACTCCAAGCACAATCACGATCGGTGGGTTTCACAGAAAGCCACCAAGAATAAGCGCCTTTACTCAAATAGTAAGCCGCTACTGCCACCTTACTCTCTTCCGGACACTGAACCATGTCGAAGAGTTTATCAAAATGTTCAAGCCAATGAACAATATCAGCTGGTTACGACGAACCCTCAAAAATAGGCGGCCTCTAACGAGAGATGTCGCCGATAATCTGACTCACTCTCCTGGACTGCACATAAAACGGCACCTGGAGTCCTTGCTGCTATGTACCACGAACCATCGAAGTCTACATGGTTTCCATTATCTGCGTCATTTGAGTCATCTGTGTCATCATGCCCCTCATAAGCAAGAAAGGGTCGATGTCAGTCTGATCGACTCCTCGAGTATAACGTTCCGAAGGGAAATCGGTCGCATAAGTCACATCTCCGGCCGAATCCTGATCCATCTCGGCATCCGTACGCGTATAAACATGAGGTTCTGGGTGTCGGTCTGTTCTGCAGCCTTTACTCCCTCTGCCATGTCCTCGGTTTCCTCTTTCCATACTGAAAGAATAACGCTCGATCATGAACAAGGCTCAATTATGCCTCAACGGCCAATCCACAATGCTAAGTCAATAGCCAAACACGAGTATACATGCTCAACAAATAAACAATCACTTCAAACATGCTAATTATAGTCAATGCTGAGCCAACACGCCCCATAGCAAATAATCATGAATGGGTCGTAACATAATGTTACATACAACTTTCAACAAAACATGTATAATCAATGGCATAATGAATGTATGAACATACAAGAGAATCAAGTCCTTACACAGGTCATACGAAGCTTCGAGGTCTTGCGATACTAGTCTTCACTGACGACGACTCGATGAAAGAATGACTCATACAGTCGTTCAACTACCACGACTCACAAATCCCGACTGTCCAGATTGTCATAACCTGACAGTCCACTACTACCGCGTCGGTAGAACCACATAACTCACATATCAGGGTATCTCACAACCCAATGCTCTGATACCATCTTCTGTAACACCCCCAAATCCCATTGGGTCATTACAGCGCCGTGGACCCCACACCAGGAGTTCCACCAGGCTAACACGACCAAAAATACAATTAACTGACCAAAAGGGGAATCACAATCCCTACACTGACATCCAACATAATATTCCGATATGGAATTTCAATGACAACAGTGGCCTACATGGCCTAAATAAAATACAACGACATCCACGAGCCTAGCTCGGATGATACAAAATGACAAAGACTGAACAAAACTGGAGTACTCCAACTGTCTGACTGACATGAACACTAAAACATCTCGGACTAGTATCGCTCGAATGCCTTGTCGCCACCATCATGCCCCTGTGTCTCAACTCTCTCCTAGCAAACACTTAAAACATGAAAACATGTTCCGCCCCCACGGGGTCAGTCATCCAGATAATGATTATCAAATACATGTACAACATGGTATGCATCCAAAGGGCAGAATGAATAGTATAGTAATGGTAATACGAGATGCTCACAAACCAAAGTAAGAATCGAGCATTCGTGGAATACTATGCCCACGGCATACGATCAATACCTGCTCAACAGGTTAGAACACAAGTGCCCAATGGAGAATCATCAATACAGAACACAACAATACATCACCCGAAGGTAACCCAAGCCAAACACTGAAATAGATACGAATCACAATGCCCGAAGGCTCCAACAGGAATACCGATACATTACAATGGCTTAATGTACCAATGCCCATTGTTTATCATCATAATACCTCAATGTCACTCACCAAGTCATCAATCACCACAATGGCCCAAAGCCAAAACAGCCCGAAGCTGTATCAATGAGGGCCGAAGCCACGGCACAAAGCCGTATCACAATGAGGGCCGAAGCTACGGCACGAAGCCGTATCACAATGAGGGCCGAAGCCACGGCACAAAGCCGTATGACAATGAGGGCCGAAGCCACGGCACGAAGCCGAATCACAATGAGGGCCGAAGCCACGGCACGAAGCCGTATCACAATGAGGGCCGAAGCCACGGCACGAAGCCGTATCACAATGAGGGCCGAAGCCACGGCACGAAGTCGTATCACAATGAGGGCCGAAGCCACGGTACGAAGCCGTATCACAATGAGGTCATCCAATGACCGTGACCTGCTGAATTACAGGTGCTGGGAAACCAACCGCGAAGGTTCAAGCCCTAGACTTACCCATCGAGCACTAGCCGAGACTAGCCTCTAAAACCCAATTAATCACAACAGTAACGATCCCAAGATTATCAAATTCACAAGAATAATAGCGTGCTGCCTTGAGTCGGCCAACACGCCAACAATAACTCACAGATGGGCTCCGTCCATGGCGGTCCCAATTCAAATACCTCGACTGCCTTAGAATGGCCAATCGATCACAACAACTTAACGGATGGAAACTATCCTTGACAGTCCCAATTCAATACATCGATTACCTTAGAACGGTCAATCGATAACGATGACACAACGGATGGGAATTATCTTCAATAATCCCAATTAAATACATCGATTACCTTAGAATGGTCAATCGATACACAATGATATAACGGATGGAAATTATCTTCGATAAGCCCAATTAAATACATCGATTACCTTAGAACGGTCAATCGATACACAATGATACAACGGATTGGAATTATCTTCGATAATCCCAATTAAATACATCGATTACCTCAGAACGGTCAATCGATACACAATGATACAGTATAGTGGATGTCCCGGCGTCTTAAACTGACCACCGAAACAGATATAATAAACGAATATATCAAATGCCTTCAATCGGCCAATGTAACATCATAGCGACAGTTCCAATTCAATAATAATGATTCAACGATGCCTCAGAACAACATTAACGTCAATAATAATAATCGATACATCGATACCGCGAACCGGCTGTCGACAACATCAGTATTAACAAGAATCTCAATGCCTTAAACTGGCTGTTAACGAATAACAATAACATCTAGCATAATTGCCGAAGGGTATTGCATTAAACAATTCCCGAATATCAACAAATCACGGAGAGACTAAGTCTCGAAATGATACAATACATTCATACACATATATGATAACATTAATCTCATAGACCAGTACAAGTATAAAACTTGCCTCAAATCGAAGGCGAGAAAGTCCTTCCACGATCAACGTCCAGGCACGAAACGACGAACGGCGCCTCCCGACGATCACAAACACTCGAACAACCTTGAATGAAAACGATTCATTCAAAAATACAAAATCAATAGAAAATAACGACAAGGACAAAGCCTGATTCAAACACGAATCGATCACACCGCACGAACGAATATCATAGTTCTCAACTATGAATTCTAACATCCTCCAACACCTCGATGATCAATTAACATGATCATTTCATTATTAACACTTGTGAAATCCATACAACATGATTCACTTAAGAACAATCATCAAAACAATCATCTCAAAATGATAATATCACCAATAACATCAAATTGATCCTCCTACAATGATAATATTATCAATATTATCATTATCACCCCAAGAACATCATCAACTCAATAATCATGATGTTTGAAACAAAAATCCTTTATCAATACATCATGAATTCGGATTAAACAACAAGATTCACTCAACCATTTTCAAATTATGATAATCACCTCCTAAATCATCATAAATCCTTACTAAAATAGTTAAAATCTTTCAAGAACACCACCAACAACAAAAATCATCTAAAGGCTATGTTAATCATATAACAATCTTAACATAATCCTTCCTAGACATGATTAAAAACCTCCAACAATAAAAAACATCAAGAACATAATCCAACTCAAGTGATACTATCATGTTCTTCATCAAAAGTTTATCAAAACCATGAAGAATCATGATATACTCCATTAAGCAAACAATACCCGAAGAAAACAACAACAAAAACTTGAAAATCACTTGAAGAACAAGAGATTGAGGGAACTTACCAAATAAGAACAAGAAGAAGCCTCCAAACACCAAAGGAGCACCAACAAGCTTCCAACTTCAAGCTTCAATCTAAGCTAGGATGATCAAGATCGAGTTGGAAGGTGCTAAACATCAATAACAAGTCCAAACGGACGATTCTAGGGAGAAAAATTGTGTTTTGGTTCATGAGGAAATGAAATACGAAGTCAACATAAATAGACTGATAAACTCATTACGTACGTTATACACTACGGTTAACATACGTAAGAGACATTACGTGCGCTATGCCATGACATTAACGTACGTAATGAAAAATCCAGAACTAACTGGACTAAAATACGAAGGCCTTAACGTACGTAAAAACAAGACCTGCATTACGTATGTAGAGCTCACCTCTTAACGTACGTAAGGGTCCGTTGACTGCAATAGTGAGATCCGATCGGAAGATGCTCGGGACCCACCGGCCGAAAGTGACTACGAGGAAGGTTCCTGCCACCTACCAAGCATTACGTACGTAACCTTACAGGCATAACGTACGTAATAGCAACATGCTAGCGTACGTAATGCTACATCCGTAGAGTACGCTAAGGCTATGAACTTAGCCAAAAATCCAAACTCTCCAACAAACATTCAAACGACGAAACCAACCCGACGACAAGTATAATATTTCGATCCCGAAATATTCCAATACAATATACATTGTATCAGTCCAAAACAACAACACTTGTACAATTCCAAATGAATACGTACAACTCAGCAGTAACACGAAAAAAAATTACCCCCGGATATTACAAAATCTGGTCCGCATACTATTGTGACAGAAAATAAATCCCTAACCCCTTATAAACCCTAATAGACCCCTAATTAATTACCTAGGGTTTTCCAGGTTTAGTAGTACGTAATTAGTGTCATTAACGTGGTCTTAACATGTGTTTAAAATTGTATTAGGGCTGGACCAAAAGGCTAGATCGACATAACATATTAACAAAGCTTTCTATGATTTCATGTGGTGTTAAACATGCGTTTTAAAGGTCCACGAACAGCAGCAAGATAAATAGATCATACGAAGATATTAGCCTGTTAACTGATTATGTTTAGTTGTTGCTAATTTTATATTATACATATGTCAAATGGAAGGGAAATAAAAAGGGAATTGGTGGTACCTTGCTGTTTAACGAGGCAAAGGGAAAAGTAAGAACAAGAAAACCACAAGAATCGTTTATCCAATCTGAAACCCACGAACACCAATCGTATACCACAGCTACACTCTTTGAACCCTTGTGTCTTGAGAGGAAGAGATGGCAGAACTTATGCGTGTTTTTCTTTGAGAGTCGTCTGAAAAGAAGAGAGAAGAGAACCGGATCTGCTATAGTGATTGATAGGGGGAGCGTATGTTTTATTTAGGAAACAATTACAATTAAATGTGATTGATACATTAAATGGTGATTGATCTGTATTCGTGAATTATTGGTTGAAAAGGGGGAGGGAATTCTTATCCTTAATATTGTGTGTGTCGTATGGTATGATGGACCAAAGGAAGCGTATAATATGTCTTGTAGAGAATTAGGAAGGTTTTGATTTTGTAACAAACTTATATTAAGTATTTATCTTAGGTAAGGACTTAGATTAGTTTATATTAATTGAAATTAATTTATAACATATAGTTTTTTAGGTGTGTATTACTTATTACAAACTTAGGTGAAAGTTTAAATTAGACGTAAAATTAGGAATCCGAATTTTAGGGTTTTACAACTCTTCCCATCTAAAAAGAAAATTTCGTCCTCGAAATTGAAGTAGACAGGTCAAACGGAAACGTACCAAATTACGAAAAGAAATAAAAATGATTAACTCACTCGGATTATTCTCCAAAGAATTTTATCGAACGGAATGGTTTTGTTTCTCATGACTCAATCAAGACAATCTAGGATAGCTTCAGGCTCTCCAGCAAAACAAATCATAACGAGTCTGGTCCAACGGATACGAAACGAATGCGTAGCAGATGACAGATGATGGATGATAGATGATATTTGGAATCCTACAAGGAGATACACGAAACACATATACCTACGAGGCGGCCAGCACAGAGGTAGATCAATTCCTACCGAATTCTGAATGAACAAAGGAATTTGCCAAAGTCGAAGGAAGACAAATTGACTCATCAAACGTATCAAGAGTTTTTTAAGAAAAGATGGGCAACCTATTCGTACTAACGATCACTAGGCACGTATCGGAGTATCGAAACATATCAGAAGGCATAAAGGGGATAGGTAGGATAATCATGCGGATAAGAACGAACCTAAGGGCTAACATATCGCGAACTAAAACTCCTTAGATGCTAAAACGTCCAGCACTGCTGTACGGGGAAATCATACGAACACACAACTCCTGGTCTAAATTTCAAGTTCCCCTTCCATAATAATAATTAGTCCATTAATTGCTGTAATCGACTCTGAACCTTCAGTAAGTAATCTCTCCAACCTTATTCCAACCAAAGAATTCTACATCTTTATTCATACGAAATCCTAAAGAACCTCTTGTCACTTGCATGCCATCTTCCTTAGTCAGCAAACACAACCAAGCTAAACACGTATCAATTTTCCCGCTCAACACATCTTCCAAGTTCAAATAGTTATTATGTCGGTCCATCTATCTGAAGATGAGAAGTCGTACTAACATCCCGAATCAAATCTCCATAGGCTTATGTACTTCTTCTGAAAATGTGCTGCAAAATGCGATTCTCTTTCAAGGTCACTGCAGGTGTGCTATGGAGCTTGAATGATCTTCTGCCGAAAGAAATCTCTGCCGGTCTTCCAAGCAAGCCGTTCCAGTCGATGCTCCTCTGCAACTCAATTCACGTTGTTCTTCCTCCTGTGCGTGGAAATTACCAATATAGTCACCACCGTCTTCATACCATCCCGTCCAGCTCCTACTTCAAGACTCTAACATTCTAGTACAACTAAGATGAATAGAGTCGATAAGACTGTGTGCTTCAATTAGAATTGCTTCCTTCCTTCTTCTAAACTTCTTCATGTCTGCCACAAATCACTTTTAAGTCAAACGTTGGATAGTTCACCTCCTACGGTTCTAGATGTATTGATTCATAACCGAAATCTCCTCGTATTGCATAAGGTCATAGCTAATCCTCCTCCTTGGGTAGGAATAATTCTCTTTTCCAGCTCTTCCAAATTCTTCTCTCGTTCTTCATCCCACAAAAGTTACTTTTCAATAATATCACAGGGGCTTCTTCGGACGCAGAATGTCCACTCCAAAACAATGGTCCTCGTGTTTCTCTTTTGTCTCTGAACACACCAATATGTCATACTATGACAGTTCGTCCAAGTATTCATGAAAGACACGATTCTTAAAATCTATAGGAATAGTCGGAGCAGTAGCCAATACAATTGGCATTTCAATGCTCATAGAGATCATAACGAATACAAAAAGGAATTCTAGGAATGTCTCGCTCTTTTACACAAAACATGATATGATTCATCTTCCAGAAATCCATCAACAACTTCATGCTATCCCCGAATAAAACAGAAGCATATCAAAGATACACACTTGCACAGATGAAACCACTTCCTACAAACTGGTCCTTTAGTTCTTTTCCCCTTCAATTGTTGTTGTTCAATGCGGGGTTTTAGGATTAGGCAAAACGTCGTTCTTTATACAGATAAAGTTCCCAAATCAACCAACTTACTGTTCTCAGGCACTGCTCAAAATATCATATGATTCCAATAAGTTCAAGTTATATGATGTAAGTATTATCACATTGGCCAGGCGTCATAATACTTGCAGCATATACACATGCCTTTATTGCAATCATATTCTACCTCGAGTCGTGACTAAACAAATTCTCATAACAACTTCACATTCAGATGGTAATCTTGGTAGTTCATTAAGGAATACGTCGTGAACAGCTTCAAATGAACGATTTTTATAACTAAATACTAATTATATGAATTTTTGGTAATGCCTTTTGGTCTTACAAATGCACCGATCACTTTTATGCTGCTAGTGAATCATGATTTGCATGCTTATATTGGAAAATTTGTAGTCTTATACTTTGATGATATTCTCATTTATAGCAAGAGTGTATGCGAACATGTTGAACATTTAAGATTGATTTTAATTACCTTGAGAAAGGAACAATTATATGCTAGTCTTAAGAAATGTAATTTTGCATGAGTGAGGTTATATTCCTTGGCTATGTCGTTAGTATTGACGGCATAAAAGTTGATGAATAAAAGATAAGGGTTATACGAGAATGGCCTAGACCGACTAATGCATCTGAGGTAAGAAGCTTTCATGGTTTAGCAGGTTTTTATCGACACTTTGTCAAAAATTTTAGCACGATTGCAGCCCCAATACATGAACTTGTAAAGTAACATGCTAAATTTCATCGGGGTGGTGATAAAAAAATGTCTTCACATTAAAGGATAAATTATGCATCGCACCTATTTTAGCATTACCAGATTTTTCTAACACTTTTGAAATTGAGTGTGATGCTTCAGAAATAGGAATTAGAGTGGTATTAATGCAGGAAAAAAGGTCGATTGCTTACGTTAGCGAGAAATTTTGAGGAGTGATGTTGGACTATCCTACATATGACAAGAATTGTATGTTTTCATTAGAGATTTACGTACATGGCAGCACTACTTATGGATTAAGGAGTTCGTGATTCACACCGATCATGAATTATTGAGCATCTCAAAGGATAAAATAAGTTGGGTAAAAGACTTTCCAAATGGTTATAGGAGATCGAATCATTTCCTTACATAAGGAGAATGTCGTTGCTGATGTGTTGTCGAGAAGGTATGTATTACTTAATACGCTTTCTTGTAAATTGTTGGGATTTGAGCTCTTGAAAGGATCTTATGATAAAGATTTTGGCGAAATATATGTTTCTTGCGAAACAAAAAGTGTGGATAAATTTTATCAGGATGATGGGTTTTTATTCCTGAAAATAAACTTAGCATTCCTTTTTATTCAAACACGAGAGTTGTTAGTAAGGGAAGCACATAGTGGGGGAATAATGGGATATTTGAAATTTCCAAGACTTTTAAAATATTGCATGAACACTTCTTTTGGCCTAATGATTTTTATAAAATTGTCAATTCATGCATTATTTGTCGAAGGGCAAAATCATGAGTTTTACCACATGGTTTGTACATGCCACTTTCGGTTCCTAACGAGCCTTGGGTTGATTACCACATGGTTTGTACATGCCACTTTTGGCTCCTAACAAGCCTTGGGTTGATCTTTCTATGGTCTTTTTTTAGAGTTACCAAAGGGAAAATCTGGTTGTGATTCAATATTTGTCATCATCGATAGATTTAATAAAATGGCACATTTCACTGCATGTTAGAAAACCAACGATGCCATTCATATTGCAAATTTATTTTTCAAAGAAATTGTTCGTTTATATGGAATGCCCAAAATCATAGTGTCTGATCGGGATACTAAATTTCTTATCCATTTTTGAAAAGTTTTATGGGCGAAACTCGGAACAAAATTGCTTTATTCGACAAACTTGTCATCCCAAACTGTGGCCAAACCGAGATAGTTAACCGAACACTTGATCAATTGTTACGAACTGTTGTTAACAAGAACTTGGAAATTATTAGGAGTATGCCCTCGAATGCCACTCAGAGTATGTTGAGTGAGGGCATCGTACTTGTTATTATGTAAATCATTATCATAAGGCAAATGGATGTTTCTTTATTTACTGGTAGTTACTGGCATTCCTAACTCGTATATATATATATATATATATATATATATATATATATATATATATATATATATATATATATAGAGAGAGAGAGAGAGAGAGAGAGAGAGAGAAACTAGTCCGTGTATTTGAGAGCAAAACATTTAGTACAAGTACGATAATTATACAACAATGATTTAATCAACAATAATCATGACAAGTTTCTCCAACGAGAAATAATAACAACACATATCACATCATGACAATCTCAACATACTCATGGTATTCCAACGATCCAGCGCACACAACTATAGATTCTCATGATGATCCCATCGGACCAAAGCATGGTGGA
This sequence comes from Orobanche coerulescens, assembly GCA_033398695.1. NCBI lineage: Eukaryota > Viridiplantae > Streptophyta > Magnoliopsida > Lamiales > Orobanchaceae > Orobanche > Orobanche coerulescens. The sequence goes on along the minus strand of JAWKAU010000110.1, from coordinate 427,043 downwards.
ACTACCTATCCAACGATCCAGCGCACACAGCTATAGATTTCCCATGATGATTCCCGTTGGATCAATGCATGGTGGACAATTAATCACAACATATGTACACAGTACAATCATAACATAACCGACATAATACGAACAATTCTAATTAAAGTACTTGCCTCGATTCGATGACAGGAATAAAACTTCCACGAATATCAAAATGCTCGAAGGTCGCCCCCTTCGATCAATCACGTTGCAAAGCTCGAACCTTAACAAAAGAAATGATATAGAATTCATCTCACGTCGAACGAACATCAAACAATCCAGGTCGAAAGTTCATAAAACGTATACTGCCTGGTCTGCGTAACGTACGTTACGTAGCCAATGTAGCGTATGTTAATGCTGTTCGTTAGCGTACGTAAACTACTAAGTCTAGCGTACGCTAACCATGTATTGACAGTTCCTCTCTGATTAGTCGATTGACTCGTCTGATGATATAACGTACGTTACGTACACATCGTAGCATACGTTAATTCTACCCGTTAGCGTACGTAAGATGCAGAGCCTAGTATACGCTAAACATGCATCTGACAGTCTCTTGCCTGATCAGACAACTCGCCGCACGAAATTCTCAGTGTTAACGTACGTTAACTCCATGCATAATACACTCATGAAAACTTGAATGATCTAACGGATTCAAACATCTTCGAATTCAAGGATATGTATATCATCACAACACTTATATTCAATCTCGATTACCATTCTCATGTGAAGTTCGGGTGATCTATGGTTGATGCGCTTGTTTCCAATATCATCATTACATTCAAACTTTATCTTAAAGATGAACTAACCAATCCAACTTATAAGAAATGATACAACTTTTGATGATTCTATCTTAAGTCCATTTAGCAAAAGTGGCATCAACACTAAGTCTACGATCAATATGACGATAACATTCGATATGTATTAGCAATCTCAGAACACTATTCTCATCATTAGACATAACAAGATTCAACTATGATGTTCCCAACAATGATAACTCAATCATAATCATCCCAACTTCTAAACATGATATTTGGTTGCATAAGTCATCTATGTGATCTACTATCCTTGTCAGTATGATCATAACATCCCTAAGAACATGAATCCATGGTTGGGAATAGCATAACATACCTTAAGATGAAGAAAAACTCTGAAACAATAGGTAGAGTCCAACTCCGGTTGCTTGTGTGCCAGACCAAGATGTTTCTTCACTTCAATGATCAAGCATAACTGATATTCAATCTTCAAAGATCGAGTATAGATGGCCTGTGGATGTTTATGAAGGAGGGGAGGCTCTCTGGACTTCAAAGAAATGAAGGACAAGTGAAGAAAACGTAAACAAAATAAAATGGGGTGCTGTCTCTTTTATAATATTTCTGTCTTTACGTACGTTAGCCTTCCACGCATAACATAATTTAGCTATTTTGCGTACGCTACCCTGATGTCCTTAGCGTACGCTAATGAGCGTTGACTCCAAAACTGTCCAGGTTCACCCGCGGGAATCTTATCCGGACCTATTGATTGTCTAGCACATGTGCCAGCCGCCCTGCTCTATTATTGGCTGCCTTACGTACGCTACGCTATCCCTCGTAGCGTACCCTATACTTGTCAAAATAATGTACGTTAAGCCCTCCTCTTAATGTACGTTAACACGTATTTGCATGAAGAATTACGTGATAATATTATCATGCACATGGATACGTATATGAGAAAGATCATACTTCGATTATTGATATCACAAATCTGAATAATACAAGGTTCAAATATAGATGAAATACTCAATAATTAATCCGGATATTACATACTCTCCTTCTAAAAAGGAGTTTCATCCCAAAACTCAAGACGAAAATAACTCTGGATATCTGGACCTCATGTTATCTTCCGTTTACCAAGTGGCTTCTTCCACTCCGTGGCGCGACCACTGAACCTTAACCAAAGTGATCGGTTTGTTTCTCAATTGCTTAACTCGACTCTCGAGTATCCTGATCGATCTCTCTTCAAACGTGCCATCTTGAGGGACTTCGATCTCGCCCAAATCAATGATATGACTAGGATCAGGTATATACTTCCGTAACTGGGATACGTGGAATACGTTATGAACATGGCTCAATGACGGCGGTAATGCCAACCTGTATGCCAACTCTCCAACTCTCTCAAGAATCTCGAATGGTCCGATATATCTTGGACTCAGCTTTCATTTCCTCCCAAAACGAAAGATTCCCCGAGTAGGAGAAACTTTTAAAAGCACGTGATCTCCAATACTGAACTCTAATGGACGACGGCGCACGTCTGCGTAAGATTTCTGTCGACTCTGGGTGGTCAACAGCCTTTCGCGAATCAACACTACAAAAAGAAACAGTTTTTACCGACGCCATTTACCGACGCCCGTACCCGCCGTTGTTAAATTTATAATTTACCGACGCCATTACTGACGCCCGTTATTTAATTGATTTACCGACGCCATTGCCGACGACCAGTTCGCAGACTTATTTTTTTTTTCTTTTTTTTTCACAATTAACGATGCTGTTTACCGACGACCTTACCGACGCCACTTCGGCGTTGGTAAATTTTTATTATTATCTTCTTTTCTTTTTTCACAATTAACGACGTCGTTTACCGACGCCATTTACCGATGCCATTTTGGCGTTGGTAAATTTTGTTTTTTTTTAATTTAACGACGCCGTTTACGCCCTTACCGATGCCATTTCGGCATCGGTAAATTTTTTACACTATCCCACATCGAAAAAACAGTAGTGTTTTATGCGGTTTATAAACTAAAATCTTTCCCAACCATTTGAAATTGAATGGAGCCCAAACCTGATCCGCCCGGACCCGGACCCGACCCGCCCGGACCTGGACCCGACCGAACCTGACCTGTCTGAGCCCGGACCTAACCCGCCTGAGCCCCGCCTGAGACCGGACGTGACCTGCCTGAGTCTTGACCTGACTTTTTTAGATTTTTTTTTAATGTAACGACACCAAAAATGGCATCGGTAAATGGCGGCGGCGGTAATGGCATCGGTAAAAAATTACCGTTGAGCGTTTTTCCAACGGCGGATTGCCGTCGGTAATGGCGTCGGTAAATTTTTTACCGACGCCATTTTCTGTTTTACCAACGGCATTTGGCGTCGGTAAAAACTGTTTTTTTTGTAGTGCAAGGCTATCTTCTCTCGTGTCTGCACGATCAATTTCGGTTCCGTCTCGATCAAGTCTGATGAATCGTCCCAACATAGGGGCGATCTGCATCTCCTCCCGTATAATGCCTCAAATGGTGCTATCTTAATGGAAGCATGCCAACTATTATTGTAGGTGAATTCAATCAACGGTAGATGAACTTCCCAATCAGTTGACCAATCTAAGGCACAAGCTCAACATATCTTCCACCATTTGAATACTCCTCTCGGATTGTCTGTCTGTCTGCAGATGATAAGCTGTGCTAAAGTTCAATTCGGTTCCCAAGGCTTTATGAACTGCTTTCCAAAAATGAGACACAAAGCGACCATCTCGGTCAGAAATAATGGTCTTCGGCGTACCATGCAATCAGACTATCTCTGAAATAAATACTCGTGTCAACTTCTCGGGTCCCCAAGTGTCCTTAATGCCTAGAAAATGAGCTGATTTGGTTAGACGGTCAACTATAACCCAAATCATGTTCATTCATGTCTTGGTTCTCGGTATATTAGTAATAAAGTCCATCGATATGTCCTCCCAGTTCCATTCAGGAATCGGAAGCGGCTTCAGCATTCCGGCAAGTCGTTGATGTTCGATCTTAACCTGCTGACAAGTCAAACATTGCGAGACATAATCCGCTACATCTTTCTACATGTTGCCCCACCAGAAGTTCTGCTTCAGGTCCTTATAGGGCGTGCTGTGAGCTTCCTTCATAATTGTCTACTTCAAAACATCGACATCGGGAACACAAAGTCAGTTTTGAAATCTCAAAACTCCATCATCATGAATTACGAATCCTGGGGCCTTTCCCTTGATCACTTCATCACGTAACCGAATCATCAGATGATCATCTACTTGCTTAGATTTGATTTCTTCGGTTAACGATGAAGTTAATTCCATCACACACAGTTGTCCTTGGACTCTTTGCAACCATACTTCAATTCCTTCATGAATCAATTCCCGTTGAATGCTGGTCTGGGAGGTCAGAGTCTCTAGCATCTGAATAGAAACAGGCTTGCGGCTAAGTGCATCGTCCACTACATTTGCTTTGCCTGGATGATAAAGAATCTCCAAGTCATAGTCTTTAATCAGTTCCAGCCATCTCATTTGCCGTATATTCAACTCCTGCTGACTGAAGATGCATTTGAGACTCTTATGATCCGTGAAGATCTGAGAGTGAGTCCCGTATAGGTAATGTCTCCAGATTTTCAAAGCAAAAACTACCGCTACCAGCTCTAAATCGTGCGTTGGGAAATTCACTTCATAAGGCTTCAACTGTCGTGATGCATAGGCGATCACCTTCTCATTTTACATCAATACACACCCGGGTCCTTGGTTCGAAGCGTCACTGTAAACTATGAATCCTCGAGTTCCCTGTGGAAGTGCTAAAATCGGTGCCATCGTTAATCTCTTCTTCAATTCATCAAAGCTAGTCTGGCACATCCCTTTCCACTCAAACTTTTGAGTTTTCTGTAGTAGTCGAGTAAGTGGGCGCGTAATTTTGGAAAACCCTTCCACGAACCGACGATAATACCCAGCAAGTCCTAACAAACTCCAGACTTCTTTCACGTTCTTAAGAGACTTCCAATCCATAACTGCTTCGATTTTCTGGGGATCTACTCGGACTCCTTCTGTTAATACCACATAACCGAGGAACATTACTTCCTTTAGCCAGAATTCACACTTAGAAAGCTTAGCGTACAATTGCTCGTTTCTCAGAAGGTCTAAAACGATCCGCAGATGTTGTGCATGCTCTTCCGGGCTCTTGGAATAAACCAGAATGTCATCAATAAATACGACCACAAATTTGTCCAAATACTCTATGAACACTCGGTTCATCAATTGTATGAATACAGCAGGTGCGTTAGTGAGACCTAACGGCATCACTACAAACTCATAGTGTCCGTAGCGAGTTCTGAATGCTGATTTCAGAACATCGGATTCCTTAATCCTCAATTGATGATATCCCGACCTCAGATCGATTTTAGAAAACATTGTTGCTCCTTGTAACTGGTCAAACAAATCATCAATCCATGGCTATGGATACTTGTTCTTGATTGTCATCTTGTTTAGCTCTCGATAGTCAATACATAATCGAATCGATCCATCCTTCTTTCGGACAAAAAGAACTGCTGCACCCCAGGGCAAAACGCTTGGCTGGATATAGCCTTTGTCCAGCAACTCTTCCAGTTGCTTCTTCAATTCATACATCTCAGTAGGTGCCATACGATACGGCACCTTAGAAATTGGTGTAGCTCTTGGTTCCAGCGCGATGGTGAATTCTACATCCCATCGTGGAGGTAGTCCAGGTAATTCGTCAGGAAAACACATCCGGAAATTCATTCACAACAAGAATGGATGAGAGTTCTACTTTTCCGTCTTCTTTCTTTATTGAGTAGCATACAACCCTATTTCAACAATTTGACAGCTTTCATCGCCTTGATCATCTTTCTTGAACTTCTTGGTTTCCATCTTTCAAACAGTATTTCGGAACCATCGTCCGCTATCACTGATATATTTCTCTTTCGGTAGTTTTCAATAGCTCCATATCGATTAAGCCAATCATCTCCGAGTATCAGGTCGTCTCCTTGCATTTCTATCACAATCAGATTTGAGGGCCACTCTCTGCCTCCAAATGATACAGGGAAATCTCTAGTTTCTAAGTTTCCCACAATCCTCTCTCCACTCGGTAAACCCACAACATAAGGTTCACAATTATGAAAACCAAAAATATTCAAACGATTTACACAAGACAAGGATATAAATGAATGCGTAGCTCCTGTATCGAATAAAACGCTAACTGGCTATGAAAGGATCTGAACCGTACCTGATGCGACAGTAGCATCCTGATTGTCTGTCCTCCTCATCTCGTACAAACGTGGGGGAGTGTATCGAGGCTCACTTGTGGTTGAACTGTCCTCTGCCTCGACCTCGACCGAAATTTTGGGGCAGCTGAACACTCTGCTGCGTCTGCTGAATACTTGCTTCCTTCTGAGCCGGTTGTGAAGTACGAATCCCATTAAACTTAGTGGCATCCTTGCAGAACATCGCACGGTGCCCCTCCTGTCCGCAATCAAAACATGTCACTAGAGTACGGAAACAGACACACCAAAGGTGTCCTGGGCGACCACAGTTAAAGCACTTCCTAGTTCCATCTGTCGTGGCTGATGCTGCTCCGGATTTCTTTCCGCTCTTAGATGAGTGCAGAGGTTTCTTGAAAGAATGAAAAGATGACTGAGCCTTGCAGGGCCCACTACTCTTGTGCTCTGTGAAACTACCAGGGACTTTCTGCTCTTTGGATTCTGCAAACTTTTCCATCGCTGCTTCTTTGATTTCATATGCCAATGCTTTATCCTGATATTGATGGAGAGTAGTACATTCGAAACCGAACATGTACCTCTGTATCTCTAGTTTCATTCTCATATCAAAATGGATCATCATTTACGCGTCTGTTCTGACCAGGTGTCGAACAAACGCCATCTGCTGATTAAACATTTTAATCATCTAGGATACTAGCTCGTCTGACGGCTGTGCGGAGAAAATTCCCGAATTTTGGCTTCCCTCACTAGACGAGGGCAGTACTGAGCTTCCATCATCAATCTAAATTCTCCTCAGTCGGCATCATGATCTACAGGCCGGATGGCTTCCTACCACTCGGACGCTTCCCCTATCAGAAAGTACTGAGTAATAGAGGCTCTCCGGTCGTCTGGGCAATTAATCCCGACAAAGATTTTATCCAGTTCTTTTAACTAATGATCCCACATTGGGGTCTCAGAAAAGCCGTCGAATTTGGGTGGTTGCATCTTCGCCACCTCTTGAAGCCATCGGTCGCCTCGATTTCCCAAGTCTGGGATACCTTGCTGTCTATCTCCCTGTTGTAATCCTACTGCCACCTGCATTCGATCCACGACCTGGGCAAACCGAGTCATCTAGTTAACCACCTGACGAAGGATTTCGGGCACAGCAGGTTCTGGTTCATTGTTAATAGATCTTTGTGGCTCGCCCGAGCTGTGGTTGGCCTGATTAGAAGGCGAAGCTTCTCTTTCAGCATTCCTTCATCCGCGTCCACGAATGCGACCACATCCACGTCCACCTATCAACATACTATAAGCATAAATACTCAATATACAGGAAACAATATCGTTTTAATGTTCAAGTATAAGAAGTATAACATGTGAATGACGAGAAAGAGTTTAGGAATCTTACAACCACCGCTCGCACGAAGACGTAGGCAGTACAGTGATGTTATTCACGACCGGTTACTCAAAAGACATATATGACCCCTATTTTAACCCAATAGCCAAGATATCCATAATATTAGCTCTGATACCATATTCTGTAACACCCCCGATATATTCAGGAATATTACAGCGCCGTAAATCCTTTACATAAGAATTTACAAGGCTCAAGAAATGAAAAGACAATAACAGATACCAACATATAAAAGTAACTGAAATAAAATACAATGGTTCTGGGGCAATACCTAGCATACAAATATTCAAAGGGAGAATATTAATACATCACCAAATCCAATCATCATAAATGACGACGTACTCGAGTACTTATTAAAAACAACACAAACAACAGATAATTAAACCCGGTCGGAACATCACTCCGCACCCTCATCGTCATGCAGCTCCAGTGGTTGTTTCCCTGCTCTCCTGGATCCTGAACATAAACAAATGTTCACCCCCGAAGGGGTTACCACAACGATGCTAGTACAAGTACGATAATTATACAACAATGATTTAATCAACAATAATCATGACAAGTTTCTCCAACGAGAAATAATAGCGACACATATCACATCATGACAGTCTCAACATACTCATGGTATTTCAACGATCCAGCGCACACAACAATAGATTCCCATGATGATCCCATCGGACCAAAGCATGGTGGAACTACCTGTCCAACGATCCAGCGCACACAGCTATAGATTTCCAATGATGATTCCCGTCGGATCAACGCATGGTGGACAATTAATCACAACATATGTACACAGTATAATCATAACATAACCTACATAATACGAACAATTTTAATTAAAGTACTTACCTCGATTCGATGACAATAAAACTTCCACGAATATAAAAACGCTTGAAGGTCGCTCCCTTCGATCAATCACGTTGCAAAGCTCGAACCTTAACAAAAGAAATGATATAGAATTCATCTCACATGGAACGAACATCTAACAATCCAAATTACGGTCGAAAGTTCATAAAACGTATACTGCCTGGTCTGCGTAACATACGTTACGTACCCAACGTAGCGTACGTTAATGTTGTTCGTTAGCGTACATAAAATACTAAGTCTAGCATACGCTAACCATGTATTGACAGTTCCTCTCTGATCAGTCGATTGACTCGTCTGATGATATAACGTACGTTACCTACACATCGTAGCGTACATTAATTCTGCCCGTTAGCATACATAAGCTGCAGAGCCTAGCGTACGCTAAACATGCATCTAACAGTCTCTTCCCTGATCAGACAACTGATTCGCCGCACAAAATTCTCAGTGTTAACGTATGTTAAGTCCATGCATGATACACTCATGAAAACTTGAATGATCTAACGGATTCAAACATCTTCGAAATCAAGGATATGTATATCATCACAACACTTATATTCAATCTCGATTACCATTCTCATGTGATGTTCGTGTGATCTAAGGTTGATGAGCTTGTTTCCAATATCATCATTACATTCAAACTTTATCTTTAAGATGAACTAACCAATCCAACTTATAAGAAATGTACAACTTTTGATGATTCTATCTTAAGTCCATTTAGCAAAAGTGGCATCAACACTAAGTCTACGATCAATATGACGATAACGTTCGATACGTATTATCAACCTCGGAACACTATTCTCATCATTGGACATAACAAGATTCCAACTATGATGTTCCCAACAATGATAACTCAATCATAATCATCCCAACTTCTAAACATGATATTTGGTTGCATAAGTCGTCTATGTGATCTACTATCCTCGGTAGTATGATCATAACATCCCTAAGAACATGAACCCAAGGTTGGGGATAGCATAACATACCTTAAGATGAAGAAAAACTCTGAAACAATAGGTAGAGTCCAACTCCAGTTGCTTATGTGCCAAACCAAGATGTTTCTTCACTTCAATGATCAAGCATAAGTGATATCCAATCTTCAATGATCGAGTATAGATGGCCTATGGATGTTTATGAAGGAGGGTAGGCTCTGTGGACTTTAAAGAAATGAAGGACAAGTGAAGAAAATGTAAACAAAATAAAATGGGCTGTTGTCTCTTTTATAATATTTCTGTCTTTACGTATGTTAGCCTTCCACGAATAACGTACGTTAGCTATTTAGCGTACGCTATCCTGATGTCCTTAGCATATGCTAACGAGCGTTGACTCCAAAATTGTCCAGGTTCACCCGCGGGAATCTTACCCGGACCCATTGATTGGATGGCGCATGTACTAGCCGCCCTGCTCCATTATTGGCTACCTTACGTACGCTACGCTATCCCTCGTAGCGTATGCTATACTTGTCAAAATAACGTACGTTAAGCCTTCCTCTTAACGTACGTTAACACGTATTTGCATGAAGAATTACGTGATGATATTATCATGCACATGGATACGTATATGAGAAAGATCATACTTCGATTATTAATATCACAAATCCGAATAATACAAGGTTCAAATACAGATGAAATACTCAATAATTAATCCGGATATTATAAGAAGAAACATCGATAAGAATTTAAAAGTAGCAAAACACAAAAATATGACTCAGAGTTGATATACATGCCATTACTTTTATTAATATGTAGATATCCATATCTTTGAACAAAAACTTACCAGAAACATAAATCTCTAGAAACAAAAACATTCAATTTCATGAACTGAATTTTGTTAAAAGTAACACTATATCCAAACAGAAAATATTACTAAAGTAACATTGTACTTGAATGAAAAAGAAACACAATGAACTGTCTAACATATTTCATGATCACATTGATCAACAACAAATCTGCGATAAACGCTTTTCCAAAAATTACAAACCTTTTTGTTGGGTGGGGCGGTATAAAGGTAGTTAGTTGTAATATCCGGCTATAATTTTTATTTTTATATTATTGTACTTTACGTATTCAGTTGGAATTGTATAAGTACAGTTGTATTGTGATTGGATTTATACGTGTTTATTATATTGTAATATCTCGGAATCAAACTATTCATATTTGGCGTTCGTGTTATTTTATTTGTTTGGACGATGCATGGTGAGTTGAGAATTAGCTAAATGCATTAGCCCTAACGTACGCTACGTATTGTAGCTTGCATACGTTATTACAACAAATGTTACGTACATTAAGCCTTGTTGGCTATATATGTAACAAGGGAATCAAATTGCATCCGACTTTTCAGCATGTGGGGCTGAGCCTGGTTAGATCATTTTGGCTTGATTAGGATAGCTAGGTTAACGCCCATTACGTACGTAATGCTTAGTTGTTAACATACATAATGATGTTGACGTTACATACGTCAATTTGGCAACATACATAACGTGATGAACGAAGTGAGGCTGAAGCCTCTAGAAGATGTAGTGTATGCTACATATGGTTCTTAGCATACCTATGCAAAATTTATGTAATTTAAGGTGAGGGTGTAGCGGCCGTATAAGAAAGTGCATATTATAAAGATATGCCTTGTCTTTCATTTTTGCACGATCCAACTTCAGTTTTTCTCTCTAGAAATCATCCCTCTACCCTCCATAGTGATTTCCAGCCCCTTCCAACTTTCTTTGGAGCTCCATAACTTAGTTTGGAGCTTGCAAGCTTGGAGATTAAGGTGGATTCTTGAAGTATTTGAGGTTGTTCTTCATCTTCAAGAGGTAAGTTGGATAATCATGTGTTGGTGTCGATATTATGATGATATTGTTGATGATTACTTCATGTATTGATGGATTATTAGAGGATAACATGATTCTTGATGGTTTTTTTGAACACATGATGAACATTACAATTATAACTTGAGGATGAGTATATTCTTGATGTTTAAGAATACTTAGATGTCAAATCATGTTTTGGTAGAGTTATGTTAAGCTTGTTAGATGATTAATACATCCTTGAGGTGATTGTTGATATCATTGATGTTCTTGGGAGGTTATAACAATTTATTGAAAGCTTATGATGAGTTATAAGATAATTATCATAGTTTTGGAATGGTTAAGTTAAACTTGATGTTAAATCTGAAATTCTTGATGAATTGATTATTAATGATTGTTTAAGAGATCATGTTTAAGTGTTGGTGATGTTCTTGAGAAGATTATGATGATTATGATCTTGTTTCGACCCTGTGTCGATATGATAGTTTGTGTAGCACTTGTAGTGCAACTAATTCGGGACGAATTATTTTTGAGCGTATAAGCTCGTTGTTGCTATTAACTTAGCATGATTTTGTGTTTTGGGCATAGATGCATGCTTAAACTATGCTCATGATTATTGTTTGATTCTTTCAGTATGGAAAGAAACTTGAGAGGTTGTGGCAGAGGGGCCCGAGGCCGAAGTAGAGGCGGAATCCCAAGACCACAGGCCAACACGAGTACGAATGTGGAACATAGTTCGGCGGACAGTGATTCGCCTACTGGGAGCCATTCACATCACAACGAACATGAGGGTGCACACGTCGAACTTTATGTACTTATGTAGGCATGAAGGCCCAGATACCAAGATGGTCGATTGATGGAAAATATGCATAATGTTGCTACTATTGGCCAGCAGCAAGGACCCCAGCCGTCGCCTCCTGTGCATGGCAGTATTGTGAGTTGGATTGTTGGTGACATCTTTCATCGGCAACCTCCATTTGAGGGTCATATGAACCCGCTGATATTGTTCACTAGATCGAACACTTTGAAGAGTTGTTCGAGATGGTAGATTGTCCTAAGGAAAATCAAGTTTATGTGGTGGTTTACTATCTTATTAAGGGCGCCTATTCATTGTGGCTTTTCGTGAAACCGGCTGATGGATTATGCAATCGAGATGAATTCAAAAATCTCATGTTGGATCGTCATTAACTGGCCCCACTCCGTGAGGCTAAACTATCAGAATTGGTGAATCCAGACCTATCTGACGATGGTCATGTATTGTCTATTGCTGAGAAGTTTCAAGGGCATATTCTGTTTGCCTCGTCTATCAGACAGAGGCTGATAAGATCAAATAGTTCATCAATAGGTTGAAACCTCGAATAAAGATGCAGTTAATCGATTATCACTGCACAACTCTACCCAAATTTATTAAGAAAACTCTCGAGTGTGAGCTTACTGTGAAATAGATTTCTAAAAAGAAGTTGTCGTCTGCTAATAAGAAATCTAGGAACCAGAACCAACCTAATTGTAATCAGGGTGTGACGCCCCGACTTTCTAGGGTAAATATTGGGGAAATAAATAAAAGGTAAATTTTGACAAAAATAATTTTCTTGAGAATATAAAAATTCTCGCCTACAAGTCGAGTCGCTACAATGACATAAAAATAATTACCTTTAAATAAGGCAACATTTCATCATAAATATGAGGTAAAAATTTGCGGCGAAAGAATAATCATAATTATAAATTTCAAATCGAAGTTTCCCCAAAACATATGACCTAAAGAAAACATCATGTAACAAATCCACTTTCATATGCCCTCTCGGCTCGCTCCTTCGTCCTACTAGCTCGGTTCAACCTGCGGGATCAATAAAGGTGGGGGTGAGCTTCCTTCATCTCGTGGAAATCACACTGATCACAGTAATATATAATCTCATGGAAAGCATAACATGAATAATCTATCATATCTTTTCCTCAACGTAAATGCATACTCACAATATTACGTATAGCATGAATCGAGCACGCATAACACGAATATTGAGGTTGCGCAAGTGCCCCCGCAACAACATGATACATACTCACAATATTACGTATAGCATGAATCTAGCACGCATAACACGACTAATGAGGTTGCGCAGGTCTCCCCGCAACAACATGAAACATACACGCAATACCACATATAACATGAATCGAGCACGCATGTGAATATTGGGTTGTGCAGGTGTCCCCAGACAACATGAATCTTAAGAAACCTCTTACACGAATACAGTGAGCCTGATTTACAACGTGCATCATAAATTTATAAACATGAATTGATTATCACATATGCAGTCCAATTAAAGCAATTAAAGTGATAGTGAAAATTCCCACCTGAATAAATGATGATGTCTGACTTGAAATGAAGATGCTCGACTCACAGTCCTAAGCCCGTAAATCCTCGATAAAGTCTACATATAATAATAATAATAATTAAAATCCTTACCATTTATTATTTATATCATAAATGAAAAGATACAAATATCACTATATAATCACTGAAAATAAATTACAATTGTTTATTAGTATTAATCGAAGAGTTAATATCATTAATGACTGAAATTAAAATACTTAAGCGTAAATTCAGATTAATTATTAATATTAATTGAAAGTCAATATTTTAAATGTCTTGGTCAATACCGGACTGAATCTTAATTACTGAAAAGTTGATTGGATTAAATATGTACGAATTAAGAACTTGAGGCTGAAACTGAATGGGCTGAAAAGCTGATTAGGGTCAATTGGAGGAATTATATATACGTATCAGATTGGGGCTAAATTGAAGTATCTGGGAATCTGGGGCTTAATTGAATATCCCTAAAAAGTCATGGGTATAAAAACCCTCCTCTTCTCTCATGGGTCGGCAGAACACTTCTCACCCTCCTCCCGTCTCTCTCTATCCTGACTCTCTCTCTCTCTCTCTCTCTCTCTCTCTCTCTCTCTCTCTCTCTCGACCGACTTGCAGAAAACACACACACACACACACTTGACTGAAACACGCACATACACACGGTCGGCGCACATACGCGATGACCACCAATTGAATAAACTCATGGTGGTGTGCAGTGGTGCGGGCACAAGGGTCGAACTGCTATAATCGGCAATGGTCCAGGCTGGGAAAATAGCGGTGGCGGTGTTCGAAGCGACCGAGTTTCCGACCGGTATACCGCGGGTTTTTAGATGCCGACTTCGGTGGCGATTGAAATCACTGTGGATGGCCGTTCTTCGACGGCAGCTCGTCGCCAAGCTCCGATTCCGATTAGGTATGGGTTCGGGTTTGAAGGTTGATGTTCGATTTGGTGTTTTCTGAATATGGGTCTTATGAGATGGGGATGTATGACCGAGCCATGGTGTTTGGCCACTGGTGATTAGTTGTTTTGGGCTAAAGAGTTTTGACGTTCAAGAGTTTGAATGGATTAAAGAACTGGTTGAGAGGTTTCTGATGATTCTTTGTTTTTCTTTTGGTTTCTGTTGGTTTGGATTGAACGGGCTGAAGAACTGGGGTTATGTTTGTATCTTACGTTTACAATAATTATTGAATTTTATAGATCTCAAGGGTTAGATGAAATATCCATGGACAAAAAAAATTACACAAAGATGAAGGGATTTTTGTTTACCTTGCTGGGAAGATCCGAATATGGTGAAATTGCACAGCAGAGTGAAGATTTGCAGCTGAAAACGACCGACTGGAACTCTGATGACAATATTCTCTGTCTTTTATTTTTCTATTGTATAATTGTGTATTTATACTCCTAGGTTCATCTTAACTGGGATAAAATGAGCTGACTTTGTGAGTCGGTCGACAACAACCCAAATAGTGTGGTTTCCTCTTTCCGTTCGAGGCAAACCTACCACAAAGTCCATCGTAATGTGTTCCATTTCCATTCTGGAATGTGAAGTGATTTAAGTAATCCAAAGGGGCGTTGGTGTTCTGCTTTCACTTATTGACAAACTATGCACTTTCTGACAAAGTCTACCACATCTCTCTTCAAACCTTCCCACCAAAATGTCCCCTTAAGGTCTTGATACATCTTTGTACTCCTAGGGTGTGCTGTATACGTAGTACTATGTGCCTCCTTCAATATCGCTTCTCTCAACTTGACAACATTGGGCACACAGATCCTCCCTTCATAGTACATTGTGCCATCATCGGATACACTGAATCCCTTATCCTCACCTGAAAGAGTACGTTCTTTCATCTTGACCAAGAAGTCGTCCTGTCCTTGACCTTCTTTGATTTTTTCCCTCAAGGTTGGTTGTACCACCAAACTAGCCAATAACGACTCAACTGGATTCGATGGTGTAGCCATCTCAAGGTTCATCCTTGAAAATTCCTTGACCAAGCTTTCCTCTTTGGTCAACAAACAAGTTAGGTCTCCTCTCGCCTTACGGCTCAGTGCATCAGCAACTACGTTTGCTTTACCAGGGTGGTAATGAATTGTACAATCGTAATCTTTGACCAACTCTAGCCATCTGCGCTGCCTCATATTCAATTCCTTTTGTGTGAAAATATATTTTAGAATTTTGTGGTCTGTATAGATTTCACACTTACCTCCATACAGGTAATGCCTCCAAATCTTCAAGGCATGAACTACCGCTGCTAATTTCAAATCATGAGTAGGGTAGTTCAGCTCGTGCGGTTTCAACTGTCTCGAAGCATAGGCAACTACCTTGCCCTCTTGCATCAATACACATCCCAAGCCTTGCTTAGATGCATCACTGTAGATGACAAATTCTCTCGTCAGATCGGGAATGGTCAATATTGGTGCTGCAATCAATCTTCGCTTAAGTTCTTGCAAACTCTTTTCGCACTTTTCATTCCATACGAAAACTTCTCCCGTTCTAGTCAATTTATTCATAGGTGCAGCAATCTTCGAAAATCCCTCGATAAATCTTCCATAATAACCGGCTAATCCCAAGAAGTTGTGAACTTCATTTACATTACTTGGTACTTTCCAATCATTGACTGCTTCAACTTTAATTGGGTCAACCTCAATTCCTTTAGAAGTGACCACATGTCCCAAAAAATGCGACTCGGTTAAGCCAGAATTCACACTTGTTGAACTTCGCATACAACTTATCCTTGCGCAGTATTCCCAATACTGTTCTAAGATGCTGCTCATGTTCAACCTTGGTTTTTGAATATACGAGTATGTCGTCTATGAACACAATGACAAACTTATCCAAATAAGGTTGAAATACACGGTTCATGAGGTCCATGAATACCGCTGGCGCATTAGTCAAACAAAATGGCATCACTATAAATTCATAGTGTCCATATCGAGTTCAAAATGTTGTCTTCGGGATATCATCATCCTTAATCCTCAGCTGGTGATATCCGGATCTCAAATCTATTTTCGAAAATACTCCCGATCCTCTAAGTTGATCGAATAGGTCCTCTATTCTAGGAAGTGGATATTTATTCTTTATCGTGAGTCGATTAAGTTCACGATAGTCTATGCACATCCTCAAACTTCTGTCCTTTTTCTTCACGAACAGCACTGGCGCACCCCATGGCGAAACACTGGGTCGGATAAATCCAGAGTCGAGCAGTTCTTGGAGTTGTAATTTCAGCTCTTGCAATTCCTTAGGCGCCATCCTATAGGGAGCCTTCGATATTGGTGCCGCTCCTGGCACTAAATCAATCGAGAACTCAACCTGATGATTCGGCGGAACTCCGGGCAAGTCTTCGGGTAAGACATCTGGATACTCCTTGACGAAAGGTACATCAGCTACCGTCTTGTCTGAAGTTATTTTCCCCATCACATTCACCAAGAATCCCTGGCAACTACGCTTCTTTAACATCTTCACAGCTTTCATAGCCGAAATCACCTTCGGGGTACTGCTGTGTCTAACTCCCTCGAATACGGTCTTGACATCAACAGACGGACATAAAGTTACTCTCCTTTCGTAGCATTCAACTAAAACTCTATGTTTGTCCAACCAATCCATACCCGAAATAACATCAAAATTGCTAAGTTCAACTATGTGCAAGCTGGCTAAGAAGCTATGTTCGTTTATATCTATCTCTTCCTCGGTGTAGGACATCCTCCTATGGTCAGCAGATTGTGATGGATTCAGTCACGAAGTCCATCACGAAACTTCTGCGGCTTCATCCTACCAATCTTAACCATATGCGGTGTAAAACATCACATGTGGTTGAACTTTCTCTCGTAACCCGTCAACTTATGCTATCATGCGTCAAGTCTAAGAACTCCCTCTATATCTTAGCCTTGTACACCCTCGGATAGTACTTCTCTATGATCATCTCCTTGTCCTTGCTACTGGACTCACTATCAGCCATCTCAGCATCATTTGAGTCTCCCATCTGCACCACATCCAACTCTTCCTCTGGTTATCGCTCTTCTTCAGGGGTCTTCTTCAGGTTCTTCCTCAGGGTCTTCCTCGTCCGTAGAGTCGGCATTCCAATTTGCAACCGGTATCGCCTCCCGAGTGTACAAATCCAATAAGCATCCAGCGATGAACTAGAAATCATCCGCAGCCTCTCGCTCTTCTAGTGATCTCTTGATGGCCTTTTTCCAAAGCCGGAAGATGCAGCAACTCCAGTCTTCGGATAACTTCTCCATTAGGTGCTCTAGCTGTCGCGTGATGGAACCTTGTTTCCCAGATTACCGCCACTTACTCAGCTTATTAATGACATAATGTGATGTATTTTCTGGTAAACTAGCGTCCCACCAGTCTTTGCGTGCTAGAATACGCGAGTCAAAAGTAGCTGCGACCTTCTTACGTGGCGTCATCCTAGGTTTGGTCATATTATTACATATACAATTTTGTAAATAAAAATGAAATGACATATGCATGAATAATAACTGAAACTTGGTACCTTTGACGGAGTGACGAAGTGGCGAAGCTGAGATCATATGATACTTTTACATTTTAGCGAGTCTACAGAAAAGTAAAACCTCGCTCTGATACCACTATGTGACGCCCCGACTTTCTTGGGTAAATATTGGGAAAATAAATAAAAGGTAAATTTTGACAAAAATAATTTTCTTCAGAATAGAAAAATTCTCGTCTACAAAGTCGAGTCGCTACAATGACATAAAAATAATTACCTTTAAATAAGGCAACATTTCATCATAAATATGAGGTAAAAATTTGCGGCGGAAGAATAATCATAATTATATATTTCAAATCGAAGTTTCCCCAAAATATTCGACATAAAGAAAACATCATGTAACAAATCCACTTTCACATGCCCTCTCGGCTCGCTCCTTTGTCCTTCCAGCTCGGTTCAACCTGCGGGATCAATAAAGGTGGGGGTGAGCTTCCTTCAGCTCGTGAAAATTACACTGATCACAGTAATATACAATCTCATGGAAAGCATAACATGAATAATCTATCATATCTTTTCCTCAACGTAAATGCATACTCACAATATTATGTATAGCATGAATCGAGCACGCATAACATGAATATTGAGGTTGCGCAGGTGCCCCCGCAACAACATGATACATACTCACAATATTACGTATAGCATGAATCTAGCATGCATAACACGAATATTGAGGTTGCGCAGGTCTCCCCGCAACAACATGAAACATACACGCAATACCGCATATAACATGAATCGAGCACGCATGTGAATATTGGGTTGTGCAGGTGTCCCCACACAACAAGAATCTTAAGATAGCCTCTTACACGAATACAGGTGAGCCTGATTTACAACGTGCATCGTCAATTTATAAACATGAATTGAATATCACATATGCAGTCCAATTAAAGCAATTAAAGTGATAGTGAAAATTCTCACCTGAATAAATGATGATGTCTGACTTGAAATGAAGATGTTCGACTCACAGTCCTAAGCCCGTAAATTCTCGATAAAGTCCACATATAATAATAATAATAATAATAATTAAAAATCCTTACCATTTATTATTTATATCATAAATGAAAAGATACAAATATCACTATATAATCACTGAAAATAAATTACAGTTGTTTATTAGTATTAATCGAAGAGTTAATATCATTAATGATTGAAATTAAAATAGTTATGCATAAATCCAGATTAATTATTAATATTAATTGAAAATCAACATTTTAAATGTCTTGGTCAATTCCGAACTGAATCTTAATTACTGAAAAATTGATTGGACTAAATATGTACGAATTAAGAACTTGAAATTTGGCCAGATAGGAATTTGAAAAGGCGATTGGGGTCAATTGGAGGAATTATATATATCAGATTGGGGCTAAATTGAAGTATCTGGGAATTTGGGGCTTAATTGAATATCCCTAAAAAGTCACGGGTATAAAAACCCTCCTCTTCTCTCATGGGTCGGCAGAACACTTCTCACCCTCCTCCTAGAGGTGCCCAAAACGACCCAACCCGCCGGGTCGACCCGCCGACCGGACCGGTGACCGTGCAAGACCGGACCGGCCGACCGTGCGACCATGACCGGACCCATGGTATACACGGGTGGGGTCCGGTCGAGCTTCCCAACCGTCGACCGTGGAAATTAAAAAAAAAAATCAAAAAAAAAAAAATTCAAAAAAATGGCCGTTGGACCCGGCGGGTCGGACCCGGACCCGGCGGGTCTAACGGCTAGTCCGATTTTTTAAAAAAAAAAATTTGGGTTTTCCTAATATTCTTGATTAGTGCTGTTTTATCTCCCGATTTAAATTTAGCTCAAGTAGAACAATTACTTGATATATATTATAAGATTCTTAAAAATTTGGGTTTCCTAATATTGAGGATCTTGTTGAAAGTCAAACTTTATTTGAAAATATTCCTGACGTTGAACAAGTAAAAATTGATTTGAAAAATAGTTTAGAAACTGTTTTTTCTGAATATTCTTCTAAATACGGTGATAAGATTCAAACTCAAAAAACAAGAACTAAGACTACAAATACATTTAACATGGAATTCGAACTCTCACTAACCCATTTCAACAACAACTCTATAATATAGCGAGAAATAGGGGTGGTAGTAACGTTAGTCAAAGAAATGACCTTAGTAGATATTATGCAACTAGTTTTGTCTTGGGAGGATGACAATGCAGTACCTTTGATCTGTTGGATTGGTGGAAAAGAAGGGAACCGAATTTCCCACACTTTCCATTATAGCACAAGAAATTCTTGCAGTCCCGCATCCACATCCGTTGAGAGTGCTTTTAGTGAAGGAGGCTATATCTTTGGACGAGCGGAGATCCCGAATGACGCCAAAAATCTCGAGGCTCAAATGATACTTAAAGACGCAACAAAAGCCGAGTTACGAGATCGAAAATAAATGGGATGACTATTAGCGGACCAAGATCTTATCGAGAAGGCACTACCAAGGAGAGTCTAGTCAAATGAGTCAAACCGACGATCAAGACGACGACGACATCGACTTCACTAAAGGTAAGTAAGGTAAGTCAGGTAAGTAAAGAACTACGTAGGGCTTTGATTCCTCACGAGGATACGTAGGCAATTTAATTTTAAGTGAAAACTTAAAATTAAATACAAGCCCATTTTTTTTAACTCTTCTCAAGTAAAAGAACTACGTGGAGCTTTGATTCCTCACGGGGATACGTAGGCAATTTAATTTTAAGTAAAAACTTAAAATTAAATACAAGCTAATTTTTTCAAATGATTTCCTTTTTCATTTATAGTTATTTTTCGTGTATAAAATGATAACAAATAAAAGTTTTATATATATTTTTTTTAAAAAAAAAAAAAAATTAGATGGGTCGACCCGTGACCCGGCGGGTCGGACCCGGACCCGGACCCGTGGCCGACCCGTCGACCCGCCAACCCGTACATTTCATATGTACGGGTGGGGTCCGGGTCCTGTCCTGCCGACCCGGCGACCCGGCGGGTCCGACCCGGACCCGGACCCGTGGTTGGGCACCTCTACCTCCTCCCGTCTCTCTCTATCCTGACTCTCTCTCTCTCTCTCTCTCTCTCTCTCTCTCGGCCGACTTGCAGAAAACACACACACAACTCTTGACCGAAACACGCACATACACACGGTCGGCGCACATACGCGATGACCACCAATTGAATAAACTCATGGTGGTGTGCAGTGGTGCGGGCACAAGGGTCGAACGGCTACAATCGGCGATGGTCCAGGCTGGGAAAATAGCGGCGGCGGTGTTCGGAGCGTCCGAATTTCCGACCGGTATACCGCGGTTTTTTAGATGCCGACTTCGGTGGCGATTGAAATTGCTGTGGATGGCCATTCTTCGACGGCAGCTCGTCGCCAAGCTCCGATTCCGGTCAAGTATGGGTTCGGGTTTGAAGGTTGATGTTCGATTTGGTGTTTTCTAAATATGGGTCTTATGAGATGGGGATGTATGACCGAGCCATGGTGTTTGGCCGCTGGTGATTAGTTGTTTTGGGTTGAAGAGTTTTGACGTTCAAGAGTTTGAATGGGTTAAAGAACTGGTTGAGAGGTTTCTGGTGATTCTTTGTTTTTCTTTTGGTTTCTGTTGGTTTGGATTGAACGGGCTGAAGAACTGGGGTTATGTTTGTCTCTTACGTTTACAATAATTATTTAATTTTATAGATCTCAAGGGTTAGATGAATTATCCATGGACAAAAAAAATTATATAAAGATGAAGGGATTTGTGTTTACCTTGCTGGGAAGATCCGAATATGGTGAAATTGCACAGCAGAGTGAAGAGTTGCGGCTGAAAACGACCGACTAGAACTCTGATGACAGTATTCTATGTATTTTATTTTTCTATTGTATAATTGTGTATTTATACTCCTAGGTTAGGTATAGGGTAGCCCTAGGAGTATATGTGTGTATGATTTGTGGGCTTTTTATTAATATGGGTCAAATAAGAATAACATTATAATTAAAGTCTGTTGGGTCTTGTACAATTATTAATGATATGATGATATTAATATTAGAACTGTTATTATTAATATTGTCTTTAATAATAAATAATGCTACTATTTTTATTAATAATAATACTATCAATAATAATAATATAATATTAATATTAATATTAATAATTAATATTAAACATCTCTTGCAAATTTATTAATCCGACTCGGGCTTAAAATTTAATAGATGTCATGAATATATTTATGATCTCATTAATGAGTTTAAATGGATTGAAAATGCATTATTAATATTTTTAATAGTAAATGACTACTTGAAAATAACTGACAAAAATGACTCGAGCTATAACTTGTGATATGTCGAAATAAATGTTCATGATCCTTTAAATGAAATGAAATGAAATGCATTATAATATTATTATGAATAATAATATTACATTATGAAAATGGCGGGTATTACACAAGGAACGTTCAAGAAGCCCAAACTGGACTAAATTTTTCTGAGCGGCCACCTTTGGCGCCTAAACCTGTGGGATCGCATTCCCGAGCGGCTAGTTCGGTCATTGTGTGCTTTAACTGTGGGGAGAAGGGTCACATCAGGTCCAAATGTCTGAGGTCGGCTGTTTCATGCCATACCTGCATAGGTGTTGAACATCGTGCTCGTTTTTGTAGAGGCGGATTGGGACATACTCTGATGGTCTCACATGCTCCAGATCAGTCTATAGTCCAATACCGTACCCCTCCATCCGCTTCCCACAAAACTACAGGGGTGAACAGATGAGTAGGTCATGGAGGTCATCAAGCTGGTACGTCTGGTACCAAGGCTACGAAGCCCATAATTTATGAGATGAAGAAAGCTGATGATTCTAAGGCCAATATGATTGCAGGTACACTCAATATCTTGTATACAAATCAATCAACTAGTAACCACCATTTTAGAAGAATCCAAAAAAATCAAGATGTCAATTCCAAGTTTGAATCATGGATGCCATACTCGGCATAGGCTCAAACACGACACCAAAGTACAAGTGAATTCACCATCGTGAATCTCCGTCCACCTGTCCGTCACTACTGTCCGTCTCAGACTGCTCGGAGCTAAGACCCCAATCGTTCAAAATCGAGGCCTGAGCCCGCTAGGCTGTACTGCAAGTCTTGCATCCGCTTGGAAATTAGTCGCAGACCCTTATGTCGCCACGCTCCGGTTGTTGTACACCGGAACTCATACCAAGTCGGCCCTTGAATCCAAATTAGGAAACTAATCCATCTCATAAAACTAAAAGAGCTTGATCAAAAGAAAACTAGCTTAAGTCACCAGCAATCCGACTCGCCTTACTCCAACCCTTGCATGCAGCCCATCATAAAAAATGATTTAAAACCCATCAGAAATTGGTCGCGAGCTCTACCTGAACCAAACCTTAGCTACATCAAACCACAAGCAACCACCTCTAAACTGGATTCCAGTGGTCTATGGTCGGACCTCGTCCAGCTCGACCTCCTGCCATCCACCCATCTGCTGTACCGGTGGAATCAACCCAAACCCATATGAATCCCAATATTAATCCCCACCACCTAGTTTTCGACCTGTAATGAAGGTTGCCCGCGCACCTCGATCTCAACCTAGAAGTCACGACCTCGAGACAGTCGTACCATCTCCACTCAGGCACCACTCCTCGATGTCGAGCTCCGGTTAATCCATTAAGTGTGTGTAAGTGTGTATTTGTGTACCGTATGTGAAGAGGAGAAAGAAACAATATGCCTCTTTGACTATATACACGTGAATAAAATGAATCGTTTAGGCTTCTTGTTCCATTTGGGTCTAATTTTCTAAATGGGCCCAATCCGACTCTAATAAGTACACAATGAATTAGTAAGGCCCTGTTCTTTTGGAGTTGTTTTCAGTTTTTCAGTTCAGTTCAGTTCAGTTCAAGTTCATTTAGTTCAGTTCAGTTAAGTTCAGTTCAAGTCCATTCAGTTTAGTTCAGTTCTTCTTCTTATTAATATTATTATTATTATTATTATTAATAATAATAATCTTAATTATTATTATTGTTATTATTACTAATAATATTACTATTATTGTTGGTGTTGTTGATTACTATTATTATTATTTACCATTATTATTATTATTTGCCCTTAATATATATTTGATTCGATTCGATTCAATTGAGTTCGTTGATTCGATTCGATTCCATTCATTCAATTGATCGATCAAAAGAACATAGCCTGAATGTCTTGTTTTAATAAGTAATAACCAGTCCAATTAAAAAAAGCAATTTGTAACCAGTTACAATCAATTTTATTCAGTACAAATAATTCAGTTCAGCAAAAGAGCAAAAATTAGGGTTGTAAACGAACCGAGCCGAGCTTTGACCGAGACGAGCCGAGCTCAACTTTTTTCCGTGACGAGCCGAGCTTTGTTATCGCACAAAAAACGTGTTCGAGCTCGAACTCGTTAGTAAAACGAGTCGAGCTCGAGCTCGTTAATAAAACGAGTCGAGCTCGAGCTCGTTAATAAAACGAGTCGAACTCGAGCTGTTCGCGAATAATTATATATTTTTAAATTATTTAAATAATATATTTGAATTATTTAAAATAAATATTTTAAAATAATCATTAAAAATTATAGATTTTTTAAATATATATAAAAATTAATATTTTAATATATGAAAGTTATTTAAAAAATTATTAACCTATAATACAATATATAAATATTATTAAAATAAATTTAAAAATATATTTATTAATCGAGCTTAACGAGCCGAACCGAGCTCGAGCCGATCTCGAGCCGCACATGCCCAAGCTCGGCTCGAGCTCGTTTTCTTAACACACAGAATTTTGTGTTCGAGCTCGAGCTCGAGTTCTTAACGAACCAAGCCGAACCGAGCCCTTAACAAGCCCAGCTCGAGGTTGTTCGCGAACAGCTCAGTTTTACAGCCCCAGCAAAAATCAAGTGAAGAGAAAATGGCCTAAATATCAAATGCCCTTTAAATATTCTAGTCGAACAATTAATAATACATGATCAAGTACGCTACTAAGAAATTTAAAGTCGAGAGAAAAGGCAAAAAACTTGTCAATAGACCAGCGCCATTTCAAGAATTTGAGAAAGAGTGCTTTTGCCTAGTCTTGATAGTATGTTTCCGATAGCCCGTTATAACATCTTGGTAGACTGCAGGATCCAGGAAGTACAGAGAAAATCAAATTCAGTGATTTCAGAAATTGAATCCAATAAAAAATATTTTAGATTCTGTAAGTGAATATTGAACACAAACAATTGCTAACTAGACACCAATGTTATTGGGAAAACAAATGGACAAAACGACTGACTTGTTCTTGGGGAAAAGAGCTTGAAAAACGGAAGAGTTCCCATTAAATACAGTTGAAGACTTAATATCCCTAATTCCCTTGCTCAATCCACTTTGCACCTTCTGCTTAGCCTCTTGTTTAAAATCTAAAGACATAAACCCACCCTTAAGTAATGTGTTGGAACTTGGAAGGTTGATTGCTGCAATGAATTCTTTACTCTTACCAGATGACACTTCAAATTGAGAATTTTTGGCCACCAAAACATTATCCATAGTCTGGGAAATGAAAGATTTCCCCTGTTTCGAAACACTCATGCTTGTAGCAGGTTTTCTGTTGAAATTGATAGGATCTGTGAATAGGGTAAAGAAATAACACCATTAGAATGGGCAAATGGAGATATAAAATCATCAGCAGCACAACCAATAGCTCAAAGTCCAAACTGGTGCCTTTTCCAAGGTCTAAATAAGCGTAATAATAAATTTTGTGCACCTTTTGGAAGAAGTAAATCATAAGGGATGTGGCTTTGAAGTACAGGAACTTCCTTCTTTTTGAAAGTGCATTCTTCAAGCCATGTTCTTTTAACAATATAAACTATTCCTATAGCTGTGTGGCTCCTTACTTCCTTGATTTCACTGCCGAACCATTCACCATGCCAGACCAAATTAGTTATCAAATATGTTTTACCATGATATTTGGCTTGATAATATGTAACAATAATCGCATCACATCAAGTTTTTATCCTAAGCACTTGGGCTGATTGCTAAGGGAGTTTATCATCTAGTTGCTAATCTAGTAGTAATGTACCAAATTTTGTAAATCGAAAGATAATCTAGAAACCTACCAGAAAAAACAAGTTGTTTTAAACCCTTTTTTGTTGACAACTACATAATTAAACTTCCATCAGATCATGATTCCCATGAAATTCACATTACAAATCCAAATTCAAAATTGTTATCCATATTGGATGCAGCGAAGATGTTTATGCAGCTAGCACAAATTCGTTATCAGTATGATATCAATGAGACCCGAACTTAATGCATTAGCTATGGAATATGATCATACAAAATAATAATAAAAATAATGATTATTGATCTAGAAAACGTAGGATATTCTCCACTGCTGTGATGAGTGTACAATTAAATTTTAGGGTTTCACGTTTTTGGAGGAAAATTAAAAACTCAGTCACATGGACGACCATTTAGTATGAGCGCAAGACAAAACAAAACACATATTGAAGTTAAAGTTAACTGAAGTTGGTAAACATGCAGAATCATGAAGTTGGGGGATAAAAGATATGAATGCTCCTACAGCCCCCTAAGCTAGTTCAGAAAGGAAACAAATGAAGAATTTCGGAGGATTTCAAGTATATATGTCATAAACTTACTACATCAAATATCAAATATATTAAGATACACTCAAACCGGCATTGATGCATATGCTAAATATCTTACTTCTCCGACGGATTTCCAACTATAACATGCGTCAATTTCTGATTGAAGGACATATAACGAGAACCACCGCCTTGACGAACCATTTCAACTAGCTTGCGTAATTCAGAGGGATCAAAGCCTACAAGTAGAATTCTGCACTCAGAAAAGTACAGATCACCACCCTCACATCGAGAATCTTCCGCAATGCAACGAGAAAAATCAGAATCATGTCTGCGTTCATCAGCAGGTAGATCCTCTTCTTTAGGTAATTCAGGAACTTCAAAAACTGAAGGACAAATGTTTGGCAGGGGGATTTCATGATCAGGTTCCATATCCTGAACATAAAAAATGGTTTCCGACTCCGAGGCAGTGGCCATAGATGATGAGGTGTATTGCAAATTTCTTATAACACTGACTTGACTATGTTTCTCCATTGTCTTTAAACTACCCAGAGAAAATGCAAAAGTACCTTGACCAGGGTAGGACTCTTCACTTAGGCATGCTATTTGTCCAAATACCCCATAAAACCCAAAAATCATAAGGGGAAAGAGTGAAAAAGAAAAATAGTTAGAAATCATCAGAGAGCTACTCAGTTGAAAAAGACTGCATTGTAGAAAATCAAAACAGAAATATTACATAAATATAAATATACAGGATTTTTACCTCTCCTGGCAACAGATTGATGAAACCATTTGGTCCATTTCCCGTTAACTACGTAAATGTGACCCCATCTTTTAGCAACATTAAATTTATCACCTTCAGGAGCTTATGGAAAATTAAGGAAACCAAAGCAGATACCATCCAACAGTAAACCAATTTCTCGCTCTCGTTCCACCAACTTTATTTCTCTCTCTCATTCGGCGCTCTACTCCAACTTTTTTGTGTATAAATGATTCTTTTTTTTGTTATACTTTTCCTCTTTGATTTCCTCTGAAAATTTAGAATCAAAATTAGGTTAATTTTTTATATTTATGGCAATCATTACCGACTGTTGGCGGTAAAAAAGTTCCAGCGGCAGCTGCCGGTGGTCCGCTGGCCGACGGTCAGTAGGTCGGTCGTCAGTGGTCGGCCTACCAGCATTCAACTTGTGTAAAATATTCCATTATTATTTCAAATTTGAAGAAGGGAATATGGAACATATAAAAGAAAATCATTTCAATGATTTGTCTTAATTACCATAAGCCTTGTGTTTTAAGTAACAAATTTAAAGCAAATGTGTTTTGGGTCAAAAAGCTTTTAGGAATTTACCTTTGGGTCATTCCCCCATTAACTTAAGCTAGTAACAACTTTAACTAATTAACGTCTTGTCTAAGAGTAGTACCACTCAAATTTTATTACTACATTACAAATTAACCAACCTGCAGGGCTTAATATAATAATCTTTTGAGTTCTTCAAGGGAAAATCATCAAAACGAACAAGTCGGGTATAATATTATTTATCATATAAATAATTTTATTGCCCAAAATATCGAGCATATTGAATCAATGAATGTGACTCTCCCCATGATAAATCAAACAATAAATATCATATTTACCTAATTAAATATTATACATTATAATTAAGAAATAATAATAATTCGAGATCTTTGTTCTTCATTTAGTAAGTATCTAAGAAGCTATCTCACTGTTATCCGGTTCAACTTATTCGAAAATACTAATGGTTCTAATCGTATTATGCATTGGTAGTTTAAATTTTTTTAATAATAGGAGGTGCAGGACCATAATATACTAGTACGTGGCCTATCCATTGATGCCCCTCGGGATGATGCCGCCCAGCACTTGGGCCGGCCCTGAACTTCATGCAAGTTCACTGTAAAAAATGCGATTTGGCAGATCGCTGAACTAAAACAAATGAACATATGCATATGACTGTAAAAAAAAACCGACCATAGAAAATATAAAATAGAACCTTAGACGCGAGAACCTCGGATTGAAACAGCTTCAGATGATGTTGGGTAGTAGGACAGGGCAGCTGCTCGGGTCGGCTCAGTTAGATGCTGTGGACGACATGTTTTCTATCGGCGAGCAGTGGGATGAAAAAACGGCTGTAGAAGACTGGGTTTTTTCCAGAAAAATAGGCCAGTGGAGAATATGAAAAAACTATCGGCGGAGCGGCGTGAAGAACATGGAAAAACCTAAACTGGGAAAGAATACATATGTTGGATGCAAATTTAAAATAGGGCGATTTACATTTGACTACCTTTTTAGATGGTCTAATTATAGTTTGGTCTCTATTGTTTCAGATATTACAATGAAGAATAAACTTTGCACTGTCCAGAAACTATATTTACAACGAAGGACAAAAGTCAAATTTTCAGATGATGTCACTGGAAAAATCTTAATATTAGAATTTCTTGCTTTTATTTTTTTTCTTGCATTTACCCATTTATTTTTGCCTTTCATGTGGGTAGGGCATCTTTGGGCCTCGTTGAAATATATATAACACTTTTGACTTGATGTAATAAATTTTCAAGCTTTCTTGAAAAAATATTTTTCAAAAAGAAAGTATTTTACGGTAAAAATATTATTTTTGAAAAATTAAAAAAATTATTTTAGGAAAAATTATCTTTTTGAAAAAATTATTATTTTATGGAATTTTTATTTTTTCGAAAAATTAAAAAATATTTTTTGGAGAAAAAATTAATTTTGGGCAAAATAATATTTTTTCGAAATAAAGTTATTTTCTGGAAAAAATATTATTTTTTCGAAAAAATAAAACTATTTTCTGAAAAAAAAAATAAAAAAAAAATATTTTTTCGAAAAACTTAAAATAATATTTTCTGGAGAAAAAGGTATTTTTTGGCAAAATAATATTTTTCCGAAATTAAATTATTTTCTGGAAAAAATATTATTTTTTCGAAAAAATAAAATTATTTTCTGGAAAAAAATAAAAAAATTATTTTTTTCGAAAAAATTTAAAAAATATTTCTGGAGGAAAAAATATTTTTTGGCAAAATAATATTTTTTTTGAAATAAAATTATTTTCTTGAAAAAAATATTATTTTTCGAAAAAATAAAATTATTTTCTGGAAAAAAAATAAAATAAAATATTTTTGCGAAAAAAAAATATATTTTCTGGAAAAAAATTATATTTCGAAAAAAAATTATTTTTTGAAAAAAGAATGTTTTTTAAAAGAAATGTATTAGCTAAACACTTTAATAATCTATAAGCTATTTGTTTAATATGAAATGTATTTTAAAAGAAATATTTTATTCAAGTAAATAGAGGGGCATTTTCGTGTTTTTAATAAAAGTCAACACCAATTCAGATTTTTGTCCTTCGCTGTAATTTATGAAACAATATGGACTAAAGTGTAAAGAGACCATCTAATAGGGTAGTTGGCTGTAATTTCCTCATTTAAAATATCTTACCCATACTTTACCCTATTACCCTATTTTTTATAGCGGGTAGGATACGAGTATTACTCTGCGGGTAAACGGGTAACCGTGGGTAAAGCGGGTTAACCGTTTATATTCACTTAATTATTTCACAACAAAAAAAGCTCCAAAAAATACAAAAAAAATATAATAAATGAGCCAATATATATTAAAATTGGATATAATTTAACTCAAATTTATTAATGTATCACGTATAAATTATAACTAATAAAAATTAAATTTAAAACGGTCAATATATTCTTTTATTATTATTATATATATATATATAATGTTTAGGGTAAGGGGTAGGGTAATCGGGTAAAACATAAATCCCATACCCTACCCTTACCCTAACGAAAATTAACGGGTACGGGCAGTACCCTACCCTTTACCCGAACCTGCGGGTACTACCCGCCCCTATAACTCGTTTACTCGCGGGTAATTTTACCCTGCGGGTAAAATTGACATCCCTAGTTGGATGAAAGGACAGGCGATGGAAAAATGGCTTTAGAAGATTGGGTTTTTCGGAAAATAAGGCCAGTGAAGAATATGGAAAACCTAGCGGTAGAGATCCC
The DNA here is from genome assembly GCA_033398695.1 of Orobanche coerulescens. Classification (NCBI taxonomy): domain Eukaryota; kingdom Viridiplantae; phylum Streptophyta; class Magnoliopsida; order Lamiales; family Orobanchaceae; genus Orobanche; species Orobanche coerulescens. Next base: position 396,483 of record JAWKAU010000110.1, on the reverse strand, counting down.
AGAAAACCCGGACATGGTGGATCGACCCATCGATCCGGACCCGCCGAACCTGTGTAGGACTCGGACCTGGCCAACCCATCGGACCTGCCGACCCGGATCCATGGTATACACGGGTGGGGTCTGGGTCTTACCTTACCAGACCCATCGACCCGCCAGGTCCGACCCAGATGACTCGGTGGTGAATTAAAAATTGAAATTCTGGCCGTTGGACCCAGACCCGGCGGGTCGGACCCGTGACCCGGCGGATCCAACGGCCAAAATTTCAAATTTAAAAAAAAAAATCAAAAATTCTATCTATAAGTAGTCGCCCAACCCATTTCATTTTCTCACGCCTTCATTCTAATCTATCTCTCAAACTCCCATTGCTAATTACTATAGTATTTAATCTCTCTTTTTACTAGCATTTAATCATGGGATCTCTCTTTTTTAATACCAAAGCATAAAAGTAACAAGTTATATATCCTCATTCATAAAACTATAAGTTTTTGATACCAAAATGTGTTAAAAGACTTTATTACCCTTAAAGTCTACCACTAAAAGATAAAAAAACATAAAAAAAAGAAGATTATTAAAAGCAAACAACAATAAAAAAAACGGTCCCACAACTCAATATTTTCCTCTGCAAAAAAACTCTCCTCATCTCTCTGCAAAAAAAAACTCCCGTCGTGAAACCCTTCGCCGGCCAGAAAATGTCGAACTCCGACTACCACAGAGAATCTGAAGACGCCAGAAGTTCCGCTAGTGACACTCCATCTGAAGAGGAATTAAATCGATGAGCCGCCGGTTAGTGTATTTTCATTCACACACGATCGTGCCACGACGGTTGTTCATCGTCCCACGATGGTGCTGAAGAAGATGACACCATCGTGTACACGATGGTCTTCCGTGGGCACGATGGTTTACACACGACGGTCGTCGATCGTGTGTGCCATCGTGTGCTAGAAGACCAAAGGCTCATGCCCTGCACATGATGGCATGCACACGATCGACGCCCGTCGTGTGAACCGTCGTGTGGCACACGATGGTCTTCACACGACGGGCATCGATCGTGTGCCTGCGATCGTGTGCAAGGCAGAATTTTTTTTTTCGTTCTCTTAAGCATTCTATCATATTCTTATGAGTTGTATGTCTATATTGCAGAGTGGTTGCGTATGGAAAAGACCTACATTGCGTTTTGTTACACGTCAAGTGAATCTTTACATACGGGAGGCGGTATTTAAAGAGATCATTGAGGCACTAAGAAGTATGGGCCGCAATTCTGCAGTTGCTGATCGAGCTATCGAGAGCTTGACCGAGAGGGTCCTGGGGCGCTTGATTAAAGTTAGGAGGAATGGGAGTTCAAATACTGCCCTACATCACTTGATTGCCCGTCAATTGGAGGGTGATCAAATCCCCCCGGATGAGTCGTGGTTCCAGGTTTGCGGGAGGACCATTCGTTTTGCGGCCCGTGATTTTGCCATGATCACTGGACTCCATTTTGGAAACTCTACCTTCCATCCCAGGACGACCATCTCCTTCCGTCTGACGGTATTTTCCACTGAATACTCCATGGCAAAAATATTAAGGTTAGTGTTCTGCGGAAGAGGTTCAATGCTCGAGATTTTGGTAGAGACATAAGAGATTATGTGAAGGTTGCCAATTTACTTATATACTACTACTTTATCCTATGCCGTGACGACATGATGGTCGAGACATGGGCATGGGCATTAGTTGAGGATTTCGAGCAGTGGAATATGTTTCCTTGGGGTTCTTATGCCTTTGGGGTTTTATCTTACTACATAGGCAACGTTGCCATGAAGGAGGGACAAGAGCACAAGGACTATCACTTCTATGGTCCTGTTTTGGCTTTACAGATATGGTCGTATGAGATGATTCTTTCATTGGGAGCATTGTGTGGTATTCGAGATAAATCTGTCCATCGAGGACTACGAGGAAGATGTTTTGTGATTTCACTCATTTATTCGACGATAAGGTACATAAATTTGTAAACGTATTTTCTCCTGACTTCATCTCTTAAACGTTATGTGATTGCCCATCTAATGGTATGCTTTAATGACTAATTTTGCAGCACAGAGTACTTCCCTCTTTACCGCATTTGGAGGAGGATGAGGCTGAGTACTACTACCTGAGCTTTGAGAATGGCTCGCCATATGACGTTAAGTTCATTAAGCCTGTAAGAATAGCTATGAAGAATAAGGAGGATGAGCCTGCGCCGATCCCGAGGAAGAAAGTTATGGATAGGTTGAAGAAGGCTGTTGGAAAATTGATTACATATGAGTCGGCACATAAAGTGTCGAAGCGACGCCGGCAGAATACCCCACCAGTAGATGGTGCAGAGACATCGGACCGGGAGAGGCAGCCAGAGAGGGTGTGTTGTGTCTACGGACTTCCTTGTCCGGACCACACCTAGGACACGAGCAGGGATGAGTACCTCGATCGTCGTTTGAAGGTGATCTTGTACGACGATTCTGAGTCCGGATTACTATATGAGATATTTCATCCAGATGATGAACTTATCCGTACGAACTAAGACACTGAGAAAATATAGACTACACATGATATGCAATATATTATGTTAATTCAATCAATAACTTTTTAAATAAGTGTATCCTTAATAAATAATTGTTAATATATAAGTAACAACACCTAAATTGACGAGTAATTTGAGAAATTGGTGAAATTTTTTGATGTTCTTGTGCACACGATCGTGTGTCCCATCGTGGGCACGACCGTGTTACACGATCGTGTGCATATAAACTTTTGGTATTTTTGCCAATTTGATTTATTGTGTTATCTAGAAGGATGTTTTTTGATTCAAACATCGCTTGTTCAAACATTAATTACTATATAGCTTCTTATACAAACTCATATTTGTCATTTCGTTGTAATTCATTAGTATATGAGATATTTCATCCAGATGATGAACTTATCCGTACGAACTAATACACTGAGAACAGATAGACTACACATGATATGCAATATATTATGTTAATTCAATCAATAACTTTTTAAATAAGTGTATCGTTAACAAATAATTGTTAATATATAAGTAACAACACCTAAATTGACGAGTAATTTGAGAAATTGGTGAAATTTTTTGATGTTCTTGTGCACACGATCGTGTGTCCCATCGTGGGCACGACCGTGTACACGATCGTGTGCATATAAACTTTTGGTATTTTTCCAATTTGATTTATTGTGTTATCTAGAAGGATGTTTTGTGATTCAAACATCGCTTGTTCAAACATTAATTACTATATAGCTTCTTATACAAACTCGTATTTGTCATTTCGTTGTAATTCATTAGTATATGAGATATTTCATCCAGATGATGAACTTATCCGTACGAACTAATACACTGAGAACAGATAGACTACACATGATATGCAATATATTATGTTAATTCAATCAATAATTTTTTAAATAAATGTATCGTTAACAAATAATTGTTAATATATAAGTAACAACACCTAAATTGACGAGTAATTTGAGAAATTGGTGAAATTTTTTGATGTTCTTGTGCACACGATCGTGTGTCCCATCGTGGGCACGACCGTGTACACGATCGTGTGCATATAAACTTTTGGTATTTTTGCCAATTTGATTTATTGTCTTATCTAGAAGGATGTTTTGTGATTCAAACATCGCTTGTTCAAACATTAATTACTATATAGCTTCTTATACAAACTCGTATTTGCCATTTTGTTGTAATTCATTAGTATATGAGATATTTCATCCAGATGATGAACTTATCCGTACGAACTAATACACTGAGAACAGATAGACTACACATGATATGCAATATATTATGTTAATTCAATCAATAACTTTTCAAATAAGTGTATCGTTAACAAATAATTGTTAATATATAAGTAACAACACCTAAATTGACGAGTAATTTAAGAAATTGGTGAAATTTTTTGATGTTCTTGTGCACACGATCGTGTGTCCCATTGTGGGCATGACCGTGTACACGATCGTGTGCATATAAACTTTTAGTATTTTTGCCAATTTGATTTATTGTGTTATCTAGAAGGATATTTTGTGATTCAAACATCGCTTGTTCAAACATTAATTACTATACAGCTTCTTATACAAACTCGTATTTGTCATTTCGTTGTAATTCATTAGTATATGAGATATTTCATCCAGATGATGAACTTATCCGTACGAACTAATACACTGAGAACAGATAGACTACACATGATATGCAATATATTATGTTAATTCAATCAATAACTTTTTAAATAAGTGTATCGTTAACAAATAATTGTTAATATATAAGTAACAACACATAAATTGACGAGTAATTTGAGAAATTGGTGAAATTTTTTGATGTTCTTGTGCACACAATCGTGTGTCCCATCGTGGGCACGATCGTGTGCATATAAACTTTTGGTATTTTTGCCAATTTGATTTATTGTGTTATCTAGAAGGATGTTTTGTGATTCAAACATCGCTTGTTCAAACATTAATTACTATATAGCTTCTTATACAAACTCGTATTTGTCATTTCGTTGTAATTCATTAGTATATGAGATATTTCATCCAGATGATGAACTTATCCGTACGAACTAATACACTGAGAACAGATAGACTACACATGATATGCAATATATTATGTTAATTCAATCAATAACTTTTCAAATAAATGTATCGTTAACAAATAATTGTTAATATATAAGTAACAACACCTAAATTGACGAGTAATTTGAGAAATTGGTGAAATTTTTTGATGTTCTTGTGCACACGATCGTGTGTCCCATTGTGGGCACGACCGTGTACACGATCGTGTGCATATAAACTTTTAGTATTTTTGCCAATTTGATTTATTGTGTTATCTAGAAGGATTTTTTGTGATTCAAACATCGCTTGTTCAAACATTAATTACTATATAGCTTCTTATACAAACTCGTATTTGTCATTTCGTTGTAATTCATTAGTATATGAGATATTTCATCCAGATGATGAACTTATCCGTACGAACTAATACACTGAGAACAGATAGACTACACATGATATGCAATATATTATGTTAATTCAATCAATAACTTTTTAAATAAGTGTATCGTTAACAAATAATTATTAATATATAAGTAACAACACATAAATTGACGAGTAATTTGAGAAAATGGTGAAATTTTTTGATGTTCTTGTGCACACAATCGTGTGTCCCATCGTGGGCACGACCGTGTACACGATCGTGTGCATATAAACTTTTGGTATTTTTGCCAATTTGATTTATTGTGTTATCTAGAAGGATGTTTTGTGATTCAAACATCGCTTGTTCAAACATTAATTACTATATAGCTTCTTATACAAACTCGTATTTGTCATTTCGTTGTAATTCATTAGTATATGAGATATTTCATCCAGATGATGAACTTATCCGTATGAACTAATACACTGAGAACAGATAGACTACACATGATATGCAATATATTATGTTAATTCAATCAATAACTTTTTAAATAAGTGTATCATTAACAAATAATTGTTAATATATAAGTAACAACACCTAAATTGACGAGTAATTTGAGAAATTGGTGAAAATTTTTGATGTTCTTGTGCACACGATCGTGTGTTCCATCGTGGACACGACCGTGTGTCCCATCGTGTGCATACACGGATACAGTTCCAATTTGACACCAAAGACAACGTGACACCTGGTTGCCAACATGTCACACGATTGGAACACACGATCGTGGCGATCGTGTGCACAATCGTGTTTACTGCAAAGGTCAATATTAAATTATTTTATTATAAAATCCTATCGTGGGTCGGTCCCCCCCCCCCTTTTTCAATATAAGCCCATCTTCATTGATTGAGAGTGAAATACATGTACCATAGCCCCACTTTTCACTACAAACCCTAATCAATTAACATCAGTTAAAATCCATTAAAATCAAATACGCGAAATGAGCAGCCGATTACGAGAAAGCGATTTAGGAGGAATCAAAGCACCACCACCAAAAAGAAGAAGGAGGATACCTCCTCCTAACCCACCATACAAAACTAGGCCGAGAGGAAGATACTCAATGCTCAGAGTAAGTTTTTTGATTTTGTTGTATGTGTAGTGACTATCATTGCGAATTAATGTGTTCCATGAAACAGGGCATATTTAAAAACACTGCGAGCACTCCAGTCATACTAGATGGTGATGATGATAATTATTTGGAGATTTCTGAGAATAAAAGCAAATAAGTTATTTTAGAAGAGGAAGTTCATGAAGATGATGATACAAAACTAAAGATACAGCAGCAGATGGGGGAAAAGGGATCCAAGTGATTGTAGTTTTTATGTTATTATTAGATATTTTGGTGTGATGGTGATTAAATTTTGTTTTGTAAAGTTATATGCTTTGGATATCCCTTTGCTGTAAACTATTGCTCTTTGAAGTGAGCTACTTTGTTATGGTTAATGTTTGGCTCCATAATCACCTTTATTTGCTTTACATAACTGAACACTTAAATTTCAATTCAAAGATAAAGAAAATAGACACAAAATTATGCATTTCAACTAATAATCAGAATACTGAATCAATACATAGTCCATCGAGGATCAAAATATCAGCACATGATTGTTGCTAGTAAGTCACAAAATATAAAAATACATAAGCAATTTAATTTTCACGGTATGGACATCCCCTTATGTCATGGTCATCATTACGGCAAATGCTACACCTCTTCTTCTGCCGGCGCCTTTGCCTCGTTTGTTCATCCATTCTTTGAGTTTCTTCAGGGATATTCAAATCCACACCACCTATGGGAATGAATGCTTTGCAAGATTTTCTATTGTGGCCGGTTCCTTTACACCTACCGCACACCTGAGGCCATCCACCTGCGGGCAAATTTTCAACAGCGGACCGTGCACGACTCATCCTTGGTCGGCCGGCTTGTCGTACCCCCTCTGGAGGTACGCAAATGATGGATGAGATCTCCGGTGGGACATTCCACTCATCAGGATGTGGGATGGGACTAATATGCTCCTTATAAGTCTCTCTAAGACCTTGTTGCTTGAAATAACGACTAACAAAATCATACACGGACAAACCATTGCCAACGCGCCTGTTACAATAAGCAATTATGGCAAGGATGTTGTATAGGATAATGTATTTTTGATATTGATGAGGTGTAGGATAAATCCAGACCAGCCCTGTTTTGCACACGATGGCAGAACACGATCGTGCCGATCGTGGGTTATGATTGTGGCGATCGTGTGTCCCATCGTAGGTTACGATCGTGGGTTATGATCATGGCAATAGTGGGGTTACGATCGTGCCCATCGTGGGTTATGATCGTGCCGATCGTGGGTTACGATCGTGCCGATCGTGGGGTTACGATCGTGCCCATCGTGGGTTACAATTGTGCCCATCGTGGGTTACGATCGTGCCCACCGTGGGTTACGATCGTGCCCATCGTGGGTTACGATCGTGACCATTGGGTTACGATCGTGCCCATCGTGGGTTACGATCATGCCCATCGTGGGTTACGATCGTGTGCATTCTGCTATGACCGTGTGCACACGACAGCATAGATAAAAACATTGAATGGCCATGACCATGTGCACACAACAGCATAGACAATTACCTTATAGTGGCAACGGAATGACGACATGGAATCTGATCCAAATAAAACTCACGACAACAACATGTCCATGTTCGAAGGTCGACCTCATAAGAAACTTTGTTTTCTTCGACTTTATAAACAAGTGGGGTGGTAGCTCGAACGGTAAGAGTCAGACTGGCTTGCACAGAGTTAGAAAGCTTTTTAAAAGTGTGCATTGTCAACTCATGGTCTCTTGATGTAGCTTCTCCCCGCTTCTTATCAAACCAATTCTCTAAAATTAGGCGAAATATCTCAAGTAACGAGCAAACAGGTAAACGCCTCGCCCACAACATACGATTATTAAAGCATTCAACAGCATTGGATGTCAAGAAGTTATAGCGTCGTACCGGACACTTCGACCTAGCCCACCTCTCTGGCCCCGATTTGAGAAGGCGCTGTGAGCCCCATTAGGGCTTTCGATATGTAGTTTCAAAAGTAGTTTTCAAAAACTTCTTCACGATGCGTGTAGGCGTGATTCTAAAGAGTCCTATAGCATGCGCACCGTAGGAGGTCAGATTTTTTGCAAGATTGTGATAGCACAACCCGTGGAATGCATTCGGATAGACGGCTCGAACAGCATTCTGAATGCTCTTATGTTGGTCACTCACAATCAGTAAATCTTCCATCGGATTGTAGCATCTGCGCAGGTTATACAGAAAATAAGTCCATGACTCGTCGTTCTCTATCGGACCGAGACTAACTGCAAGAGGAAATACTTGCTCGTTCCCGTCAAATGTGACGGCCGCAAATAGAGTTCCTTTATTCCTTCCCTTCAGGTGGGTCCCATCAACTATAATCATCGGTCGAAGGCACGTATCAAATGCCCTAATACTCTGTCCGAGTGCAACGAACATGTAGCAAAAACCTCCCTCACGAGTCATCTGCAAATCATAAATTGTCCCTGGATTACGCTGTTTTGACAAATACAGATAAGATGGGAGCCTCTGATACGACTCATCAAAGCCGCCATATGTATTCTCTATCGCTATATTCGTCGTCCGGAGAGAAAAACTGTATAGCATGTCAATGCCGTACTCCCTACATATCTCTGCAATCATCTCCTTTGGCCTCAAAGTGACCCCCTCACCGGTCAATCTTTTAGCAAAATAATGGGCGGCAACCTCAGAAGTGACCGATCGTGCGGCAGCACGGTTCAAATCACGGTGACCGCTGTGCTCCAATGTCAACTTAGTAATTCTCCAAATAGTTGCACCCTCAATAGCACACAACCTAAACTGACAATTTTTTCGCCCACTCTTACAGACAAACACTATACGTTTATCGGCGGAACGATCAGTGATACACTGTAGCATGTTTTCCAAATGATACATTCCTACAGTTATCCTCAACTCTATCTTGGAACGAAAGGTGGACCCCACCTCTACCTGATCGGTAACCGGTGGAGGCTGCTCGACCCAACCCAAAGTCCCGGTACTACCAGGGTCTAGAAATGGAATGATCCAGTTACGCATTGATTGTAGATGCTCATGCTCTGTAACACCCCCAAAACCGACCGGGAATATTACAGCGCCGTGGGGCCCATATTGGAACCCACAAGGCTAAAATCATTTTCGCAAATGTTTAAAAATGTCAAAAAGCCCTTTGAATGTACACACACACGCAGCGGATAAAAACACAGTTCAAGAATACCGCAAGCCATTTTAAATATACACACGCAGCGGATAAAAACACAATTAACTACATTTGCAGCGGAATTAGAAAAACCAGAAAAGAATACATAATCCCAACAATCACGCCATAGCCAGTATCACCGGAAAGCTCATCCCTTCACGACCGCTACTAGCTCGAACTCCGAGTACCTAAAAGATAAAGCCCGCGACGGGGTCAGCCATAATACTCAACAATGATAACGATCACATCACAAAAACAATACATATCAATGTAATCTACAGAGTAAGAACATTCCCCATGTATTTTACCGAAGTAACCTTACCAACCTGTCACAACCATAACAATCAATTCTTACCATATCCCACGCCTCGTGTCCTTAAGTAATGAATGAATTCAAATGTAATCACCTGTACTGTATCCGAAACACTACCAAGATTTCCAATCATAAACATATCTCGAGTATAGAATAATCTGGCCAAGTTCAATTCTGCTGGCTGGGTCGCACAATTGGATCCCAATACTAATAGGAACTGATATCACACGATACATCTGCAAATCAACTGTCCCGAAACAATGGCAAGTCCCGTATATCAATACAAAGCATGAATACTCACACAGTCAATAATGATAAACAATCGATGCATCACAACGGAAATATCAATGACATGATATTTCCACACAAGATCGACAAAGGATCAACATGGACGAGAATACCATGATCTGGTAACTCCAACAAGATCAACGAATAATCAATAATCGAGAATACCGACGAGACGGTAAGGATCAACGAAGAATCAATGACCGAGAATACCGACGAGACGGTAAGGATCAACGAAGAATCAATGACCGAGAATACCGACGACACGGCAAATCCCATCAAGATCAATAAAAGGTCGACAACCGAGAATACCGACGACACGGTAAGGATCAATGAAGAATCAATAATCGAGAATACCGACGACACGGTAAGGATCAAGGAAGAATCAATAACCGAGAATACCGACGACACGGTAAACTCTAACAAGGTTAATAAGAGTCGACAACCAGAAATACCAACGGTACGATAAACTCAAATAAGAGCAATAAGGAATCGACAAACGAGAATACCGACGACACGGTAAACTCCAATAACATCAATCAAGGACTAATAACCAAGAATACCAACGGTGAGACAACTCCCAAACGGAATCAATAAGGATCAATGACGAACGAGATTACCAATGACATGGTGAATTCCAAACGAGATTTATAAAGGATCGATATCAATGAGTTGACCATCGATAAGGTAACTCCAAACGAGATCAGAAAAGGATCAACGGGGACAGATACACGAGAGAATAAAATTGTCAACCATATACAAATCATATATATACGGGATTTCAAGGACAACCCGAATATTGAACAGATCCAATTATACATGGACTGTGAACGACCAATTAATAAGACTCAAGATAGACGTCACAATACAACATGACAACAAATCTCGAAGAAACGCATATCCATCAAGGATCAAAAGACTTCCCAAAAGAGCAACAATAACTCGATCATGGAAGACCGACACGACCACAATGTCGTATTTCCATCGGACAACAGTCCACATCATGCTCAACAATGCATATAATATTAACACATAAACCCCAAGGCAGCAGCCAAGGGTCACGGAAGCATCTCACAAGAATACCCTGGAACATAGGTGCCATATAGGTCTTATCCCCTAACACATTTCATGCAATCACAAAATACCCCAAGGTCGCAACCAAGGGTCACGAAAGTATCCACACAGGAATACCCCGGAACATAGGTGCCATATAGGTCTTATCCCCTAACACATCGGCCCAACAGATCACAGCTCAAAGGAAGAGCACATTACAAAACGTAACAAACAATGGTGCACACTCACCGCATGAAATATCAACACACATATGCAATAATGCAACATGATGATTTTCATAATCTAACAATATTAATTTACCTCAAGCTGGAGGCGCCAACCTTTCCACGACCAACCGCCCTGAACGAATACACGGTTTATCCGACAATCCAAAATGAAGTACAGTCCATAACTAATACCAAACCACCATCCCAATTTCAACATCGACACGATAACTAACCTTGATATCCAACTTCTCATGCAATAGACCAAATTATAATTCACGTTCCCATTTCCACTAAACATCCTTAAAATCATATACATTATGATTTATCTTACATACCACCATTCCGACAATTCATATATTCCATAATACCATTGCTATATGAATCATAAATGAAATGAAAACGAAATCATTTATTAACATTATGAACTGAGCAAGCATAACTTGCCTTGATACTAATTCGACGAAGCCGCTATCAATCCCGCCGTCTTCGTCTACAAGCTCCGCAGCACAACGGTTAACTTCAATGATCACTAAACGCAACCTAATGCAATAATCGATTAACGATACATTCAATAACAATCAACAACCGAAATGACTAACTAATCAAACTCGATGGTTCAATGATATCTCGATCATACGAAACCAACCCATATCAACTCTTAACAATACGAACACAAGTCGAAATTCGGTGTTCAATGGTCCTAACGATGTCTTCAACATATATTCTTCCCATAACATCACGAATCGCAACAAACTACCAAGAACATCGAGAATATTATGATTCCATATTCATAACAACATAATCGAATCATTTGATCACCAATTCATTATCTTCCCTTAACAAAATTCTCGTAAATACCAAGAATCATCACAACAATATCAATTCAACCATCATTCATACGAAAAAGTATAGAATTTCCCAAGTTCAACTCATTGAGGCATTTCATCGAACACTTTGAAGGCATAATCCAAGTTTATTCAAAGAAATACTCGAATTTGTTCCACAAAACTTCAAGAGTATTGAATGTTTACGAGTATACAATCAAGTTCTACCAATAATCTGAATCAAAATGGAGCAAATCGGCCAAAACACCAAGAAACCTCAAGAACATCCAAAAACCAAAAGTTCATGTGTTCTTACCTTCGATCCGGGTGGAAGATGATGTTAATCCATGATTCCAACTTCCAAAACATGTTTTTATAAGTTGATTCTACTCAAAACCATCAACTTTGCTGAAGAAATCGCAAAAGGGACGGAGAAAAATGGAAAATGATAAGGGTGACTCGGTCCAGGCCTTATATAGGCCGAGACCTGCCGGCCAGTTACGTACGTAACCGGCCGTGGCTTACGTACGTAACCGGCAGCGGCCTACCTCCTGTCCAGTTTGTTCGGCACCCTTACGTACGTAACGGTGGCTTACGTACGTAATCGCCCTACGGCCAGAACCGGCCACTGCCTTACGTACGTAATCGGCCAGTCCTAGCCCCCAGCGAGTCACTGCCGACCATGCTCGGCCATCCCAACGAGTCACGTCCGGCCATGCTCGGCCATCCCAACGAGTCACGTCCGGCCATGCTCGGCCATCCAGGTCATCTCGGCCACGACTCGACCGGCTACTCCGTAACGTACGTAACACTTGTTCCGTTGCGTACGTAATACGTACGTTGACTTGCTACAGTACAATGGTCGTGTTACGTACGTAACACGTCCTGTATAACGTACGTAACACGTACGTTGACTCACCTGTCAACATCCTCCGCCGAAAGTTGCCGACACAGGGTCCCACCTGCCGACCACGACTCGATCGTCTGATTCCCATGTTACGTACGTAATGTCTCGGCCATAACGTACGTAACTCTACCAATTTAACGTACGTAAGCTTCAACACATAACGTACGTAATGGCTTCCATACTTAGCCATTTCCAGCAATTCCTGTCCAACGTCTCAACACAACAAATATGAACATACGGCATACTGAACACATATACGAAATCCCGAAAGTATTCTCATACGGTACGTCTGATACACGATATCCTCAATTACAACTGTCGACCAAGTACGTAAATCAAACAAATACTCATACGATATATCCGACATCGAAAACACAACAAGCATGTAATATCCTAGAATCAAAATACCCTCGATAGACATACTGGCACGACTGTCACGGTTTCCAAAATTATCCACTCATATCGTGTCGGTCTCACTCTGTACAGTACATCCCAGATAAAATAATGCGAAAAATTCACAGTGAAATTCTAGGATATTACATATACACCCACTTAAATAAGTTTCGTCCTCGAAACTCAACACCTGTCCTAATCAGTATATCAATCCCGAAATATCTCAAAATCACGACACCATACTCAAATAATCATCATCAAAACTGAAATAACTGAAAGAACACACTTACAGGTCCGTGAAGTCGATGATCTTCCGTGATACCAGCATACGACTCCCATAAAAGTCTCAACACACAAGCATCGCAAATACAATAATTTGAAAATATTTCAAAAATTTTGAAACTTCCAAAATCGGTTTGACCCAAAAGTCAGAAAATCATTTTCAAAAGTCACGCTACTACCGCACCGGTAGAGCCACATAACACACACGCCCGGGTTTTACGAAACCCAAGCTCCGATACCATTTTCTGTAACACCCCCAAAACCGACCGGGAATATTACAGCGCCGTGGGCCCCATATTGGAACCCACAAGGCTAAAATCATTTTCGCAAATGTTTAAAAATGTCAAAAAGCCCTTTGAATGTACACACACACGCAGCGGATAAAAACACAGTTCAAGAATACTGCAAGCCATTTTAAATATACACACGCAGCGGATAAAAACACAATTAATTACATTTGCAGCGGAATTAGAAAAACCAGAAAAGAATACATAATCCCAACAATCACGCCATAGCCAGTATCACCGGAAAGCTCATCCCTTCACGACCGCTACTAGCTCGAACTCCGAGTACCTAAAAGATAAAGCCCATGACGGGTCACCATAATACTCAACAATGATAACGATCACATCACAAAAACAATACATATCAATGTAATCTACAGAGTAAGAACATTCCCCATGTATTTTACCGAAGTAACCTTACCAACCTGTCACAACCATAACAATCAATTCTTACCATATCCCACGCCTCGTGTCCTTAAGTAATGAATGAATTCAAATGTAATCACCTGTACTGTATCCGAAACACTACCAAGATTTCCAATCATAAACATATCTCGAGTATAGAATAATCTGGCCAAGTTCAATTCTGCTGGCTGGGTCGCACAATTGGATCCCAATACTGATAGGAACTGATATCACACGATACATCTGCAAATCAACTGTCCCGAAACAATGGCAAGTCCCGGATATCAATACAAAGCATGAATACTCACACAGTCAATAATGATAAACAATCGATGCATCACAACGGAAATATCAATGACATGATATTTCCACACAAGATCGACAAAGGATCTACATGGACGAGAATACCATGATCTGGTAACTCCAACAAGATCAACGAATAATCAATAACCGAGAATACCGACGAGACGGTAAGGATCAACGAAGAATCAATGACCGAGAATACCGACGAGACGGTAAGGATCAACGAAGAATCAATGACCGAGAATACCGACGACACGGCAAATCCCATCAAGATCAATAAAAGGTCGACAACCGAGAATACCGACGACACGGTAAGGATCAATGAAGAATCAATAATCGAGAATACTGACGACACGGTAAGGATCACGGAAGAATCAATAACCGAGAATACCGACGACACGGTAAACTCTAACAAGGTTAATAAGAGTCGACAACCAGAAATACCAACGGTACGATAAACTCAAATAAGAGCAATAAGGAATCGACAAACGAGAATACCGACGACACGGTAAACTCCAATAACATCAATCAAGGACTAATAACCAAGAATACCAACGGTGAGACAACTCCCAAACGGAATCAATAAGGATCAATGACGAACGAGATTACCAATGACATGGTGAATTCCAAACGAGATTTATAAAGGATCGATATCAATGAGTTGACCATCGATAAGGTAACTCCAAACGAGATCAGAAAAGGATCAACGGGACGAGATACGAGAGAATAAAATCGTCAACCATATACAAATCATATATATACGGGATTTCAAGGACAACCCGAATATTGAGCAGATCGATTATACATGGGTGTGAGCGACCAATTAATAAGACTCAAGATAGACGTCACGATACAACATGACAACAAATCTCGAAGAAAGCATATCCATCAAGGATCAAAAGACTTCCCAAAAGAGCAACAAGAACTCGATCATGGAAGACCGACACGACCACAATGTCGTATTTCCATCGGACAACGATCCACATCATGCTCAACAATGCATATAATATTAACACATAAACCCCAAGGCGGCCAAGGGTCACGGAAGCATCTCACAGAATACCCGGAACATAGGTGCCATATAGGTCTTATCCCCTAACACGTTCATGCAATCACAAAATACCCCAAGGTCGCAACCAAGGGTCACGAAAGTATCCACACAGAATACCCGGAACATAGGTGCCATATAGGTCTTATCCCCTAACACATCGGCCCAACAGATCACACCAAAGGAAGAGCACATTACAAAACGTAACAAACAATGGTGCACACTCACCGCATGAAATATCAACACACATATGCAATAATGCAACATGATGATTATCATAATCTAACAATATTAATTTACCTCAAGCTGGAGGCGCCAACCTTTCCACGACCAACCGCCCGAGCGAATACACGGTTTATCCGACAATCGAAATGAAGTACACCCATAACTAATACCAAACCACCATCCCAATTTCAACATCGACACGATAACTAACCTTGATATCCAACTTCTCATGCAATAGACCAAATTATAATTCACGTTCCCATTTCCACTAAACATCCTTAAAATCATATACATTATGATTTATCTTACATACCACCATTCCGACAATTCATATATTCCATAATACCATTGCTATATGAATCATAAATGAAATGAAAACGAAATCATTTATTAACATTATGAACTGAGCAAGCATAACTTGCCTTGATACCAATTCGACGAAGCCGCTATCAATCCCGCCGTCTTCGTCTACAAGCTCCGCAGCACAACGGTTAACTTCAATGATCACTAAACGCAACCTAATGCAATAATCGATTAACGATACATTCAATAACAATCAACAACCGAAATGACTAACTAATCAAACTCGATGGTTCAATGATATCTCGATCATACGAAACCAACCCATATCAACTCTTAACAATACGAACACAAGTCGAAATTCGGTGTTCAATGGTCCTAACGATGTCTTCAACATATATTCTTCCCATAACATCACGAATCGCAACAAACTACCAAGAACATCGAGAATATTATGATTCCATATTCATAACAACATAATCGAATCATTTGATCACCAATTCATTATCTTCCCTTAACAAAATTCGTAAATACCAAGAATCATCACAACAATATCAATTCAACCATCATTCATACGAAAAAGTATAGAATTTCCCAAGTTCAACTCATTGAGGCATTTCATCGAACACTTTGAAGGCATAATCCAAGTTTATTCAAAGAAATACTCGAATTTGTTCCACAAAACTTCAAGAGTATTGAATGTTTACGAGTATACAATCAAGTTCTACCAATAATCAATCAAAATGGAGCAAATCGGCCAAAACACCAAGAAACCTCAAGAACATCCAAAACCAAAAGTTCATGTGTTCTTACCTTCGATCCGGGTGGAGGATGATGTTAATCCATGATTCCAACTTCCAAAACATGTTGTTATAAGTTGATTCTACTCAAAACCATCAACTTTGCTGAAGAAATCGCAAAAGGGACGGAGAAAATGGAAAATGATAAGGGTGACTCGGTCCAGGCCTTATATAGGCCGAGACCTGCCGACCAGTTACGTACGTAACCGGCCGTGGCTTACGTACGTGCCGGCGGCCTACCTACCTCTGTCAGCTTGTTCGGCACCCACGTACGTAGCGGCGGTGGCTTACGTCGTAATCGCCCTTACGGCCCAGAATCGCCACCGCCTTACGTACGTAATCGGCCATCCTAGCCCCCGAGTCACTGCCGACCATGCTCGGCCATCCCAACGAGTCACTTCAGGCCATTCTCGGCCATCCCAACGAGTCACGTCCGGCCATGCTCGGCCAACCAGGTCATCTCGGCCACGACTCGACCGGCAACTCCGTAACGTACGTATCACTTGTTCCGTTGCGTCGTAATACGACGTTGACTTGCTCTGATGCAATGGTAATGGTCGTGTTACGTCGTAACACGTCCGTATAACGTCGTAACACGTACGTTGACTCACCTGTCAACATCCTCCGCCGAAAGTTGCCGACACAGGGTCCCACCTGCCGACCACGACTCGATCGTCTGATTCCCATGTTACGTACGTAATGTCTCAGCCATAACGTACGTAACTCTACCAATTTAACGTACGTAAGCTTCAACACATAACGTACGTAATGGCTTCCATACTTAGCCATTTCCAGCAATTCCTGTCCAACGTCTCAACACAACAAATATGAACATACGGCATACTGAACACATATACAAAATCCCGAAAGTATTCTCATACGGTACGTCTGATGCAGGATATCCTCAATTACAACTGTCGACCAAGTACGGAAATCAAACAAATACTCATACGGTATATCCGACATCGAAAACACAACAAGCATGTAATATCCTAGAATCAAAATACCCTCGATAGACATACTGGCACGACTGTCACGGTTTCCAAAATTATCCACTCATATCGTGTCGGTCTCACTCTGTACAGTACATCCCAGATAAAATAATGCGAAAAATTCACAGTGAAATTCTAGGATATTACATGCTTGCTCGCAGATTGATGGTCGGATGAGAAGTTCCGACGACTCATAATCCTATCCATTTGGGTCGGTTGGCGAACCCAAGCAAGAAATTCCGCAGATAGTGACTCAAGCAAGTCTTTACAACAATCTTCATCTTTGGATGTATGCACCTCCTCATCTTCCTCGTCTTCCTCATCTTCCTCGTATTGATACTCTTTGGAAGGCACGTCATAATTTATGTTGCCGGGCTCTACTCTCGAGCTGCTACATCCCATATTAACCTCGGGAGTGGTGGAGCTGCTGTTCTCAACATAAACCTCAGGATCCTCCTTGTATTCTACTAGTAATCGAAGTATCTCGGTATCGCCCCGTAATAGGACTTTTACTTTGTTTCCCTTGGCCATGTGTGTCAAGTACCATAATTTGTAATCGGACTCATTTGGACCACCCAAACCCTCTCTGATAACCCCCACGAGGTTTGCACGACTAACTTTGCTCGTGTCGATATAGACAAAAAAGGAGTCCCCGTCTACATATGTCGATCGCTCCCAATGACCACCATGATGTATTAAAATACGCTGCCACGACATCTTATTACAAAAACATGAATAACTATTCAGAAAAGTGAGCGAACAATATTATAAAACGGTCTGCCTTGGACACGACCGATGCACACGGTCGTATACTACCATGTGCAGTGATCGTGTGCAAGTTTCTAGCCATGAACACGATCGCTGCACACGATTGTAGACAATCGTGTTAAACGATTGTGAACACGTTAGTGGTGCGCACGATGTCAAGGTCGTTGGACACGACCGTTGCACACGATAGGAATTTCTTTTTTTCCATCGGTCAAATACTGATGCATACCTTCTTTATGAACTCAGAAGCACGACAAATGAAGTCCTATTTCAACGTCAACTTTTCTTTTCGAATAATCTTGTGATTTCTATAAGATTTTTGAGAGACCCTTTGTCAAAAATAAAATGGTTGTGTTGTTTTGATGTATATGTTTGTAGTTAAATTTTGGTTGTTGGACATTAATATCGATCGGAGGAGGAAAGTAAAAAAGAAAAAAGAGAAGAAAATTAGTTTAAATTAAATAAAAAAAAAGTGAGAAGTCAACAATACAACAAAAGAGAGGACATTTTAGTCTTTTTAATCAAAATGGTACTAAGAACTTATAGTTTTATGAATGAGGATATAGAACTTATCAATTTTATGATTTGGTATTAAAAAATTGATTCCCACTTTAATCATTATATCGAGTTCTGACAAGGGAAAGGGTATTGCTACGTCTCCCAAAATGTCCAAGTTCGATGGCTCTTTGGGGCTAATGGAAGAAACCATCTGGGATAACTATTCGAGAGCCCCAAAACCAACATCTGCCCGGTTTTGAAAATAAAAGTCAAGAAGATGAATATGATGCTATGCATGAAAGTATCCATTATGATAGTACAACAACTACTAGTGAAGAAGAAGTTGACCACCGGGGATTTCGACGTGTCCCAATCGTCAACAACGGCAAAATATTGACGAAAAAATGGACCATGAAATCGATGAAGCTATGTTAAATCAAACAAATGCAACATTTGAGCGCACTCTTCATGGCGTACTATCTCCGATGCAAAAATCAAAGTCGAAGCGTCCTGCGACAAGCCAAGCTGAAGAAGAACCTCCTTATATTGAAGAGCTATCGTCCGAGGAGGAAGAAACTGTGAAAGGAAGAGGAAGCATGAAAACTAAAGCGAGAATGAAGCCTGTCCCTGTTGTAGAAAAAACCGATATCCGAACTTTTTTCAAAACACTTTAAGAAGGAAAAAATGTCGGATGGTTCGATGAAGGTATTTTGCAACTACTGCAACAAAGAATATTCATATAAAGTCGGGGATGGATATGGAAAGTTTAAAAGGCATTATGAGAATAACCATGCCTCGGTCCACGAAGATCAAAAGTCGCAAAGTCAACTCAACTTCCAACCTTCTACTGGAGCCTACTGGAGCCGGTCCAGCCGGCATTTAAGGTATATCTGAATCTCAACTTTATAAATATAATAAAAAAAAGTGCTAGAGAACAAATGGCAAAATTATGTGCACAAGAATCTTTACCTTTTAACTTCGCGGATAGTTGGGAATATAGGATGCAAAATGTAACACCCCCAAATCCTATTGGGTTATTATAATGCCGTGGACCCCACACCAGGAGATCCACCAGGCGAACACGACTAAAATACATCAAATTAACCAACAAGGGAAATCAGAGTCCCTACTATTATATCCGTCACAATATTCCGATGAGGAATTCAACGACAACGATGGGCCTACCTGGCCAAAAATAAAATACAACAACATCCACGAGCATTTGCATGGATAATACATAATGACAATGACTGACAAACTGGAGAACACTCCAACTGACTGACCAACATGAACAACTCGGACTAGTATCGCTCTGTTGTTACCCAAAATATTATACGTAATGGTTTGCTGGATATGGCTACGGGAGAGTAACAAACAAAATGCGAGAGCACGTCCAAGGGAATATAAGTAACACCAGATTTGTCGGGGTTGTTAGTCCCGGGCTTGAATGCTCTCGCGAGATATTATTAGTACGAATACTTTGGAGTACAAATATTAATGTTAGAGTACAATTATAATGAGTGGAACGACCCTAGTTATCTATCTCTTGAGTGCTGATGACTGCCGGAAGAACCAGAGTTAATGCCCTGTGAGTTCTTGTAACAAAGATGAAGTGTTGTAGTCAACTGCGAGAAATCGACTGTCTCTCACTGTGTGAGTTTAGCTTAACCCCTTTCCAAATGCTGGAGGTCTCCTACTTATATAAGAAGAGGTAGTTGGGATGTCTTGATCCTGAATGGGCGATCGCCTTTTCTGTATTATAATAAGCGGGCGATCGTCTTAGCACATGGGTCGGTTTCCTTAAAGTCCGCAGCTGCTGCTGGCAGCCAGATGTGCGGACCAATGAGAAGGCAACACGCGTCCCATGTCGCTGTCTTGGGAGGTCCCACCTAGGACCTTTCGGCGGGTCTGTCGGTAGTGTTGGGATTTGGTGCCTAAATCAAAAGCCCAGCGGAAGCGGTAAAATGAAAATTAATTCGATCTGAATCCCTACGAGGATCGATCGAGCTACGCATATACGAATATAAAATAAACAAAGGATGATTCGAAATCATACCCTTGTCGTCCGTTGATTATATGTATTTTCTTCTCTCGAGCTATTCCCCAAACGATCCAAAATACTCCAAGCCCTTGGATGATCCAACGTCGAAAAACCATGTCTCTACTTGTCACGCGTCGGAGAAACGAACGGAATGACAACACTCGATTAACCTCCAAGGTTACGGATAGAATCAAGTGATGAAGCTTTTTATTATAACACTCTAAGTGTTTTAATATTTAATCTATCAATTTAATCTCTTGATATTTTCTCCAAAAATATACTCAAGAACAATGAATAAATGTGAAGACTTGAAGAAAACTTCTCTCTCTCTCTCTCTCTCTCTCTCTCTCTCCAACTCAAATCACGTATGAAATGGGGTGGAGTAAAATGAGAAAGTCTTCACCTTTTTATTCAACACCAACCACCATGATAAGATATCACTTTGATATCTTATCCCTTTATATCTTGATATTCATCATTAAAATGATGACCAAAGACCAAGTGGGAGTTGGTGAGGGGAGGGGCGGCCATCTAGAAGGAGCTGGGTGAGTTTGGTCCGTTTTGGACTTCCGTGAGTCCAAACAGATAAAATCCGATTCCGTTCCGATGTATTTATATCGATTAACTAATCCAATTAATTAATCATATCAAATACATAATGACATAAATAATTTCTCCAAGAAATAATTATATTCATGAATTAAATTAATCACCCGGTAATATATTTAATTCATTAGACCGTAAATTAATTTATCTAATAAATTAATTTAGACATCCAATGTCCCAAATTAGATATCCAATATCTAATATTCATTATGAGAGAATAAACATGATTCATTCCGTCGTCAATCCTATTGCGCGACTCGGTAGGTTCGTCTCAGTCAGCAATGGGAGGAACCAAAGTGTAGTAGCACCACCTAGCCAGCCTGGTGGCCTACACTGTACCCCAACTGAGAACGAATGATTGGGATCATTCAAGAACCATTCTGTCGTGAATACCAGTATACGTATAAACCCTTCTTTCATATGTCCCGATCAAGTTATAGGGTCACGGTCAGCCAAACCCTATCTGTTACTTGACGCTATGCACGCGTTAATGCAAATCGAGATCATCGAGCTCTCTTGTATCCAATACAACTAGCTCCAATGATTTGACAAAGACTTATGATCTCATCTGCTAATAACCGCATAGGACATTTAACCCGCTCACTAACGTGAGAAAGAATTCTATCTTGGTATTCAGTAGGACTGCTACTTGCCCGTCAAGATGCATGTCGAGGTTGACCCCCGCCTCTCGAGTTACAGGGTCGAACTACTCTAATGAAAATCTTGACGTCACAAGCACATCCCTACTAAATCCTCAAGTCGAAGGTTCACGAATACCTATCACAACCTTTCGATTCCGCCATTGACTGTCCCGAAGTGAAATCCGTGTGACAAATCGAGGGTGAGTCGGTTCGAGTATACTAATCCAATTAGCATACCTATAACATGTGCTCCCACTAACCATTAGTGTTCGACAGGCACTCTCCATGTCAAAGAACACGTCATACAAGTCTTCACATAAACTTAACGCCCAGTCAAGTTTCATCGACTTGCGAACGATTAAGTATTTGAGCTATAAACCTTTCCAGTGCCGACCCCCTTATCTAATAAGGAGTGGAACGCTTTTGCTCTCAAATACATGGACTAGTTTCTATACGTATATTTACGAGTTAGGAATGCCAGTAACTACCAGTAAGTAAAGAAACATCCATTGCCTTATATTAGTGATTTACATAATAACAAGTACAATGCCCTCACTCAACATCCTCTGAGTGGCATTCGAGGGCATACTCCCAACAATCTCCCACTTGCACTCAATGCCACACACTACGGTATCTAATACCCATGTTCTCTATATGACGCTCTAAGCTAATCTGAGAAAGTGGCTTGGTCAGTGGATCAGCGACGTAGTCGGCTAACTCTACTCTATGCAACACAATGTATCTCTTTGCGAACAAATTCTCTTACGAGATGATACTCTCTCAATATGTTTGGTACTTTTGTGCAATCTCGGCTCCTAGGCCTGTGCTACCGCTCTGGCAGCACAGCACAAGGTGTCACGAGAAGTTTACCTAGTAACTTCTTAACCCTTCCTTTGGAGGCCTCCGAGGCCGCTTTATATTCAGCCTAACTGGTGGAATCAGCAGTCGCGCTATATTTGGCACTATGACAAGATACTGCTCCTCCATTAAGAGTAAATGTAACCAGAAGTAGACATAGAATTGTCTTTCTGTCCTTGGAAGTCCAATAGAGTGAATCCCATCACATTCAGTTCTCCACCGCCATATATAAGAACCAGATCTCTAGTCCTTCTAAAGTATTTGAGAACGTTCTTTACGGCGGTCTAATGTTCTCGAACTGGGTTAGCCCGAAACCTACTTACCATGCTCCCAGCATGCGCAATGTCAGGTCTCGTACACAATAAAGTATATATTAGGCTACCCATTTCCGAAGCATATGGTGTATTACTCATTTCCGTTCATTGTTCCTCACTATGAGGACACATATTCAAGGTGAGTTTTATTCCATGTCGCATCGATAGGAACCCTCTTTTAGAATGATCCATCTTAAATCGCTTTAAGATTTTATCTATAAAGAGGGCTTGGAAAAAAAACTTATCATTCTCTTCGATCTATCCCAGTAGAGTCGAATCCCAAGAATATAGGTTTCTTCTCCCAAATCTTTCATGGAGAAATTACTCGAAAGCCAAGCTTTCACAGAACTGAGCATTCCCACATCATTTCCTATTAGTAGAATGTCATCTACACATAGTACTAAGAATGCGATCTAGCTCCCACTAACCCTCTTGTATACACAAAGTTCCTCTTCATTTTGCATGAAGTCAAACTCTTTGACTGCCTCGTCAAAACGAAGGTCCCAACTACATGAAGACTGCTACAGTCTATTTCATGGAGTCTACATCCACCATTGCTAGGTCATTTAGTCGTGGGCCGGTCTCTTGTTTATCACCTGAAACCTCGTAGAAACCCAGTTACTCCAAGTGTATAAAACTATACCTCTCAGGTAATTGAGACACCCTACTAGACCTACGAGGTGGTTGTACTTGTGTTACAGAAGGTTCGGTTCCAATTTCTTGCACACATGTTTCCCGAGGAGTTTCATTGTATTCTTCTAAATAAATACTTCTACCTGCTCCGGCTTTCTGAATGAACTCATCTTCCAGGAAGTGTGCTTGTAAAGCAACAACGATCTTTCGATTTTCAGGCATGTAGAACAGATATCCCATCGTCCCAGATGGGAATCGAATGAAACGTCCCTTCGCGGACCTAGCTTCCAACTTCTCCACCATAGTCTTCTTGACATAGGTGGGACATCCCCAAATCCTAATGTGATTAAGACTTGGTTTCCTGCCCTCCTACATCTCATGTGGAGTTTTAGGAACGGATTTGGAAGGACATCTGTTCAAGATGTAAGCGGAAGTTAGGAGTACATACCCCCACAGGTAAATCGGTAAGTCAGTATAGCCCAGCATGGAACGGACCACGTTCTACAATGTCCGGTTCCTTATTTATGACACATCATTTAACTGAGGAGTACCTGGAGGTGTTAGTTGTGAAACTATTCCATGTTCCTTAAGGAACTCGTCAAACTCCGTTCTCATATACTCGCCACCTCGGTCCGACCAAAGTGCTTTGATATGTTACCAGTTTGTTTCTCGACTAGGGCCTTGAATTCCTGGAATTTCTCAAAGGCCTCGGATTTATGTTTCATTAAGTATACATAACCATACCTAGTATGATCATCTGTAAACGTAATGAAATTTTGATATCCATCACGTGCTGCTTCCAAAGCACCACATACATCGGTATGGATTAATCCTAATTTATCAGCGGCTCTTTCAAAAGTCCCTGTAAAGGGGAACTTAGTCATTTTGCCTTTGAGGCAATATTTACATGTAGGAAAAAGGGATCCGATCCCAATGGACCCATAAGTCCATATTTTTCCATCTTGTACACCTTGGTCTGACCAATATAACCAAGTCTAAGATGCCATTTCAAAATTTGATTGGTTTCATCCCTACCACGTTTTCTAGTCATAGTATTCACAACTACTTTGTTGCTGAGATTTAGATGATACAATCCATTTAACAATGTAGCAGTACCCGCTAGTTTATTTATGAAATAAATTTTGCAGGAACCATCACCAATGAAAAATAAAAAGCCTTTTCGGTCCATGACCGAAATGGATACAATGTTTTTTATGCCCCTTGGGCAAAACAAGTACATCTTATAAAGTCAGAACAAACCCGGATTCTAAATCCAAAAGAAGTGATCCTATGTCGGTTGCCTCGACACTATGCCCGCTTCCGACAGTGACCATTACTTCTCTAGCTCCAAGCTCCCTACTTTGTTCCAGATCTTGAAGTGCCATGAAGAATCGGACACTCTCTAGACCAGTGGCCCAGGTCACCGCAATTGAGACAAGCATCTTTCTTCTTGCTCTTTGGAACCATCGGGGCCTTGCCCTTACCCTTAAGGTCCTTAACTTGTGGTCCAGTTTGCTTTTTGGTCTTTTTCTTCTTATTCTTAGACCTCCGAGGTCCAGAAGAAATCACAAGAGCAGACTCCTTCATCCGCGGAGTCTTCATCTGAGACTGAGCGGTCACCAGTTTGTTCATTAGCCCAGCTAAATTACATGTAATCTCATTGCAGTTAAAGTTCATAACAAACTATGAGAAGGAATCAGGAAGAGACTGTAGGATAAGGTCGGTTTGGAGAGAAGTATTCATTTTAAAATCAAGAGCCTCCAATCTATCGATCATGGATATCATTTTGAGGACATGTTCCCCAACCTTCTCACCTTCCTTCATCCTTGCACCGAACAGTTGCTTGGATAATTCATATCTAGCAGTTCTGCTGTGCTCACCATAAAGGTCGGTTAAGTGAGATAGAATCTGCCTAGCAGAAGTCATTTTCTCATGAGCTCTCTGAAGCTCATTAGACATAGAAGCCATCATGTATGCACGAACTTTTACGTCATCCTTAACCCACTTTTCGTGGTTTTCGATCTCTTCCTGATTGGCTCTGGTCCGCACAGGAGGCGCCGGAATGTCCGTCTCCAAGACGTATCCTAGTGCCTCCATACTGAGGACAATCATCAGATTTCAGAGCCAGTCCACAAAGTTAGGTCCAACCAGGGTGTTCTTCTCGAGTAGAATTGCGAGTGGATTCATTGTCATATTGAGAGTTATGTCTGCATTAAGTATAACAAATTAATTAGTGACTTGTTATATTATGATCTGAGTATAGAATTAAGGTCTTTTCTATTCTTGTTACCCAGCTCCCACTATTTTTATCGGAACAACACACTCCCATGTGAAATCCGGAAGTATCGTCACTCTACTTCATAGTGGTGATCGAGTTCTTTATAAATCTTAACAGAGGGCAACCGAACAGGTTTCTAGTCTATTAATTTTCATAAAGTGGTGTCCAACACCAACCCATCTAATGGATAATTCGATCTTCTTTTTCCCCTTGTTCACTCCCCTCAACCTATACGGTTTCTATGGTTCGTGAACAAGTTAAGTTTATACCATCGACGCAAATCAGTTTCACAATTGAATCTTATCGGGCAACCTAACAGGTTTCTAGGGATAAAATTTGCTCCAACCGAAGGCATCCAATGCGCTCCCGGTAATTTATCCGTCCTCCCCGAACGACTACCCCTATAACTCGAAAGCATAGCACATCCGGTTTGCATTTCAATTTCCCGAAAGCTCGATGGAGGGAAGGAAAACCTTGAAACCTTATAAACTTAATAATTTGTGGTGGGAGAATTTTCGCGATTAACGTTACACTTTGCACATTAATCATTTTAGCGCGTTTGTTGCATTCATACAATATGAAACAACCATTCACAACCTAGTTGCTACCAACATGTGGTTCATGGACCGTTCCTAGAAAACAAAAACTCCGTAATCTAATTACAAGTCTTCGTCTTGAATCTTCATCTTCTCGAAACGGATCTTCCTCCGGTCTTCGTCATTACATATAAATTTTACATTGAAAAATTGCATCCTAGATACAAATATTTCTAGTAAAATAAATAGGCTCAAAACGGCCTTTACAACCCAATCGAATAAAATGAACGATTCAAACTAAGTCCATGAACCACATCCCCATTCAAAAGCATTCATCCAATAAATACTCAATAAATGAAAAGCGAGAAGATTACATATGATCCAATCAATAATCAACAATAAATAGAATTGATCCATCAATTCAACAATAATCGACAATTTAATTTTCGTCCGTAGTGTACCCTTAAAATATTTTCTTTGAATTTTCCCTCCTCAAACAAATTAATTATTTTAATACAGGAAAACTCAATAATCGAAAATATACTGAAAAACGAGACCCAGTGCCCGACAAACTGAAACCGCCAGAAGACTGTGCACTGCCCGATGCACCATGTGCCATGCCCGGTAGCCTACAGGCCACGCCCGGCTCCAGACAGGAAAGATCGCCCTACCATGCCCGGACACGGCCGGCAGGATACAGCATGTTCCCGGCCGGATACAACAAGTGCTCAGCAGGATACAACAAGTGCGCTCAGCACTGACCCGACAGCCAACACCAATGCTCGGCCGGATACAGCAACGCGCTCGGCCAAGCACTCGGCTGGATACAACAAGCGCGCTCGGCACTAACCCGACAGCCAACAGCAACGCTCGGCCGGATACAGCAACGCGCTCAGCCGGATCCAGCAAGCACTCGACTCGATACAGCAACACGCTCGGGCACTGTCGGCAGAATACAGCAAGCGTCCGGCCACGGGCCGAACGTGCTCGGCCATACTCGGCAGCTGTATGGAAAATTGTCCAACGATTGGATACAGCTCGTTTTCGGGCAGATTTCTAAAATCCTGTTATTCCTGATCTGAATATTATTAATATAAATCATATTTCCAAGAAAAACTGATTTATACCATAACATAAAATCACGGAAAAACGACACTACGATGAACAATAAAATATCTACGATTATCAAAGTGATTCTAAATCACAAAATAAGCATTCCAAATGCTAAATATCGTATATACGATCGCGAGACCTCTCTCCAATATCACTGTTGGGATTCGGTGCCTAAATCAAAGGCCCAACAGAAGCGGTAAAATGAAAATTAATTCGATCCGAATCCCTACGAGGATCGATCGAGCTACGCATATATGAATATAAAATAAACAAAGGAAGATTCGAAATCATACCCTTCTCGTCCGTTTATTATATGGATTTCCTTCTCTTGAGCTATTCCACAAACGATCCAAAATGCTCCAAGCCCTTGGATGATCCAACGCCGAAAAACCGCGTCTCTACTTGTCACGCGTCAGAGAAACGAACGAAATGACAACACTCGATTAACCTCTAAGGTTACGGCTAGAATCAAGTGATGAAGCTTTTTATTATAACACTCTAAGTGTTTTAATATTTAATCTCTCAATTTAATCACTTGATATTTTCTCCAAGAATATACTCAAGAACAATGAATAAATGTGAATACTTGAAGAAAATTTTCTCTCTCTCTCTCCAGCACAAATCACGTATGGAATGGGGTGGAGTAAAATGAGAAAGTCTTCACCTTTTTATTCAACACCAACCACCATGATAAGATATCACTTTGATATCTTAACCCTTCATATCTTGATATTCATTATTAAAATAATGATGAAAGACCAAGTGGGAGTTGGTGAGGGGAGGGGCGGCCATCTAGAAGGAGTCGGGTGAGTTTGGTCCGTTTTGGACTCCCGTGAGTCCAAATAGATAAAATCCGATTCCGTTCCGATGTATTTATATCGATTAATTAATCTAATTAATTAATCATATCAAATACATAATGACATAATTAATTTCTCCAAGAAATAATTATATTCATGAATTAAATTAATCACCCGGTATTATATTTAATTCATTAGGCCGTAAATTAATTTATCCAATAAATTAATTTAGACATCCAATGTCCCAAATTAGATATCCAATATATAATATTCATTATGAGAGAATAAGCATGATTCATTCCGTCGTCAATCCTATTGCGCGACTCGGTAGGTTCGTCTCAGTCAGCAATGGGAGGAACCAAAGAGTAGTAGCACCACCTAGCCAGCCTGGCGGCCTACACTGTACCCCAACTGAGAACGAATGATTGGGATCATTCAAGAACCATTTTGTCGTGAATACCAGTATATATATAAACCCTTCTTTCATATGTCCCGATCAAGTTATAGGGTCACGGTCAGCCAATCGAGATCATCGAGCTATGCATGTGTTAATACAAATCGAGATCATCGAGCTCTCTTGTATCCAATACAACTAGCTCCAATGCTTTGGCCAAACACTTATGATCTCATCTGCCAATAACCGCATAGGACATTTAACCCGCTCACTAAAGAGAGAAAGAATTCTATCTTGGTATTCAGTAGGACCTGCTACTTGCCCGTCAAGATGCATGTCGAGGTTGACCCCCGCCTCCCGGTTTACAGGGTCGAACTACTCTAATGAAAATCTTGACGTCACAAGCACATCCCTACTAAATCCTCAAGTCGAAGGTTCACGAATACCTATCACAACCTTTCGATTCTGTCATTGACTGTCCCGGAGTGAAATCTGTGTGACGAATCGAGGGTGAGTCGGTTCGAGTATACTAATCCAATTAGCATACCTATAACATGTGCTCCCACTAACCATTAGTGTTCGACAAGCACTCTCCATGTCAAAGAACACGTGATACAAGGCTTCACATAAGCTTAACGCCCAGCCAAGTTTCATCGACTTGCGAACGATTAAGTATTTGAGCTATAAACCTTTCCAGTGCCGACCCCCTTATCCAATAAGGAGTGGAACGCTTTTGCTCTCAAATACATGGACTAGTTTCTATACGTATATTTATGAGTTAGGAATGCCAGTAACTACCAGTAAATAAAGAAACATCCATTGCCTTATATTAGTGATTTACATAATAACAAGTACAATTCCCTTACTCAACATCCTCTGAGTGGCATTCGAGGGCATACTCCCAACAGGTAGGTGAGGCTGTTCTTATCACCGACAGCTGTTGATGGGCTGGAGTCAAACCTTTTCCTGCGGCGCCTTTTTCGGATCTGCACGTGGGCCTTCATCCCGAGATTCAGTCTTTGTAGACTTGACAGATGTTGGTTTCCCACGTGGCATGAGGCGGTCGTCTTTGGTCGGACACCAGAGTCGATCGCTAGGTGCCAAGAGATGATCGCCCTGGATGTCGACCGCTCGGCACTTGATCTTGACCTGGGTCCTTCGCTTGGCAAGTCTGCCTTGGATTATTTGATGCTGACTTAGGTCGCTTGTCCATTATGCCGATCGCTATCGAGGCGTATTAAATGCCGCACAACAATTGCCCCCCAGCTCGCTCCGATGTTGAAGACGTGGGGTTAGGTGGTTATGCTGGCGATCGTTTGAATTAGACAAGCAACTTATCATTTTATGAAACAGACGATCGTCTCTCAAGCGGACTGATTTTGACTTTTCACGACTTACTCGGTCACTGAAAAGAGCGGGAAGTGGAAGCAGTCTTGAAACGTCACCGGGGCACGTGTCGCGCTCCTGTTGGGGGAGTCCGACGGTTTTGTCAGATTGTCCTTTGGCGTGCCCTCGAAACGACGCACACGCGGGATTCGAGGGCAGCATTAAATGTAACACCCCCAAGTTATTCAGGGTATATTACAGCGTCGTGAGCCCCGCCGTGGGACCCACAAGGCTAAAAATACGCGGAACTATAAACTTGACCGATAAGGTCTACATCAATAGAAAGAAAGACGATACAAATGGTATTCAAAACCATAACCAATGAAAACATATACATCACTGTGCAAATCAATACCTCGGCAACACAGGCCGGAACAACAAGGAAACTGAAATACAATACTCGAGTATTTAAAAATCCATTCCAGTACAACAACACTGAATGGAGGAATCCAAGAAAAATAACCGGAGACAAAACACAGTATCACACTTGCCCATCATCTTCATGCCGACCCGATACCCGTCTGTCCGCTCTCCTGGAACCTGAAATACATGAAACGTATTTCCCCCATAAAGGGGTTAGCCGTCGAATAGCTAGTGCAAGTATAACAATATGAAACATAATACTTCTCGACAATAAAGTAAATGTAATCCGTCAATTCATCAATATCCGTCAATTCATCAATTTAAGACTAGTATTCCGGAATAACTAAAATCTCAAGACGTATGTGAATGCCGTAAAAACGGTTCATTCATATCATACGCCGTTACATGTAGGAATGCCGTCAAAACGGTTCGTTCATTACATGCCAACATTATTTTATATGAATGCCGTAGAAACGGTTCGTTCATATCAACCATAGAATCGCACCAGAGACTACGAAACCCTCAGAGGACCATAGGCCCGTCCCGGAGTGGCAAGAAATAATCATATCATCAATATTTCATACTTTCAAGGTCGAGAACGTACAATCATAAATGTATACTTGCCTTAATAAACGTTACCGAAAATCCCGAAGAACACGGTTCGACCGGGAAGCTTGAACCACGAAGAAGACAACGAACGGAAGGGTTTCGACTTGAGTTCTTCACAAGGACTCCGTCCCTAAGTCATATCAATGATAAATCAACAATCGTACGATGAATAATAATCGTACAACGCACAAACCCCCCCTCCTAGACCTTTTGTCGGACACCTTGAAGGCGTCGACTAATAACTCAACCAAAACGACGAATCAATACACTCCAACCAAGGAATAACGATGGGAATGATAGAATACAGCTAAATCATCATCAATCCATCACTAATCTAAATTACTACGGATTAAAAGGATGAAGTCAAACAAAATCCCCAATTTCCAACACAAAATTCAAAGTGTTCTTGAATAATCTTTCAAAAATCCGATGAATACCCAATCATGTCCATCATCACGCATATATCACCTCATACACCATGATTTTATCATCCAAAACGTCAATACCCACACAAAAACGAGAAGTCAAGATGTCGAAGAAATTACCTCTTGAATATCCAAGCTCTAAGATCCAAGGAATACGCGATAGATCGACTATCCGGGCTTCCCAACCGATTGAAAGTGGTAAATCTTCAACACACAAGTGATAGCTATGAAAAGAGCTCCTCCCTCAACTATCTCTCTCGCCAGCGGAAGGAAGAAATGAAGGAAAAGGCTGAAATCTCGCTTAAAAAGCCGAATTATGCAGTTGACTTCATTGTGTGCCGCGGCTCAGCATAGGTGTGCCGCCACACAGGCCTAAAAATTGTTCCCAGGTTTCGGCAGTGTGCCGCGGCTTAGCTCAGGTGTGCCGCGGCACCGGGTACAGGCGGGTTTTGGCTGAGAATGCCACACCAGTGTGCCGCGGCTCAGCCCAGGTGTGCCGCGGCACCGGGTACAGGTGGTTTTGGCCGAATCTGGAGAATGAGAGTGACTTAGCTATTTCGACCATAACTCCCTCGTCCGGACTCCGATTGACTCACCGTTTGAACCATTGGAAAGCTAACTCGATGCTTTATAATATTGCAAAGATTCAAAATTTTTGGAGTTTCCAAGAATTTACGGTGATTTAACAAAGTCGAACTCATACGTGGAAAAGTCGCTAAAGAACACGGAATTCAACAGAACGATACCGAAACGAACTCGGATGACAAAAAGTGTAGAATTATTCATTCTCGGGATGACGAAAAGGTCCCAAGCAAGTTTGTCAAAAACGGACTTCCGCCAAAAATAGAAAATTTCCGGGGAACAAAATTACGGGTATTACATTCTACCCTCCTTAAAAGAAGTTTCGTCCCGAAACTTAAAACAGGTAGGGAGAAGAAATATTTCGTCAGTAAAAGCTCAACGAGATGCACAAGAACCGAAACTTACGCCCAAACGGCGAATCATCAATATAGAACACAACAATACATTACCCGAAGGTAAACCAAACCAATGCCGAAAAAGATACGAATTCACAATGCCCGAAGGCTCCAACGGAAATACCGATACATCACAATGTCCTGAAAGCCGAACAGCCCAAAGCTGTAAATCATCACAATACAGATCTCAAAGAAGCAAACGTGACTGTCGGGCATACCCCTCGGCGTATGAACAACCAGTCGCAAATCGTCGGACATATCCAATACAACATGGACTACGAACGATCAATCAATAAAGCTCAAGAGGGACATCACAGTACGCCCGATCCGGAAATGTGTCCGTGTACATGTCCACCCCGTATACGGAATCCAGAATATACGTGTGACAATGTGCCTAATTAGCCTCAAGAACTACGTCTCGTGTGCACGGTCCAATGCGGAAATATCCACGCATGACCATCGAGTGCCTGGCTAAAAATCCTACACATAACCAATCGGCACGCAGACATGATTCCAGATATGCCACGATACAACATGACAACGAAACTCAAGGGATAAAACATCCAATACGGATCATACGACTCACCAAGTGAACGATGACACACGAATAATGAAAGATCGACACGACCAACGATATTCAAAACAACCATCCTGGGATCAGAATTCCCTAAGGACCGATTAATACGAGCAACGATCACAACACAACAGTTCGGGAAAATCCTCAACCTTCAACGATCACAAAATTACCGAGTTTACAAGAATGATAGTGTGCTGCCTTGAATCGGCCAACACGACAATAATAATTCAACGGATGGGAACTATCCTCGACAGTCCCAATTCAATACTTCGATTACCGTAGAACGGATGAGAATATTTTTGACAATGGATGGGAATTATCTTTGATAATCCCAATTCAATATATCGATTACCTTAGAACGGTCAATCGATAATCAATGATACGATAGAATAGATGTCCCGGTGTCTTAAACCGACTACCGAAACGGAGATGACAAAAGGATATATCAAACGTCCCCAATCGGTTAACGCAACATCATAGCAACAGTTCCAATTCGACGACAAAGATTCAACGATGTCTCAGAACGACATTAATCGTGAACAATAATAATCGATACATCGATACCGCGAACCGGCTATCGACAGCAACTTTACCAACAAGTATCGTAATGCCTTGAACCGGCCATTTACAACCAACAGTAACATTTGGCATAATTTTCCGACGGGCGTCGTATCAATGATCCCCTGATATCAATACAATCATAAAAAGGCCAAGTCCCGAAATGATACACACATTCGTACGCCTACACAATAACATTAGTCTCATTGATTAGTACGAGTATAAAACTTGCCTCGATATCAATACAACGAACTGTTACCAATTCAGTCGCTTTCGTCTTACGAGTCTCGACCAAGTTAATCTACGAACCCTTCAACCTTAACCGCAACACAACAGTCATAATCTATGATCAAACATCATATCTTATTGTAAAACGAAGGATTGATAATCAACCGGTTCGATGACGACCAATATCAATACCACCAAACTACGAACTCAATCGTTTCACCATATCTCGACCAATCATAGTCGAATCGGCCCAACTCAGACCCTCACGAATCCATGTCCACAATACGAGCCGAAATCCGATGATCATATCAGCAATCAATTCGGACCAATAATAAGGGTCTAAATATTATCGGTTCCAAACTCAATTCTTAAACACGAATTGACAAGGTTCCCTTCTCGTAAATCCGTAGTTAAAATTTTCCTATGATCATCGTTAATTCTAACCATCCAATTAGTTCAGCATTATAGATAATCATATTTTAAGGTTATCAAACACTCCAATCATTCGATTTGAATATTTGCTCCTTACGTATGGGCTTCCAAAATCAGAGATGAATAATAGTCTCATCAAGCTCACAATCACATTCGTATTTCCTATACGAATATTATTTCCAACACATAGTTTAGCTCTAGATATGAATATTCCATATTCATTTTCAAAACATCAACACTTCTAAAAAAAAAAATTTTCATCACCTCGTATAATTCAAGAGTTCTTCAAGAACATGAAATATCCGGAATCACGTTCAGAACAACATATCCGAGGTATATATCTCCATGTTACCATTTTCTTCATCATGTCATTCATACAATCTCAAGAATCGCAACAAAACCCTTATCACCATATGAAGAAGATCTCAATGATCATATCAACATCCGAAATCTCTTATTACAATTCCAATGAATCTCGTATAGCATTATCACATGATACCATATAATACCTCAATACCGAATACCTTCCCGTACACAATCTTCTATGTACGATTACCACAAAACATACCTCTATCCGGACTTCCTTCCGAAATGTATACCAGAGACCAAGAATATCCAAAATGACATCAACAATATCCGAATACTACAATCTTCACCCCAAAACCTTACGGGAGTATTACACGCCGTAAACCCTTCTCACAAGGATTTACCCGGCTAAGCACAATTTTCCAAGTCATTTCAAAAATGTCAAAAAGACTGATGACGGTAATATTTTTCAAATACTAAAAAAAAAATCATTTTCCAAATACCGTCAAAACGATCAAGGTTAAAATGCCGAAAACTCGTTTAGGGAATCGGTTTTACAAAATAAAATTTCAGTTGGCAAAATACCAAAATCCATTTCAAAAATACTCACACAGCGGATAAAAGTACAGTCCAATTTATGCATTTTCATTGAAATAAGACGAACATCAAAATACACGATTCCCAACATACTCCCTCCCAAGTAGTAATCCAAAAAGGAAAAAAAATAAGCCACTATCAAAGGGATACGAGGATTACCTTGTATGGACGAACCACGAAGAAAGAATAATTGAACTCCATTCCAAGAATCATTAAATCATCATAGTCATCATATGGCCTCAAGAACATCAAGATCTCTATGATTCCATAATCATAATCAACATATTCAAAGCATATCATTATCTTCCTTCAACATAAACCTCATAGAATATGGATAACACAAGAAATCACTTCAAGAATCAATAATAGTTCCATAACCAAGCTCTAATTCCATGACTCCAAGCTCACAATCATGTTAAAAGTGTTTAGAACACTCTTAAAAGTAAAGAGGGACGAGTTTTGGAGGGAAATATCTCAAAGGATCGTGAGAGAAATGAAAGGCAACACTTCAATATATAAATTGCACTCTCATTAAATGCGTAAGTGTCCTTTCTTAACGTACGTAACAACTTTATCGCACGTAATCCAAAATCCATAACGTCGTAACCAACTCACCGTCTCATTCCGCGATCCATTACGTCGTAACCCATACCATAAAACGTATGTAATATACCGGTTGACTTGCTACGGTACAATGGTTGTGTTACGTCGTAACACGTCCGTATAACGTCGTAACACGCGTCCGTATAACGACGTAACACGTGCGTTGACTCGCTGTCAACATCCTCCGCCGAAAGTTGCCGAACAGGTCCCACTGCCGACTGTGACTCGGTTCTGTCCGATGCCTTCGTTACGTACGTAATATCTTAGCCTTAACGTACGTAACCATGCCAATCTTACGTACGTAATCTCACCTTATTAACGTACGTAATAATTCCATTCTTAGCCAATCTCAACAATTCCTGTCCAAAGTCATGACATACCAAATACGAGCATACGACAAAATCAATACATATACTCAATTCAATAACATTTCAGCGGGAATTCAATTTCACCAAGAATTGTCGAATAATTCGAACAACATACTTACAAGTCCGCGAAGTCGAAGATCTCCCGTGATACTAGCATGTGACTCCTAAACAAAGTCTCAACATAATACCGATACACACCATTATCGAAATTAGCAACTTAACAAAATCTCAAGGAAGAGTTCACGTCCGTGACCATGACCACGATTCTTCCTACTTTCAGCCAACAATCTGAAGGGCACATACATGCGTAAGTATAATCCGAATCGCACATTCTCGAAGTGACCAATTTCCAAGAATACCAAGCTATAGACGAAACGATTAAGAAGAATACAAGAAGAGTGAGAGGACTTACAAGTACCGGTCGCCGTGATGATGGCGAGTAGTGATATGTGGGCAAATGCCGACTCAATCGACCCAAAAGACCGGCTGCTAGGTATCCATAAACCTAAGCTCCGATACCATATTCGTAACACCCCAAGTTATTCAGTATATTACAGCCGTGAGCCCCGCCGTGGGACCTACAAGGCTAAAAATACGCGGAACTATAAACTTGACC
Organism: Orobanche coerulescens; assembly: GCA_033398695.1. NCBI lineage: Eukaryota > Viridiplantae > Streptophyta > Magnoliopsida > Lamiales > Orobanchaceae > Orobanche > Orobanche coerulescens. Next base: position 359,078 of record JAWKAU010000110.1, on the reverse strand, counting down.
GATAAGGTCTACATACAATAGAAAGAAAGACGATACAAATGGTATTCAAAACCATAACCAATGAAAACATATACATCACTGTGCAAATCAATACCTCGGCAACACAGGCCGAACAACAAGGAAATCAAATACAATACTCGAGTATTTAAAAATCCATTCCAAGACAACAACACTGAATGGAGGAATCCAAGAAAAATAACCGGAGACAAAACACAGTATCACACTTGCCCATCATCTTCATGCCGACCCGATACCCGTCTGTCCGCTCTCCTGGAACCTGAAATACATGAAACGTATTTCCCCCATAAAGGGGTTAGCCGTCGAATAGCTAGTGCAAGTATAACAATATGAAACATAATACTTCTCGACAATAAAGTAAATGTAATCCGTCAATTCATCAATATCCGTCAATTCATTAATTTAAGACTAGTATTCCGGAATAACTAAAATCTCAAGACGTATGTGAATGCCGTAAAAACGGTTCGTTCATATCATACGCCGTTACATGTAGGAATGCCACAAACGGTTCGTTCATTACATGCCAACATTATTTCATATGAATGCCGTAGAAACGGTTCGTTCATATCAACCATGGAATCGCACCAGAGGCTACGAAACCCTCAGAGGACCATAGGCCCGTCCCGGAGTGGCTAGAAATAATCATATCATCAATATTTCATACTTTCAAGGTCGAGAACGTACAATCATAAATGTATACTTGCCTTAATAAACGTTACCGAAAATCCCGAAGAACACGGTTCGACCGGGAAGCTTGAACCACGAAGAAGACAACGAACGGAAGGGTTTCGACTTGAGTTCTTCACAAGGACTCCGTCCCTAAGTCATATTAATGATAAATCAACAATCGTACGATGAATAATAATCGTACAACGCACAAACCCCCCTCCTAGACCTTTTGTCGGACACCTTGAAGGCGTCGACTAATAACTCAACCAAAACGACGAATCAATACACTCCAACCAAGGAATAACGATGGGAATGATAGAATACACCTAAATCATCATCAATCCATCACTAATATAAATTACTACGGATTAAAAGGATGAAGTCAAACAAAATCCCCAATTTCCAACACAAAATTCAAAGTGTTCTTGAATAATCTTTCAAAAATCCGATGAATACCCAATCATGTCCATCATCACGCATATATCACCTCATACACCATGATTTTATCATCCAAAACGTCAATACCCACACAAAAACGAGAAGTCAAGATGTCGAAGAAATTACCTCTTGAATATCCAAGCTCTAAGATCCAAGGAATACGCGATAGATCGACTATCCGGGCTTCCCAACCGATTGAAAGTGGTAAATCTTCAACACACAAGTGATAGCTATGAAAAGAGCTCCTCCCTCAACTCTCTCTCTCGCCAGCGGAAGGAAGAAATGAAGGAAAAGGCTGAAATCTCGCTTAAAAGCCGAATTATGCAGTTGACCGCATTGTGTGCCGCGGCTCAAGATAGGTGTGCCGCGGCACGAGCCTAAAATTGTTCCTGTGTTTCGGCGGTGTGCCGCAGCGGCTCAGGTGTGCCGCGGCACCGGGTACAGCGGGTTTTGGCTGAGAATGCCACACCGGTGTGCCGCGGCTCAGCCTGTGTGCCGCGGCACCGGGTACAGGTGGTTTTGGCCGAATCTGGAGAATGAGAGTGACTTAGCTATTTCGACCATAACTCCCTCGTCCGGACTCCGATTGACTCACCGTTTGAACCATTGGAAAGCTAACTCGATGCCTTATAATATTGCAAAGATTCAGAATTTTTGGAGTTTCCAAGAATTTACGGTGATTTAATAAAGTCGAACTCATACGTGGAAAAGTCGCTAAAGAACACGGAATTCAACAGAACGATACCGAAACGAACTCGGATGACAAAAAGTGTAGAATTAATCATTCTCGGGATGACGAAAAGGTCCCAAGCAAGTTTGTCAAAAACGGACTTCCGCCAAAAATAGAAAATTTCCGGGGAACAAAATTACGGGTATTACATTAAATGCGTACTGTTGCGACCTTTGTGCTTCGGCACTTGGAATTTCACTTATTTGCCCAGAAGCCCTTGCCTTCGCCTATAAAAAAGGGGCTAGGGTTTCTGGGTTCACTTTACTCGCATTTTCGTCTGAGAAGAAGATATAGCCGTATTCCTTTGAAGCTTTGTGTGACGATCGTCATTCGACTCAGACTTTAGGTAAGAATAAAAAACTTCTTTATCTTCCTTTTGTTTCTTCTGAAGATGTCCGGAGGAGTTTCAAAGGTGTTTGAGGCAGGTAGCACCTCCGCCGCCACGATTTCGACTGCCCGGGATGAAGTCTCTGTGGATTTTCATGCGGAGACGGCCGTCGAGGCCATCCGCGCCGGGATTAAAACTGCGGAGGTTGAAGAACTTTTCAATGAGGCTGACGCGCCAGGTCGGCAGAGGCGGAGCGGAAACGCTCGCTGGCCGAAGAGGAGGCAGCAATAAGAGTGTACTGGGAGCAAAACAGTGTATTCGGAAAAGCCTTTTTAGATTTTTCCGAGCTTATGGAGAGATTAGCCGGCCCACTCCCTAAGTTCGACTTTCATGCATACTCGATCGCCCATCCTCATGAACCTGAAAGGCGATCGCTGTTCTGGGCCACTTGCCGCTCCCCGTGGACTCTTGGCCAGATTAAAAGTTCGGTGACCAAGAAGGATTTGACTCGTTGGATGGCGGAGTTCCATGTCCCCTCTGACGTTTCCCTTTATGTGCCCACCGATAATGAACGTGCCGACTAACCTCCTGAGGGTATGGTCGCCGTTAATGAGTCGATCATTGGGGCCGGGCTGCGGTTTCCACTGCCGTTCGCTGTGTCCTACTTGTTGACCGCTTGGAACATGGCGCCACTCCAACTGATGTTGAACGCCTGGTTTCAGATCGTCTGCACCTTTACTCTATTTGGCAGTCACCGGCTGTTCCGTCTTCCTTCGGTGCTGGAGATGAACTATCTCTTTAAGTTGACGGCTCAGAAGGGTTCCGTTGGCGGCTACCACATTCAAGGTCGCTCGGGCCGGGTGATCCTTGGCGTACCGAACAAGGTCCGGTGCGACCTGACGAAGTGGTTTTGGGTCGGCGGTGCGTGGAAATCGGCTGCGAGTGACAATCCCACTGATGAGTTGGATATCCCCACCGGCTTCTGGGAGAGGAATCCGAGTAAGGGTTTTGACTCTCCCTTCGTTCGGATATATCCTGAACTGATCTAATTTGCCTTTTTTTTGCAGGTACCCTTGTTTCAGCAGCAGACGATCTACCTTTTGATTTTGCGATCGTCTAGTCTTCCGGATAGTTATATCGATCCTCGCCGGATCAACAACGAAACTCATTGGTTGGCCGCTCGGTTGTTTCACTTTCCCCGCCACTTAAGAGTCTCAGGTACAAATATTTACGATCTTTTTTTACTTGACGATCGACTTTGATTAAAGAAGATGACTAACTTTGGTTGATTGTCTTCTTTACAGAGATCCACTTCCCCCGCTACTCCGAGCCACCGAGAGAAGTTGCCATGTCAAACCCTGGGATCATGAGTCGTCTGCACCAGGGAAAGAAGACGAGCCGTGCCCCTGCGGCGACGATCCATCCTATTCCGGAGGCGAGACCTCTCGTGGGGCCGGTCGTCAGCGAGCCGGAGCCTCGGGAGGAGGGACAGCTCCAGCTCAACCGCAAGAGGCGGAGGATGGAGGAGCCTTCGCCCTCTGTTGCTGCTGAGGCGTCCACAGTGGTGCTGCTGAGGCATCCACAGTGGTGCCGCCGGTCGCCGCGCCTCCACTTTCTGCGATTCCAATGGCGGAGGGGCCCACGCCCTCTTCGGCTTTTCTTCAGGCCATGGCAACCGCTGAGGCCGAGACCCCGCGTGGTAGGCCATTCTTCGGCCGTGACCCAGATAAGGTCGAAAGGTAAGCCTGGTTTCTTTGCCGAGTTATGTCACTTGTGTAGGAAACATACTAACTCTTTTGCTCTTTGTGCAGGATCCGCCACTCCGACCCGAACTACTCGTCGATGGTGTTGGACTTCCTGACGAGCAAAGTTCCTCGCGAGAGCGATGTCCCTTTTTACATTGCTCGGGCTACCGCCTCCCCGTCGAAGGCCTGGACGACCGATCTGGATGCGATCGCACGCCGGCGACCTGCTGACGCGATGCAGGCGACTTTCGCGCTGGCCCTTCAGACGGCGACGATGGCTGCTAAGGCCGTGAGGGACTATGAGGGGCGACCGTCCACCGCTCGTCTCCATGCGGACCTCGAAGCCGCACGGAAACAAAATGCTGAGTTTGCCGACAGGCTCGTGGCCATGGAGAAGAGATCCGTGGAGGCGGCTAATCAGGCGAGGCAGGATCTTGACTGGGCACGGGCGGCGACTGACCGGATGCGGGACCAGATGACGGAAGCCCGCAGGTCGCACGCGGCCGCGCAGAAGGAGGCCGACCAGCTGAAGGTGACCGTCGCCCGATTGACCAGTGAGCTGGCGTCCTCGAAAGAAGAGGTGGCCGCCAAAGCTGCCGAGCTCGAGGGCGTGAGCCAAACGGTTGCGGAGCTGAGGGGAAAGCTGGAGGCGACTGAGGCCGATCCCTTCCTTAACGTGGAGTACGTCAGCGATTTTGCCTACTATATGGCTTATGCTGACGCGATCCACGCCGCTAAGAAGGGAGGGCTCGAGGTCGGCCCTTTGGCTGAAAATTTCAAAGCCTATGCGCTTGAGCACCCTCTGCAGCCAACCTTCACCGTGCCGATTCTCGACCTTTCCGCGGATCATGGGATCGATTTGAGCTGGTACTCGTTGTTGGACAACCTTGTTCATCTGGGTGCCCCGGAGGATGGGGGTTTAGAGTCTGCTGCTGGCGATGGAGCGAGCGTCGATCCTTGAGCTTTTCTCGCTTTTTACTTGTTATTTTATAGCTTTTGTTGCATTTTGCCTTCGGGCGCTTGTACACATATTTCGAATGAAATGGAATAATATGTTTGCTTCTGATTTCTTGCTTGTATGATCGTATTTCTGAATCCTTTGCATGACTTTATACAAGTGTTTGAGGAGCGATCGTCATGCGTACAGCTCCAAGTGAATTGATAAACTCATACTGGTAACTTTTAGAACAAAGTCGATCGTTGTACATACATCTGAACAATACCGATCGTCGTACGTGTATTTGAACAAAGACGATCGTCGTATATATAGCTCCGCTCTCCCCTTTGTTTTTATTTACTTAGTAAAAGTAAGGGAACGAAAATAAATCGTTTGATGAGCTATCTTCGGCTTAGTTCTTGCAATCTTCAATTTTGCAGATTCCTCGAGCAAGGCCGACCATCTCGGCCTATAGGACCGTGTACGGTTGTGGAGGTCAATGGACCGACCTCTGCGGCCGTGTCTTGTGTGCGAGCGACATTCCGTCTGATGGCCTACTTCTCGCGACTCACTTAATTGTTAGGGTCCTCCGTAGGCTACGTTTTGCCTCGCAATGTAGCGATGGGGCAGACGATCTCAGCCTGGAGGAGTCCTTGCATGGGGCGCCGTCGGATGAATCGACTTCACGACCGTGGCTTATTAGCACTTTTCTGCCTGGGGCCGACATGTTAGATGGTGGACCTTTGAGGGCATATGTTGTGACGGGGGGTAGGGACGCATCGCATTGTCTAGGTTCACCATGTTAGATGATGGACCTTTGAGGGCGGGCGAGCGGGTCCACAGATCTATTTTTGAGAGTCTTTTGGCTACGCCCGCCTCTTATTTAAATGAAGGGCGAGCGATCTCTGCCCAAAGGAACCTTACATGGTCGCAGAGATCGGTTCCATCGACCTCCACAACCATGTCGGCACTTTTCTACCTTGTATCGTCATGTTAGATGGTGATCCTTGACGGTATACGTTGTGCAAGGGGAGGCGATCGCTTGCCTAGGTCCTTCATGTTGATGATGAACTTTAGAGGGCGAGCGAGTCATCCTCTGATTTGTTTTGGAGGGTCCTTCGGCTACGCCCGCCTCGTATTTAAACGAAGGGCGAACGATCTTTGCCCAAAGGAACCTTGCATGGACGGGCTGTCGGTTCCATCGACTTCCAGAACCATGGCTGCACTTTTCTACCTCGGACCGTCATGTTAGATGGTGATCCTCGACGGTATACGTTGTGCTGGGGGAGGCGATCGCTTGCCTAGGTCCATAATGTTAGATGACGAACTTTAGCGGGCGAGCGAGTCATCCTGTTTTTTGGAGATGTTGCTTGGGCAGTAGCCTTTTATTTGACATGGTGGGAATTGGGGAAAGACCTATGAAGTTTCCACCTCTCGATTGAAGCATATGGATCCAGCCGCCGAGGTTGATCGGGGGGTCGACTCGTATGAGTCTTCCAGCCTGTCGCGTTCGACTCTAGCGGCCGGTTTGGGAGATTGACGGGGCTCCGGCTAAGCCACTAAACTGTCCAGCTTGTCCTCCTCGAAAAATCTCTAAAGTTGTCTGAGGAGGTCGCAGAATTGGTTGGTGTTGTGGCCGGGACTCTTGTGGTAAGCACAAAATTTATTACAGTCCAGATGACTGTTGTCCCTTATCGCCCTTGGTTTGCTTAGCCATTCGCGTCCCTCGATGGTGTTGAAAATATGGGCCGGAGATAGATTGAGGTTGTGGAGGAGACGGTCTTCCACAACCTCGAAGGCCTTTAAATCACCGGGTGGCTTGGCGACCGCCTTTTTGGACTTGGCGATCGCCGTCTTTTAGACGGGAGGCGATGTCCCCTCACCTAGGCGAAGGGTGAGCAGCCTCTGCCTGGCCAGAAAATCGGCAGCCTTAGCACGGAAGGTCGCATAGGTTGGGGGGATGTCCTTCGTGAGGTGCCTGAACATCGGCGAATGACCATAGAATGCCCCGAGGGCCGAGTAGAGGGCGAGATCGTCGCTTATGGGCTCGCCGGTGAGGACTACTTCATCCACCCAGTTGATGTAATCTGTATCAGACTCGTCTTCCCCCTGCCTGATCTTCATCATGCGGTGGGGACCCTCTGGCCGAGCGACCTTGGCGGCGAAGTATGACGTGAAATCGCTCGCCAGTTTTTCGAAGGAATTGATGGAGCGCGGTGGTAATGAGATGTACCATATGTGGGCAAGATTGCCCAGTGTTAACGGGAACATTCAGCACCTCGTCGCGTCTGACGCCCCGCATCCGGTCATGTAGATCTGGAACTTGCTTAGGTGAGTCTCGGGGTCCGATCTCCCCTCATACAAAGGCGTTTCAGGAGGAGTGATCTTTGGTTGCACGGGGGCAAGCTCGACCTAGACCGCGATGGCTCACTCGGTCCGAAGACCTTTCTCCTGGCGCCTGCCCCAGTTTCCAGGAGCGCTTTCATCTCGTCGAGCTGGCGTTGCATAGCGGCCATCGCCGTGGCCTGGCTGCTCGTGGCCCGGCTCTCGCTGTAGATGATGTCTTTTCCGCGGGGCCTGATTCCTCGGTGAATGGGAGCCAAACGGCCGACCTATTTTTGTTTGGTAGTTGGGTATGCCGAACTCCTGGTGTTGGATTCGGACTCCGTCGTCTCGTGGATGGGGCCAAAACGCCCCGGTCGCCACGATGGATCGCTTCCTAGGCGGCTGAAGACGGAACCGTCCCACCTCGCGAGTGCCTTTTCTTGTGAATCGGGGCTTTCTGACGATTGCTCGACAAGTAACCCCTTGAGCTTCCATTTGCCCGCACGGCGGATGGCTGAGGGGGTTATAGCGGGCGCTTCGCATGCTCTCCGTCGCTTCCTTAGGATGGCCATGGCCTCCTCGATCTGTTCCGTGGTTTGGAACTGATCGAGTGAGAGGCTGGGGCCGTCCCTCGGGGGCGGGAACTTAATATCCTTGGTAGCATGATCATAATATCCTTAAGGACATAAATCTAAGGTTAGAGATATCATAACATACCTTAAGATGAAGAAAATGCTGAGACAATAGGTAGAATCCAACTTCGGTTGCTTGTATGCCAATTAAAGATGATTCTCCACTTCAATGATCAAGTATAAGTAATCTCCAATCTTTAATGACCAAGTATTAAGTGATCTAAAGGTGTTTAAGGTGGCTGGGAACTCTCTGGGTATGAAGTATGTTGAAAGCTAAGTGAAAGAAACGAATGAAATGAAATGGGGTGCTGTCCCATTTATAACTTTCTGAGCATAACGCACGCTAGCCTTTGCTTATAGCATACGTTATCAACCAAAATATCTTACTGTCTTGTTTCTGAACTTCATTACATACGCTACACTTATCATCTTACATACGTAACTAATACCATTAACGTACGCTAGTTACATTACGTAGCGCACGTTAACACCCATTGACTTAAAAGTGTCTAGGTTCATGCCGTGCGAATCTGGTAAGTATCTGGCCGAGCCCACCATCAGTTGGCTCATGTGCTAGCCACCCTGCTCAATTATTGGCTGTCTTATGTATGCTACGCTTCATTCGTAGCGTACGCTAATCTTGGCACATAACGTACGCTATACTCACATTGTAGCGAACGTTATCACGTGTTTGCATGTGAAAATACATATGTTGATATTATCATGCACATGGATACGAATATGAGAATATCACAAATCCGAATAATACAGGGTTTAATTACAGATGAAATACTCAATAATTAATCCGGATATTACATATTCTCCTTCTAAAAAGGAGTTTCGTCCCGAAACTCAAGACGAAAATAACTCTGGATATCTGGACCTCATGTTATCTTCCGTTTCCCAAGTGGTTTCTTCCACTCCGTGGAGAGACCACTAAACCTTAACCAAAGCAATCAGTTTGTTTCTAAATTGCTTAACTCGACTCTCGAGTATCCTGATCAGTCTCTCTTCAAACGTGCCATCCTGAGCGACTTCGCTCTCGCCGAAATCAATGACATGACTAGGATCTAGTATATACTTCCGTAACTGGGATACGTGGAATACGTTATGAACATGGCTCAATGACGGTGGTAATGCCAACCTGTATGCCAACTCCCTAACTCTCTCAAGAATCTCGAACAGTTCGATATATCTCATACTCAGCTTTCCTTTTCTCCCAAAACGAAAGATTCCTTGAGTAGGAGAAACTTTTAAAAATCACGTGATCTCCAATATTGAACTCTAATGGGCAATGACCCACGTCTGCGTAAGATTTCCATCCACTATGGGCGGTCAACAGTCTTTTGCGAATCAAGGCTATCTTCTCTTGTGTCTGTACGATCAATTCTAGTTCCGTTCCGATCAAGTCTGATGAATCGTCCCAACATAGGAGCGATCTGCATCTCCTCCCGTATAATGCCTCAAACAGTTCCATCTTAATGGAAGCATGCCAACTATTGTTGTAGCTGAATTCAATCAACGCTAGATGAACTTCCCAATCAGTTGACCAATCTAAGGCACAAGCCCTCAGCATGTCTTCCACTGTTTGAATAGTCCTCTCAGATTGTCCATCTGTCTGCGGATGATAAGCTGTGCTGAAGTTCAATTCGGTTCCCAAGGCTTTATGAACTGCTTTCCAAAAATGAGACACAAAGCTACCATCTCGGTCAGAAATAATGGTCTTTGGTGTACCATGCAATCGGACTATCTCTACAATAAACACTCATGCCAACTTCTCTGGTCCCCACGTGTCTTTTATGCCCAGAAAATGAGCAGATTTGGTTAGACGATCAACTATCACCCAAATGATGTTCATTCCTTTCTTGGTTCTCGGCATATTAGTGATAAAGTCCATCGATTTGTCCTCCCACTTTCATTCAGGAATCGGGAGCGGCTTCAGCATTCCGGCAGGTTGTTGATGCTCGATCTTAACCTGATGACACGTCAAACATTTCGAGACATAATACGCTACATCTTTCTTCATGTTTCCCCACCAGATGTTCTGTTTTAGGTCCTTATACATCTTACTGGTGCACGGGTGGATAGAATAGGGCGTGCTGTGAGCTTCTTTCATAATTGTCTGCTTTAAAACATTGACATCAGGAACACAAAGTCGGCTCGAAAATTTCAAAACTCCATCATCGTGAATTAAAAATCCTGGGGCCTTACCTTTACTCACTTCATCACATAACCGGATCATCAGAGGATCATCTAGTTGCTTAGATTTGATTTCTTCAGTTAATGACGAAGTTAGCTCCATTACACACATTTGTCCTTGGACTCTCTGCAACCATACTTCAATTCCTTCGCAAATAAATTCCCGTTGAATGCTGGGCTGGGAGGTCAGAGTCTCCAGCATCTGAATAGAAATAGGCTTGCGGCTAAGTGCACCGGCCACTACATTTCCTTTGCCTGGATGATAAAGAATCTCCAAGTCATAGTCCTTTATCAATTCCAGCCATCTCCTCTACCTCATGTTCAACTCTTTCTGACTGAAGATGTATTTGAGACTCTTATGATCCGTGAAGATCTGACAGTGAGTCCCGTACAAATAATGTCTCCAGATTTTTAAAGCAAAAACTACTGCTGCCAGCTCCAAATCATGCGTTGGGTAATTTATTTCATAAGGCTTCAGCTGTCGTTATGCATAGGCGATCACCTTCTCGTTCTGCATCAATACACACCCGATTACTTGGTTTGAAGCGTCACTGTAAACTATGAATCCTCCAGTTCCTTGTGGGAGTGCTAAAATCGGCGTCGTCATCAATCTCTTCTTCAATTCATCAAAGCTAGTCTGGCACATCTCGTTCCACTCAAACTTTTGGGTTTTATGCAGTAATCGAGTAAGTGGGCGGGTAATCTTGGAAAACCCTTCCACGAACCGACGATAATACCCAGCAAGTCCTAAGAAACTCCGGACTTCCTTCACGTTCTTAGGAGACTTCCAATCCATAACTGCTTAGATTTACTGGGGATCCACTCGAACTCCTTCTGCTGATACCACATAACTGAGGAACATTACTTTCTTTAGCCAGAATTCACACTGAGAAAGCTTGGCGTACAATTGCTCATTTCTCAAAAGGTCTAAAATGATCCGCAAATGCTGTGTATGCTCTTCCGGGCTCTTGGAATAAACTAGAATGTCATCAATAAATACGACTACGAATTTGTCCAAATACTCTATGAACACTCGGTTCATCAATTGCATGAATACACCAGGTGCTTTAGTGTGACCAAACGGCATCACTACAAACTCATAATGTCCGTAATGAGTTCTGGATGCTGATTTTGGAACATCGGAATCCTTAATCCTCAACTGATGATATCCCGACCTCAGATCGATCTTGGGAAATACTGTTGCTCCTTGCAGCTGATCAAATAAATCATCAATTCGTGGCAACGAATACTTGTTCTTAATCATCATCTTGTTCAGTTCTCGATAGTCAATACACAATCGAAGTGATCCATCTTTCTTCCGGACAAAAAGAACTGGTGCACCCCAGGGCGAAACGCTTGGCGGGATATAGCCTTTGTCCAGTAAATCTTCTAGTTGCTTCTTCAATTCGTACATCTCAGTAGGTGCCATACGATACGTTGCCTTAGAAATTGGTGTAGCTCCTGGTTCCAGCTCGATGGTAAATTCTACATCCCGTCGTGGAGGTAGTCCAGGTAATTCGTCAGGAAACACATCCAGAAATTCGTTCACAACAGGAATGGATAAAAGTTCCACTTTTCCTTCTTCCTTCTTCATTGCGTAATACCAGTATCCGGTACAGCCCTGTTTCAACAATTTGACAGCGTTCATCGCCTTGATCATATTTCCTGAACTTCCTGGTTTCCATCCTTCAGACAGTATTTCGGAACCATCGTCAGCTATCATTGAGATATTTCTCTTTCAGTAGTTTACAATAGCTCCATATCGATTAAGCTCATCTCTGAGTATCAGGTCGTCTCCTTGCATTTCTATCACAATCAGATTTGAGGGCCACTCCTTGCCTCCAAATGATACAGGGAAATCTCTAGTTTCTAAGTTTCCCACAATCCTCTCTCCACTTGGTAAACCCACAACATAAGGTTCACAATGATGAAAACCAAAAATATTCAAACGATTTACACAAGACAAGGATATAAATGAATGCGTATCTCCTGTATCGAATAAAACGCTAACTGGCTATGAAAGGATCTGAACAGTACCTGATGCGACAATAGAATCCTGATCGTCTGTCCTCCTCATCTCGTACAAACGTGGGAGAGCGGATCCGACACTTGAGGCTCCCTTGCGGTCGAACTGTCCTCTGCCTCGACCTCGACCGAAATTTTGGGGCAGCTGAACACTCTGTTGCGTCTGCTGAATACTTGCTTCCTTCTGAGCCGGTTGTGAAGTACGAATCCCATTAAACTTAGTGGCATCCTTGCAAAACATCGCACGGTGCCCCTCCTGTCTGCAATCAAAACATGTCACTAGAGTACGGAAACAATCACGCTAAAGGTGTCCTGAGCGACCACAGTTAAAGCACTTCCTAGTTTCATCCGTCGTGGCTGATACTGCTCCGAAGTTCTTTCCGCTCCTAGATGGGTGCGGAGGTTTCTTGAAAGAATGAAAAGATGAATGGGCCTTGCGGTCCCACTGCTCTTGTGTTCTGTGAAACTACTAGAGACTTTCTGCTTTTTAGATTATGCAAACTTTTCCATCGCTGCTTCTTTGATTTCATACGCCAATGCTTTATCCTGATATTGACGGAGAGTGGTACTTTCGAAACTGGACTTGTACCTCTGGATCTCTGGTTTCATTCTCATATCAAAATGGATCATCATTTCCGCGTCTGTTCTGATTAGGTGTCAAATAAACGCCATCTGATGATTAAACGTTTTAATCATCTGGGATACTGGCTCTTTTGACGGCTTTGCGGCAAAAAATTCCCGAATTTTGGCTTACCTCACTGGACGAGGGCAGTACTGAGCTTCCATCTTCAATCTAAATTCTCCCCAGTCGGCATCATGATCTACAGGTCGGATGGCTTCCCACCACTCGGACGCTTCCCCTATCAGAAAGTACTGAGCAATAGAGGCTCTCCGGTCATCTGGGCAATTAATCCCGGCAAAGATTTTCTCCAGTTTTTTAACCAATGATCCCACGTCGGGGTCTCAGAAAAGCCGTCGAATTTGGGTGGTTGCATTTTGGCCACCTCTTGTTCAGTTCTCGATAGTCAATACACAATCGAAGCGATCCATCTTTCTTCCGGACAAAAAGAACTAGTGCACCCAGGGCGAAACGCTTGGCTGGATATAACCTTTGTCCAGTAACTCTTCCAGTTGCTTCTTCAATTCGTACATCTCAGTAGGTGCCATACGAAACGGCATCTTAGAAATTGGTGTAGCTCCTGGTTCCAGCTCGATGGTAAATTCTACATCCCTTTGTGGAGGTAGTCCAGGTAATTCCTCAGGAAACACATCCGGAAATTCGTTCACAACAGGAATGGATGAAAGTTCCACTTTACCGTCTTCCTTCTTCATTGTGTAACACCAGTATCCAGTACAGCCCTGTTTTAGCAGTGTGACAACTTTCATCGCTTTGATCATCTTTCCCGATCTTCCTGGTCTCCGTCCCTCAAATAGTATTTCGGAACCATCATCAGCTATCATCGAAATATTCCTCTTCCGGTAGTTTACACTAGCTCCATATCGATTAAGCCAATCATCTCCGAGTATCAGGTCGTCTCCTTGCATTTCTATCACAATCAGATTTGAGGGCCACTCTCTGGAAATGTCTAGTTTCTAAGTTTCCCACAATCCTCTCTCCACTCGGTAAACCCGCAACATAAGGCTCACAATTATGAAAACCAGAAATATTCAAACGATTTACACAAGACAAGGATATAAATGAATGCGTAGCTCCTGTATCGAATAAAACGCTAACTGGTTGTGAAAGGATATGAACAGTACCTGATGCGACAGCAGCATCCTGATCATCTGCCCTCTTCATCTCGTACAGACGTGGGGGAACGGATCCGGCACTCCATGTCCCCTTTCTTTCCAACTGTCCTCTGCCTCGTCCGCGATCAAAATTTTGGGGCAGCTGAACACTATGCTGCGTCTGCTGAATACTTGCTTCCTTCTGAGCTGGATGTGATGTACGGGCTCTAAAAGATTTTGCAACCTCTTCACAGAACACCGAACGATGTCCCTCTCGACCACAATCAAAACAAGTCACGACAGGAAGGGGGCAATTTCGCCGATAGTGTCCCGTCTGACTACAGTTAAAGCATTTCCTTGTCACATATGTCGTGGCTGATACTGCTCCGAAGTTATTTCCGCACTTGGATGGGTGTGGAGGTTTCTTGATTGAATGGAAATATGACTGGGCCTTGTGGGGCCACTGCTCTTGTGCTCTGTGAAACTACCAGAGACTTCCTGCTTCTTGGATTCTGCAAACTTTTCCATCGCTGCTTCTTTGATTTCATACGCCAATGTTTTATCCTAATATTGACGGAGAGTGGTACATTCGAAACCGGACATGTACCTCTAAATCTCTGGTTTCATTCTCATATCAAAATGGATCATCATTTCTGCATCTGTTCTGACCAGATATCGAACAAATGCCAGCTGCTGGTTAAACGTCTTAATCGCCTAAAATATTGGCACATCCGAAGGCTGCGTGGAGAAAAACTCCCTAACTTTGGCTTTCCTCACCGGACGAGGGCAGTAATGAACTTCCATTATCAATTTAAATTCTCCCCAATCGGCATCATGATCTACAGGCCGGATGGCTTCCCACCACTCGGACGCTTCCCCTATCAGAAAGTACTGAGCAATAGAGGCTTTCCGGTCGTCTGGGCAATTAAGCCCGGCAAAAATTTTCTCCAGTTCTTTTAACCAATGATCCCATGTTGGTGTCTCAGAAAAGCCGTCGAATTTGGGTTGTTGCATCTTCGCCACCTCTTGCAGCCATTGGTCGCCTCGATTTCTCATGTCTGGGATACCTTGCTGTCTATCTCCCTGTTGTAATCCTACTGCCACCTGCATTCGGTGCACGACCTGGGCAAACTGAGTCATTGGGTTAACCACTTGACGAAGGATTTCGGGAACAACAGGTTCTAGTTCATTGTTAATAGATCTTTGTGGCTCGCCTGAGTTATGGCTGGCCTGATTAGAAGGCGAAGCTTCTCTTTTAGCATTCCTTCCTCCGCGTCCGCGACTGCAACCACGTCCACGTCCACCTCTCAACATACTGTAAGCATAAATACTCAATATACAGGAAACAATATCGTTCTAATATTCAAGTATAAAGGGGTATAACATGTAAAGGACGATATAGAGTTTGGGAACTTACAACCACCGTTTGCACGAAGACGTAGGCAGTACAGTGATGTTATTCACAGCCGGTCACCTCAAAAGACATATATGACCTCTATTTTAACCCAATGGCCAAGATATCCATAATCTTAGCTCCAATACCATATTCTGTAACACCCCCGATATATTCAGGAATATTACAGTGCCGTAAATCCTTTACCTAAGAATTTTCAAGGATGAAGAAATGAAAAGACAATAACAGATACCAACATATGAAAGTAACTGAAATAAAATACAACAGTTCTGGGCCAATACCGAAAATACAAACATCCAAATGAAGAATATTAATACATCACCAAATCCAACATCACAAATGACGACGTACTCGAGTACTTATTAAAAACAACACGAACAACAGACAATTGAACCCGGCCGGAACATCACTCTGCACCCTCGTCGTCATGCACCTCCAGTGGTTGTTTTCCTGCTCTCGTAAATCCTGAACATAAACAAATGTTTACCCCCGAAGGGGTTTGCACAACGATGCTAGTACAAACCACAACATATTATTCAACGATTCACGAAGAACAAAACTAACATGAATGATAAAATACGAACGACCCTCTTCCTGCGAGAAACTCATAAATATCATACACAAATGATAATCACAACATACACATGGTGATTCCGATGATCCAGCGTTCACTGCCTAGATCCCACGATGATCCCATCAGACCAACCCGTGGTGGAAAAACCCATCCGATGATCCAGCGCACGCTAGCATAGATCTCCCGATGATCCCGTCAGACCAACACGAGGTGGACATACAACAACGACTTATATGCACAACAATATGTATAACATCAATAAATAGAACAATTAAAGTACTTGCTTCGAATTCATGACAAGAATAAAACTTCGACGAATATCAATACACTCGAAGGTCAACCCTTCGATCAATCACGTGGTAAAGCTCGAACCTTAAACAAAAGAAATAATATAGAGTTTATCTCACGTCATATGAACATCTAATAATCCAAATTATGGTCGGAAGTTCATAAAACATATCCTGTCTGGTCTGCGTAATGTACATTATGTATCCAACGTAGCGTACGTTAATCCTGCTCGTTAGAGTACGTAAACTACGAAGTCTAGCATACGCTAATCATGCATTAACAGTTCTTCTCTGATCAGTCGACTGACTCGTCTAATGATATAATGTACGTTACGTACCAAACGTAGCGTACGTTAATTCTGCCCGTTAGTGTACATAAGCTACAAAGCCCAGCGCACGGTAAACACACATATGACAGTTTCTCACTGAGCAGACGACTGTCTCGATTGGTGATGTAGCGTACGAAATCCTCAGTGATTGACGTACGTTATTCTCCTACATATCATGCTCATATAATTATGAATGATCTTACGGATTAGAACATCTTCGAATTCAAGTATACGTATATCATCACAACACTATATTCAATCTCGATTACAATTTCTCATGTGAAGCTTGGGTGATCTAAGGTTAATGCGCTTGTTTCCAATATCATCATTAGATTCAAACTTTATCTTAAAGATGGATTAACAAATCCAATTTATAAGAAAGGATACAACCTTCGATGATTCTTTCTTAAGTCCATTTAGCAAAAGTGATATCAACTCCAAGTCTACGATCAATATGGAAACACCATTCAATATGGATTATCCAACTCATAACACTACTCTTATTGTTTGTCGTAACAAGGTTCCAACTAAAATGTTCTCAACAAAGGTAACTTAACCATAATCATCCCAACTTCCTAAACATGATGTTTGGTTGAATAAATCATCTATGGAACTTAATATCCATGGTAGCATAATCATAATATCCTTAAGGACATAAATCTAAGGTTGGAGATAGCATAACATACCTTAAGATGAAGAATGCTGAGACAATAGGTAGAATCCAACTCCGGTTGCTTGTATGTCAATTAAAGATGATTCTCCACTTCAATGATCAAGTATAAGTAATCTCCAATGTTCAATGACCAAGTATTAAGTTATCTAAAGGTGTTTAAGGTGGCTGGGAACTCTCTGGGGATGAAGTATGTTGAAAGCCAAGTGAAAGAAACGAATGAAATGAATGGGGTGCTGTCCCATTTATAACTTTCTGAGCATAACGTACGCTAGCCTTTGCTCATAGCGTACGTTATCATCCAAAATAACTTACTGTCTAGTTTCTGAACTTCATTACGTACGCTACACTTATCATGTTACGTACGTAACTAATACCATTAACGTATGCTAGATACATTACTTAGCGCACTTTAACACCCGTTGACTTAAAAGTGTTTAGGTTCATGCCGTGCGAATCTGGTAAGTATCTGGCCGAGCGCACCACCAGCTGGCTCATGTGCTAGCCGCCCTGCTCAATTATTGGCTGTCTTACGTACGCTACGCTTCATTCGTAGCGTACGCTAATCTTGGCACATAACGTACGCTATGCTCACATTGTAGTGTACGTTATCACGTGTTTGCATGTGAAAATACATATGTTGATATTATCATGCACATGGATACGAATATCAGAAATATCATACTTCGATTATCGATATCATAAATCCGTATAATATAGGGTTCAATTACAGATGAAATACTCAATAATTAATCCGGATATTACAGATTTAGCCTCTTGCTAAAATATTGATCTTATCCGCCTCATTACGGATAACAGATGAAGCAAACTGAAGAAGTCCCTGAAACTTCTCAGCAATGACAATAACACCCTCGTCCTCAACGGGTTCGGGGTTTAAAACCTCTGATAACTTGGCTTCACAAAGTGGAGCCGGATAATACCTCTCTAACATGAGATTCTTGAACTTGCTCCAAGCACAATCACGATCGATGGGTTTCACAGAAAGCCACCAAGAATAAGCACCCTCACTCAAGTGGTAAGCCACTACTGCCACCTTACTATCTTCCGGACACTGAACCGTGTCGAAGAGTTTATCAAAATGCTAAATCCAATGAACAATATCAGTTGGTTCCGACGAACCCTCAAAAGAAGGCGGTCTCTGACGAGAGATATCGCCAATAATCTAACTCACTCCTCCAGTCTGTCCATGAAATGGCACCTGAAATCCCTGCTGTGGTGGACCACGAACCATAAAGGTCTGCATGATCTCCATTAGACGTGTCATACGAGTCATCTGGGCCATCATGCCCTGCATACAAATGAATGGGTCCACCCAAACACCTTCTAATTGAGATGCATCTCGGGTACGACTCCCTGATGGTGAATGATTATCTGTCAGTGAATGAGTATCATAGCTAACCGATGAGCAAATGTTACCCCTCACATTCGCATGGGTATTCACACGAGAATGCGGGTTTCGGCCCGCACCGCGGCCTCTTCCCCTGCGTCCTCTGACAGCTCTTTCCATACTGAAACAGGAAAGTCACATGATGATTATAAATCCCGCATGAATATCGCATTATGGTTACGTTACGGGATAATAATAATGAGCATACACGCTTATCACAATGAATGCATTAACAATGCAGTAAAATGATCGTCAACATGACGCCGGAATATGATAAGATCGCATGAAAGATCAAGTGAGGTAACATGATTATCTGATGAAATTCCTGAAATGATTACCTTGAACAAGTTAATAAGATTGATAATTCAATCCACAAGATCAACAACTGAGCAATGAGATTGACTGAGTGATTAATGAATTAACATGATCGATAAGATCAAAAAAAATGACTGAGGATTGTTGACTGATGAATGAGTTGATCCTTATCGCTTGCCCGGGTCACACGTGATCCAAAACAATTAGTCATGAATCAGTCGTAACACTAATATCACATATAGGTTTCAACAAAGCATGTATAACTAATGACATGATGAATGTATGAACATAAAGAGAATCGAGTCCTTACACAGGTCATGCGAAGCTTCAAGGTCTTGCAATACCAGTCTCAACTGACGGCGACTCGATGAATGAATGACTCATGCAGTCGTTCACGACTTACAAAACCCGACTGTCCAGATTGTCATAACCTGACAGTCCCACTACTACCGCGTCGGTAGAGCCACATAACTCACATATCAGGGTATCTCACAACCCAACTCTCTGATACCATCTTCTGTAACACCCCCAAATCCTATTGGGTTATTACAGTGCTGTAGACCCCACACCAGGAGATCCACCAGGCGAACACGACTAAAATACATCAAATTAACCAACAAGGGAAATCACAGTCCCTACTATGATATCCGTCACAATATTCCGATGAGGAATTTCAATGACAACGATGGGTCTACCTGGTTAAAAATAAAATACAACAACATCCACGAACATTTGCTCGGATAATACATAATGACAATGACTGACAAACTCGAGAACACTCCAACTGACTGGCCAACATGAACAACTCGGACTAGTATCGCTCGAATGCCTCGTCGCCATCATCATGCCCCTGTGTCTCAACTCTCTCCTCGCAAGCACTTAAAACATGAAAACATGTTCCGCCCCCACGGGGTCAGTCATCCAGATAAACCAAACCAAACCAAACCAAACATACCCAGTATATCCCGCTCAGAGCAGGGTCTGGGGAGGGTAAGATGTACGCAGACCATGCCCCTACCTATTACGGTAGGGAGGCTGTTTCCGTGAAGACCCTCAGCTTAGTGCACAACAATATATTGAGTGAAAAATACAAAGGGAATCATATGATACGAAAAAAAAACTCACTACCATACATGAGCCCATGGATTAATCCACATGGGACTTACCTAAGAGGAATTTGGCTACTTCACTCCCGATGAACGCTGCTCAAACAGAAGAGAGGTTGACTCCGCGCACAGCTCCCTGTCGAAAATACACCACACGCAAAAGGCAATAGGATAAAATATACAATAAATGAAAAAATGCAATGCTCTAAGTCAAAGCTAACCGAGACAACCCAACCCTGAGACTCTCAACTACAGCACCACTCCCAATTAAAGAATCCACAACTCTGATCTGGCGCCTACAAGCGCACCTATCAACAGTCATGGTCTCGGAAAGGTTTAAGGCCTTCAAATCTAATCTCAGCTGCTCCTCCCACGTCCTCCTCGGTCTGCCTCTCCTCTTCTCCCCGACAACTACTAAACTCTCGACCCTCCTCACCGGAGCAGATGCCTGCCTCCTGCGGACGTGGCCAAACCATCTCAATCTCCCTTCCCTAACTTTCGCTGAAATGGGCGCCACTTCTAGCACGTTCCTGAAGACCCCGTTCGAGATTCTATCTAACATTGTGCGACCACACGACCAGCGTAACATTTTCATTTCAGCCGCTTCCAACTTGCTCTCAAGCGACTTCTTCATCGCCCAACATTCAGAGCCACACAACATTTCAGGTCGGATTTCCACTCTATAGAATTTACCCTTCAGCTTTAGAGGGACTTTCTTATCGCACAGGACCCCTGTCGCTGCTCTCCACCTTAGCCACCCCGCCTTGATGCGATGAGTGACATCATCTTCACACTCACCTTACTTCTGAATGATCGAACCCAAATACTTGAACTTATCCATACGGGGAACGATCTGATCCGCAATCATTACCTCTACATCTTCCTCGTTGGCCTCACCACTAAAGTTACACCAGAGATACTCTGTCTTAGACTGGCTCACACGCAAGCCCTGGGATTCTAACTTAGACCTCCATAGCTCCAACTTCGAGTTCACCTCCCTCCTCGACTCCACCACTAACACAATGTCGTCTGCAAAAAGCATGCACCACGGGACGCCATCTTGTATCCCCTGCGAAATGACGTCAAGGATCAGAGCAAAGAGAATAGGGCTTAGAGCCGACCCCTGGTGTAGCCCTATCTCAACCGGAAAATACTGGGTGTCACTAGCTGGGGTCCTAACGCACGTCCTAGATTGGGAATACATGTCTTGGATCACCCTAACGAACTGCAACGACACCCTCCTCTCTACTAGGATCCTCCAAATAACATCGCGCGGAATGCTATCATAAGCTTTCTCTAGATCTATGAACACCATATGGAGGTCCTTACGCCGCTCTCTAAACTTCTCCATAAGGCGTCTGACGAGATGAATGGCCTCAGCCGTGGACCTCCCCGGCATGAAGCCAAATTAGTTCTCTGAGATCTCAACTTCTCTTCTAACCCTGCATTCCACCACTCTTTCCCAAAGTTTCATAGTATGACTGAGGAGTTTAATACCCCTATAGTTACTACAACTCTGAGCATCACCTTTGTTCTTGAAAAACGGCACGACAATACTATGCCTCCACTCCGTCGGCATCTTAGAACCTCTGAGGAGGATGTTGAATAGCTCTGCTAGCCACTGAACTACGACTTCCCCCAGACAAAGCCAAACTTCAACAGGGATCTGATCCGGGCCTACCGCCTTAGCTCTACCCATTTTCATTAGAGCACCCTTTACTTCCTCCTTGCTGATGCTTTCACAGGGACTAACCGAACGGGCAGAAGATAGACTAACTCCTTGCACCACCGAGTCACTAGCCCTAGCCTCATTGAGAAGTTCAAAAAAAATACTTATTCCACCTCTCCTTAATAGCCACATCATTCACTAATACTTGGCCCAAATCATCCTTAATAAACTTAATGGGACCCAGGTCGCGCCGCCCCCTTTCCCTAGCTTTCGCTAGTTTAAAAATAGCATTCGCTCCTTCTTTGGTGTCTAGGCGCTTGTACATCTCCTTGTAAGCCTCCCCTCTCTTTTCGCCACCTTTTACGCTACAATCTTCAAGATTCTCTCCTCCCCATCACTAACCGACAAAATCTCCTTAAATAGCGCTTGTTTATCTTTAGCCTTCTTTTGGACCTCCTCATTCCACCACCAAGCCTCCCTAGGTCCACTAGACCTGCCCGAAGAAACCCCCACCACCTTCTCGCCCACCCTCCTAATAGCATTGGCCATGCTGGTCCACATAAGGTTAGTATCGCCCCCTTGCAAAAAACCTCCTTCGCGGGTCAGAGACTCCTTGAAAATTGCCGCCTTCTCACCCTTCAGATCCTTCCAGAGAATCCTAGGTCTAGCTTCTCTAGCCTTGCTAACAACACGACCTCCCATGGATAAATCCATAGCCAGCAGCCGGTGTTGAGAAGCACATGCCTCGCTCCGGAACACCTTGCAGTCCACGCACGCCCTAGTATCACGACTGCGCAAAAGAAGGTAGTCAATTTGCGTGTTGTGCCCCCCACTACTGAAGGTGATGAGGTGCTCAGCTCTCTTCTGAAAAACAGAGTTTGGAATTACCAACTCATGCGCAGTGGCAAACTCCAACAGTGCGGAACCACCTGCATTCCTAACTCCGAAGCCGAAACCCCCATGCGCACTATGGTAACCATCCACCCCCTCACCAATGTGCCCATTGAAATCGCCTCCCAAAATAATAAATTGATCGTCCAAAATACACCCGACCAACTCATCTAAACAGGCCCAAAAAGCTTCCTTAATAAGCTTACCCAAACCAACATGAGGGGCATATGCACATACCACGTTAACTACCTTGTCCCCAACCACCACTGCAACGGACATAATCCTATCATTACACCTCTTCGCTTCCACGACGTTGTCCTTGAACTCTTTAGACAAAAGAATACCCACACCATTACTCGAGTTAGCAAGGCCTGAATACCACAATTTATAACCGTTCGCCTCCCTGGACTGCACCCCTTCCACCTAGTCTCCTGAATACAAGCCACATCAACCCTTCTTTTACCCAAAACATCTACGAGCTCCAAAAGTTTACCCGTCAAGGTACCCAAATTCCAACTACCAACCCGCAAACGGCGCGACATCAACCAACACAAAACAACAAACACACTACGAAAATAAATAAAATGTGGTAGTGTGTAGCAAAAGTGAAAATACGATGAGAATGTAAAAAAAAAAATTAAGCAGGAAAAACGCAGAGCGAGCACAGTAAATAATAGATATATATATAAAAAATGAAATTTAACGGAAAAGTACAATGATACCAGCCTTCGAGACGACTTGGTAAAGAGGAAGCCTTCGAGAGGATTTCGAGCAGCTTGAGAAACCGGCAAGGGAACCTGCAATACAACCAGCTATATGCTATACTACTGTTAGATTGAAGGGGAGAAAATAAATGCAGCGTTGTATTATTAATTTTCCGGCGATATGCCGGCCAGAAATGGCCAATGCCGGCGCAACAGGAATTAGGGTTCGCGGTTCACCGGTTAAATCATAGGCTCAAATTTTTAATGGATCGGGAAATTAAGGATCAATCTTCCACACAAATACTATCAAACAGTTAGGATCAATCTTCCACACAAATCTAACCCAAAACACCAATACCAAATCCAAAGCCCTCAGAATATGGAATCAAAACGAGATATGCAGAAGAAGCGAGATATGCAGAAGAAGCGGTAGACCAAGACAACGAAGAAACAAAACTGAAGCTCTCGTTTACAAACTTCAACCCTAAAGCGCCGCTCCGGCCTAATTGAACTATACTGTAGATTGATTAAAGAGAAGCTTGTGTATGAAATCAAGAGTTTTGTTTAATAGTTGGAGGGAAGCTGCTGCTGACTCGCCGGTTTCTGCTGTCCTTCTAGAGAGAGAGAGAGAGGGATTAGGGCAAATGGAATGAACATCAAATACATGTATAACATGATATGCATCCAAAGGCAAAATGAAATGGTACAATGATAATAATTATACAAGATGCTCACAAACCAAGGTAAAACCGAGCATTCGTGAAACACTATACCCACGACATACTATTAGTACTTGTTTGACAGGTTAGAACATAAGTGCCCAACGGCGAATCATAATTATAGAGCACCACAATGAATTACACGAAGATGAACCAAACCAGAACTGAATTACATATGAATCACAATGCTCAAAGGCTCCATGAGAATACCAAGACATCACAAAGGCCTGAAAGCCACTCAGCCGAAGCTGTCAAATATCACAATCGCCTGAAACCAAAAAT
Source organism: Orobanche coerulescens (assembly GCA_033398695.1). NCBI lineage: Eukaryota > Viridiplantae > Streptophyta > Magnoliopsida > Lamiales > Orobanchaceae > Orobanche > Orobanche coerulescens. Next base: position 334,933 of record JAWKAU010000110.1, on the reverse strand, counting down.
AGCCCGAAGCTGTATCAATGAGGGCCGAAGCCACGGCACGAAGCCGTATCACAATGAGGGACGAAGCCACGGCACGAAGCCGTATCATATTGAGACCATCTAATGGTCGTGACCTACTGAACTGTAGATGTTGGGAAACTAACCGCGAAAGTTCAAGCCCCAAACTTACCCATAATGAGATCACCCAGTGACCGTGACCTGTTGAATTGCATGGGCTGGGAAACCAACCGTGAAGGTTCAAGCCCCAGACTTACCCATAATGAGATCATAAACATGACCGTGACCTACTGAGCTGTAGGTGTTGGGAAACCAACCGCGAAGGTTCAAGCCCCAAACTTACCCATAATGAGCACTAGCCGAGACTAGCCTCCAAAACATAATTAACCACAAACGGAAACGATTCAAAGATTACCGGATTCACAAGAATGATAGTGTGCTGCCTTGAGTTGGCCAACACGACGACAGTAACTCACGGATGGGCACCGTCCTCGACAGTCCCAATTCAATACCTCGATTGCCTTAGAATGGCTAATCGATAATAATGATGCAGCGGATGATTCAATACCTCGATTGCCTCGGAACGGCAAATTGATAACAATGATACAATGAATGATTCAATACCTCGATTGCCTTAGAATGTCCAGTCGATAACAATGATACAATGAATGACTCAATACCTCGATTGCCTTAGAACGGCCAATCGATAATAATGATACAATGAATCTCTCAATAACTCGATTGCCTTAGAGCGGACAATCGATAACAATGATAGAATGAATGATTGAACACCTCGATTGCCTTAGAACGGCCAATCGGTAACAATGATATAATGAATGATTGAACATCTCGATTGCCTTAGAACGTCCAATCGATAACAATGGTACAATGAATGACTCAATACCTTTAATCGGTTGTCGACGACGAAGATGATAAACGAATACGCTAATGCCTTCAGTCGGCCAATACAACGTCAATGACAAAACATCAACGTCAATAACAATGATTACAACAAAGTCTTAGATCGACATCGATATCAATAACAACAATCGATACATCGATACCGCAAACCGGCTATCAACAATGACATTAACAACAAGTATCCCAATGCCTTGAACCGGCCATTAATGAACAATAATAAACATTTGACATAATTGCCGAAGAGTATCGTATGAACAATCCTTTAATATCAATGAACTCATGAAGAGACTAAGTCTCGGAAGGATACAACACATTCATACATATATATGATAACATTAATCTCATTGACTAGTACAAGTATGAAACTTGCCTCAAACCTACGGCGAGAAAGTCCTTCCACGATCAACGTCCTTAATAGAATTATCGATCGCTCGAACAACCTTGAATAACACAATTACCAACGATATTCTTAATATACGAAGCAATCATGATTACAACCAACTCAAAAGTCGGTACAACACTACCCAAAATCATTGGGGCAATTCAACAAACACGTTGTAAACAATCTTCAATTGTTTACAACTAATCTCAATTATATCGATACCAACCCTCCAATGAATGATTCAATCCAACAAAATATCTTATATACAATCAATATTCTCATAGGAAAACACAATTCAGATTACAACAACATCTAATCGGAATCCCCAATTCCAAAATCAACATTCGAAAAGTTCTTGAATAATTCTCCAAAAATCCAATGATAATTCATAGAAACTCATAATCATATGTATATCCCTTCACATATCATGATTATAACATCCAAAACATTATACTCCATCTCAAAATCGAAATCTAAGATTTTGAAGAAATTACATTTGAAGATCCAAACCCTTCAATCCGTCGAAACTCGAGTTAATCGACTATCCAAGCCCCACAACCGAAGGTAGGTGATTAGAACATGAATACACAAGTGATATGATGATGAAAAATGTCTCCCAGGACTCTCTCCGAACTTTTTTCAAAACACTTTAAGAAGGAGCAAATGTCGGATGGTTTGATGAAGGTATTTTGCAACTATTGCAACAAAGAATATTCGTATAAAGCCGGGGATGGATATGGAAATTTTAAAAGGCATTATGGGAATAACCATGCCTCGGTCCGCGAAGATCAAAAGTCGCAAAGTCAACTCAACTTCCAACCTTCTACTGGAGCCTACTGGAGCCGGCCCAGCCGGCATTCAAGGTATATCTGAATCTCAACTTTATAAATATTATAAAAAAATTGCTAGAGAACAAATGGCAAAATTATGTGCACAATAATCTTTACCTTTTAACTTCGCGGATAGTACGGGTTGGGAATATATGATGCAAAATGCCTATAATCCTGCTATTAAGAGAATTCCACGTACCACAATAACTAGACAAGTAGTATACTTAGCCAAACAACATAAAATTGGACTATGAGCTTATTTTAGATCTATAAATCATATAGTTTCTTTAGCTGCTGATACATGAGCAGATTTTAAACAAAAAATGATTATATGGGAATAACTATACACTGGATTGATGAAAATTGGAACTTAAACAAAAGACTACTTGCGTTTAAAAACGTAATTGTTGTGAAACTGTTTTCGCTGAATAATTAGCTAAATATGAAGATATGATTCAAACTAAAAAAATAAGAACTAGGACTATCAATACATTTAACATGGAATTTGAGAGAACTCTCATTAACCCATTTCAACAACAACTCTATAATATAGCAAGAAATAGGGGAGTAGTAACGTCGGTCAAAGAAATGACATTAGTCGATATTATGCAACTAGTTTTGTGCCGGAGGATGACAATGCAGGTACATTTGATCTGTTGGATTGGTGGAAGAGAAAGGGAACCGAATTTTCCATACGTTCCATTTTGGCACAAGAAATTCTTGCAGTGCCCGCATCCACAGTCCCCGTTGAGAGTGCTTTTAGCGAAGGCGGCTATATCTTAAAATTTGAGAGTTTAAAAGGTTTTGCTGAAATGAAATTTTTGAAAACATTTTTAATACCTCGTCATCGAACCAAAACCATAAACTCATTATCAAAACTGTTTTGCTTGAAGTTATTTACAAAACAACATGTTGAAACTTCAATCTTCTCGATAAACGATATCCTCAAAATGGCCTTGTCAATATATATTATTATCATCGTTAACGACATACAGGATATTCACATGACACCACTCCAACCATCACAAAGAATAACACCCATGATAATCTACTGTCATGCCTCTCGGCATCGACCCCCAAAGGTTCGCCAAACAAATCCCGGGTGGAAAACCTCTTGTACTGGCACTCAACATTTCCACGGATTAACTACCACATTCGTATAATGACATGAAATAGCACGATCAAATCATATTATGCAGCCACAACACTTAAGTGTACAACCAAGATTTTCTAGCAAGGATGGTAACAATCAACAACACATCAGCGATACCCATACAGGATGACTAACCGAGTGCGACATTACCGATAAAATAGTTTAAATTCACAGTCGTCACTGGCGGACCATACGACTATATCTACTGAAATCAATTGATTGGTAGAGGGCGCGGATACAACTATAACAACAAGGTTATCACCGCGACAGTCAACGGCTTACGGTCGTAACAACACGTTGTTTACGACCGTAACATCCATGAGCTTATGGCCATGACATCTATGAGCTTACGTCCGTAATAGGAAACATCTTACGGCCGTAATCACTAGCTGCGGGATAGCAGGAGTGTCCTAGCAGCCCCGACACGGCTCCAAAGGTTAAGGATCGATCCCTAACAATGTATTCCGACCTATAGAAGACACTATAACATTCTACGGCAAGTATAACAACGTAACAAACTTGTTGTAACGACTTAGTCCCAACACACAAACACATACATTTAAATTCCAAAAATTAGAGTCGTTTTGCAAAACCGAAATTTTCCAAAAATCCTTTCGATCGTAATAAAAATGACGGTGGTATTTTGCAATGTCCGAACTATTTTAAAACACATTTTCAAAATACCGATTGATGGTGCTATTTGAATATACATGACCAACTTGTCAAAATTCAACCGATTTCAAAATCCACACAAACCGTTGTTTAACCGCACCATCAAAATATTTTTAAAAATTTTTGATTTCCACAAAAATGCTCAAACCAGTAGAGTCTTTCAGGAAAAAACATTTTCAAACCTACCCACAGCGGGCATAATTACAACAATCCAAAATAGTCGAACTTAAAACCACATGCTCAAACGGCAACCAGGGTCGCCAATTCAATCAAATGCTCTCGTGTCACCAAGTTTAAACACACAACAAAATCGTTCATCGGAGTTTCTCACAAACTCTATCGTTGATACCTTTTTAAAACCCATCAAGGTTTACAATTTTCACCCCATACCACCCCAGACGGTGGTTAGAAGGTAAAACAACAATACGCTCAGTTTTATACATATACTGTGTGCCACAAGTATTAAATACAACTATATTACACAACACCGTGCAAATAAATTATGCACCGCAATAAACTCACTTAGATAAAATCATGACACACATGTACCTCGCATAAAAGAGGAGACCTACGTCCACAGGCCGCACGGAGATGACGGTCGCCCACGATACTAATCTCATCCGACAACATATCTGACACGTTGTGACTACGCACAACTCAACTTGTCAGCCGGCATCTCAAATGAGAAAACCACACAATACTCGACAAATCACAACTCGACTTGACCCGACAGCCTAGGTTTTCGCAACCTGAGCTCCGATACCATAAATGTAACACCCCCAAAACCATATGGGAATATTACACGCCGTAGACCCCTTTTCACGAGGATATACCAGGCTAAACTTTACAAAACGACCAAATGTTTGCCCGGCAAGGGTCAAACAATAAAATAATACAGACTGTTAAGGTCACTTACACGTAAGTATACAGACCGATGAGGTCTCACAACTCAATCAACAGAACTGACTAAAACAACATTACCCACACAGGGGTCGAAACACAATACAGCGGAAGACTGAAATCAACTCTGACAACACAACGAAAATCAAAACGACTCGCAACTCTTGATTAGTATCGTAGCTCGTCACTAACCGTGCCAATTCTGTGACTACCCCTCTGAACCTGCAAGCACCTGGACACAAAACAGACATCCACCCCCGATTACTCGGGGGTTAGCAAAATTCCACTATTTTGCTAGTGCAAGTATAATACGATACGAAATGCAACAAGTAAATAGCAACTACGAATTTACTATGGATATCAACTATCAAAATGTTCTCGAGAAGATTTAGAATTTCGGAAATGAACAAGAAATATTTGAAAAGGAACTCATTAGCTCAGGGATTTTTAAAATAAAAACTCTTTTGGACCTCAAGTCCCAATTTACAAAACCTTTTCGAAAACGTTAGGGCCTCAGCCCGATTCTCATTTCAAAACACACTAGATAAGATACCATTTTGAGTCCGTGACCCAACTTCAAAATGTTATACAATTAATCATTGATATACAATCACCGTTCGTACACCACATGTACCGAACTCTGGAGGACTCGTCGGACCCTACCCGGACCACACATATTGTTCGTACACATCATGTACCGAACTCCAGAGGCCTCGTCGGACCCTACCTGGAACATACACGTTCGTACACATCATGTACCGAACTCCAGAGGCCTCGTCAGACCTTACCTGGAACACACGCATCATCACAACACGACCCATATGATCAACTCAACATATCACCACAAGCAACACACATTATTGTCAATATGTCAAACCATTCAACAATACGCCGTAATACATATTCAAATATGTAATCAAATCAACACACAAATGTCATAATCATCACGATAATTCAACTATGACAAATCACGCACGACACGAACCATATGATTACCATAACCAACACGATTCCACGATATTAACCAAATGAGAACATCATCACTACCATCAATCGTTCACATTTATAAAATCACGCGAAGCATATTCATGAAGGCAAAATAATTCATCATAAATCTAACACGAAGTGTCTATCCACAAGACACAATTCGTATAGCAAGATACTTGCCTCGATTGTCGGCGCCCGAATACTCCTACGAATACGGCACAACCCGGAAAACCCCGAACACCTACAATCCTCCGGCAAAAACAAAGAAGCTACGACTAAAAAGAGAATCAAAACCGAAAACAACGGAAATCTCATCAAACTATCGAAAGGAAACTCATAGGGGCATTTAATCGAACACTAAATGTTCAATAACTCCCAAGACCACTCGAATCGTCAATCGAGTTAAACAAACTCGATATATTGATATACAATCCATGAAACAAGATTAATAACATCATACTACACTAACCGATGTATCAAAATCGGACTAGAATCGAAATCAAGAACAAATTCCCCAAAAAGTCAACTTGAAGGAAAATTAAGATATATACCTTGATTCGACGAAGAAAACGGATTGGATGATGATATAATCAACAAGAATCTTCCAAAACGCCTTAGAAATGATTAGAACCGACCAAGAACTCGAGTTCCCGAACCCCCGTCGCCAGCCGCCGTGAGAAATGAGAAAAAGTGAAAAAAATGAGGTCTGACCGAGTCCCTGGCCTATATATGCCGACAGGGTTATGGTCGTAACCGGCAGTGCCTTACGGCTGTAACTGGCATTATTCCAGAAGCTGCCTGGCGCCCGTACGGCCGTAACTCTCGGCCCTTACGGCTGTAACCGGCATTCGTCCGTAAGCTTCCTGGCACCCGTACGGCCGTAACTCTCAGCCCTTATGGCCGTAACTGGCATTCGTCAGGCCATGCCTGCCGTAATCGGCACCTTACGGACGTAACTCGGCCAGGCCAGTACCTGCTCCACAAGGTGCGGCCGTGGCTCGGCCGTGGCCACTCCGACGGTCCGAACGATCCCGAAACCCGAACCTGAATATGAATCGAAAATACAGTTACGAAGTACTCGCAAAGACGAATCCAAGCGCTAAGAGAACACACGATTCCGACCACCCGAAGGCTCGAAATTCGACAACGAAAGTAATTACCGCAAAATTTGGGAAATTACGCGAATAGCCCAAAACGTCCGAAATACACGATACATGATCGAAACACCAAACCAAAGCTCGCAACATGAATAATATCACTAAGTGAACTTATGAGAAACTCGAAACAACAGTTTCGGACGAGATTTGCAAGAATCGAACTCAAGTGTGCACAAAAGCCGCTTAAAAACACGGAACTCAACAAAATGATACCGAAACGAACTCAGATGACAAAAAGTGCAGAATTAATCATTCCCATAATGCCGATACGGTCATGAGCGAGTCGTCAAAATGGAATTCCGCCGAAAAAAAGATATTACCGGAAATCGAAATTGCGGATATTACACCAATACTCGAGCAAAATCCACTCTTGACTGCTTCACATTACACTTATCAATATGAAGAGGCTCCAGCTGCACTTGCAAGTCGCCCAGGCTCTTTTTTCCCCAAAACTGTAAAGGCAGCTTAGGTAGCTTGATCCAAATTGGGACCTTAGTCAGATTCTCCTTAGTAAAATCAAAGTCAGGAGTCCATTGCTTGAGAATAAAAGGGTGGTTCTTAACAATGTATGGACCACTTGCCAAAACCAAAGCACAATCCTCAACTGTGTTAAACCGAGCAATGAAAACACCATTCTCAAACTGATTTAAAATAGGAATAGCAAGACCAGCCCAAGATTTCTTAAGAAATTCCTCTATATAACTAAAAGTGTGTTCAACTCCCAGGACATTAAACAACAATAAATGCTTCCAATTTACAGTCTCTTCCTCAAGGTCTGTTGGTACATTTACCATGAAAACAAAGTGCCAACATCGGTTATCCAACGCATGAATCATTCTATATATATCATTCCAAATTAAATAAGAAACATGCACACTTAATCGTGTGAATATTAATGATGAGGAAAGCTTACTTTTATGCATCGTTTACAACATCAATCTTCTTTGCAGGAAGTTTAAGTACTTTCTTCCGTTCTCTTCCATCATCACCGCCGCCGGATCCATGTTTTGAGTCTACTGCACGAGCTACAAATTTGAGAACCAAGTAGGAGACAGATTCGTTAATGACGAAAGCATTAAATAATATACATGTATATATATAATTAATCAAAGAAGGTAAATCCAAATGTGGGCGATGTTGAGTCCAGAAAATCTGTCTCCTTAAAGCAAATTCGCGTCCACCACAGTGTATAGCGTCTGCCTCCCAGGATAAAACAACATCTCGATGCGTTGATAAATCGATCATCGCACCCTCAGCGAACTAGAATAAACCTGAACTATCACCGACGCGACAAAAAAAATACGAAGAGAAATTACTTCCGAAAAAAAAAACGAAGTCGGAATTTTTTGGCTGAAAAACGGACGAAAATTTTCTGCTAAAATCGGACCCCTCACATCTGTATTTATAGGTGAAGATGAGAGAGAGACATGTGCTAGAGGAGCTCTAATTAGGATTGGTCTCTTCAACACTTATCCTAATCTATTAATATATTAGTCTGATAATTATCAAATAACTTGATAGTTATCCTAATATATTAATTCGATAATTATCAATTAAATTGATGTTTATCCGGATCCAAAAAATTCAGAATTTATAATTGAGGTATTTTCAGTAAAATAAATTTTTACCGAATAAAATTGCAGTAAAAAAGATAACTTCGAGACGCCGAGACATTTCGCCCAAATCGACCGAGACCGAGACCGACCCGAGCCGAGCCGAGCCGGACGGACGGCGGCGGCGGTGCGCGCGCGTGTGTGTGTGCGCGAGGGGCGCCTAGTCACACATCCACTCATGTCTAACTTTTTGAACATGACTTTGTCCACATCTCCTTATATACTCACAATTTTTCCCTTTTTTTTTCCAATGTGGGATAGCATCCCAAACCCATTTCTAAAGGGTTCACTTTGGAACATTATATCTCATTCATACCTCAATCATTTTGAGTGTTTTTACATGTTTTGGAAACCTCGTACGGAGTACTACGTATTCCAACTAAGTCCCGACTTTAACACGTAGTCGATCCCACTCAAAATTGCCTCTCAAGTGGGCTGCTCAAACCAGCTCATTTCCTCTATTTTTCCAACAATCCCCCACATGAATAAGACTGATGGTCCAGCAGCACACATGAGACACGGAGTTGACTTGGTGATAGTTATTGCGTTTAGGCATTGCATAGAATAGGTAGAGTATGCTCCTTGAACCTTCCCTCGAAAAGATATATTCTCCTTACTTGCTAGACAGTATGACTAGATGCATTTGAACTGTCCGACCGCTTGTGTAAGTGATCGTATATCCTTCACAAGTGCCCTCCCTGATTTATTCTGTTCTCATTATTGTGCCCGTTTTGGCCTTGGACACCGTCCTGGTTCTGCAGGAGTTTCTAGAGAATTGTGCCTTGCAATTCTCCTTTGAAGCGGTCCCTCTTCACTCCAATATAGGTGATTCTCGTTAAGTGTTTTGATTAAAACCGTATTTTACTCCATCCGACTATACGTTGTCGACTTAAGAATCATTAAAAGCATAAGATTAACCTCTCCCTACGGGTATCACTGTTTTCATCCTAGTAATGGTCGGTTCGGGGTAACCCCCATAGTGATTATGCCCAGTTTTATGAATTGGTTGTCCCATTGAACCTAGATCTTGGGATCTCCAGTCAGCTTAGGTTGGGTATCCTCCATAAAACTATTACTCATGGCAATAGACCCATTCCTCTTGATGATTTATCAACAAGGTCTTTTGATAACCCTTTGGTTATGGATCCACGATGTTATCTCTTGGCGAATCGTGGTCAATAGTGATAACCAATGTTGATAGCAAAATGGTATTATGTCTTTGCCTCATATGATGAGACTTACCATTATACTTTTGCTCTGTGCCCTGTCAATAGTAGATTAACTACACATTGCGGTCACAACTTTGCCCATTTTGGAATATCTTCTAGAAATTGGTATTGCATTATGCCTCTTATGCATATTTGTCTCAGATTCCTTTGTAAATCGAGCAATACCCATCTATTTTAAAGATTTTCATGCCACTGCTGCACTGGCTAGTGTGAAACATATTCACTATTTAGACATTAAATTCATAATGTCAGATATCCAATTTGCATTGCTATATCATTTTAATAGTTTTTGAATATCTCATATCATGCAGCATATACATACAAGTAATCTTTATATCATTGTAATCATCAATTGATGATTAGTTTCCAGATTAATCGTGTATCCACATAGTCTACTCATGATATAGACTGTATTTAGTCTTATACAATTCACTTAGTACATTAGACTTTTAGTTACTCTTGAAAGATCAGTTACTTTTGTACTTGGATAGCCGCACCATATCCATTGGCATTCCAATTGATTCCATTGATCTTTCCAAGATTCATGTCATCATAGTATGACTGACCTCATATAAGACATTGTGAACGACTTGAGATTTTACATCTTAAAATCATCTCTTTAGTCTCATATATTTATCTGTTCAGACTTTGTTGAATTGATCCCCTTGTCATTACTTACATCAATGACTCGATCATTCAAATTCATTCTTAAAGTGACATAGTCGTCATGTGTATTCGACATATACACACTTGACATATTCATTGTCTTGAATCTTTTTGACATTATAAATTGGCATTTTTAACATTTTGAAATTACGTTACCAACTATTAACCGAGAATTCAATTTCTCAAGATCAAATTACTAATTTTAAGCGTTCCCAAAATTATCAATTTTTCATTAACTACATTACCAAATTTTAGCGTCCCCAAATTGGTGCTCTTCGGTCATTTAATCACCATACTTGAATGTTGTAAAATCGGAGATTTGGTCACGTCGTTTGAAGTCATTGCTTGACACCACAATGTCAAAGATTTTATGCCACTGTTTTAGTGTCAATTTAGATTCAAAATAATTTCACTGAGTTGCAGACTTTCAACTGTTGCGCTGGGCACATATGCCTCTGGTTCTTCCAAGTTGTCTTTTCTTAGAAACGTCATTTAGAAAGACTGCATGTATGTTCATCTGATATATTTCTACATTCTGCAAAGCAGCAATGATATATATATCATAATAATGAACTTTGTTGTCGTTACTCGAGAATATATCTCACAGTATTTTAGGCTTTCACGTTACTACAACCTTAGTTAGTAGTTTCGCCTCTTATATATCCATGGATCCATTTGATTTTATTTTCGAATTTACATTGGATCCTAGCGTTATCTATTCCAGAGGAAGATCTACCGAACATTAAACAAATTTCTGCACAACAGAATTATTCTTTCTCTTATATGACCATATGAAGAGTGTATATGGCATTGTAAGTTATCTTCTACCAAGCATGTTAGAAATTTTAGACGTAGTGATTTTCCAAATTCAAGCCCTTTTGCTTCATCCTTTAAAACCACTTGGTGATTCATTTCACATTGATAAATCCATGGTATATCATAACTGATTTAGTTTTTAAATCAGTTATGCATTTGGTACACTCTTTCCCTTAACTCGATACTGATATGTCAGACTATCAGATTTTTGCACTACGAATTTATACGCATCATGCATCATGTGCGTACCCAGTGAAGATGCAGTCGACCGTCTTGGGTCAAACCTTCACTTACTTTGGCTTAAGAACTTTTGCCTTATCCAGACACCCCCACATTTTTAGTATTTCTAAAATTGTTTTACTACATTTCAGAGCTAATAGGAAATTTCAATTATTTCCTAGCATGGGATCCTGTTTTAAGTTAACTAGTCTTCACATGACTAATATCCTCATATTCAGTGATAGTTTGAACTGATTAACATCATTTTTGCATCTCAGTTAGAATGCAATTCAACCATCTTAATTTCCGGATTAAGTTGGTTTTCTATCTCGAGCTTTTAGAGCGTAACTTTTTCGTTTTGCTTTACTCATTATCGAGTACACGTAACTAATGTATCACTATCTTTATAGAGTGATCACATTTCTTGTTTCAACCTCTCATAAGAGTAGGTTTCATCATCATTTAAAACCTCTCTGGTTTTAATATTCGATAAAACTTATATGTTTTTAGCACTAAAATTCAATTATTGAATTTTTCAGAATTTTCAGCATATGGAGCTAATATCAATATTTGCCGTGTTAGGTATCACATGGATCACCGTAATAGGCCCGTGTGTCACTGCCGCAGCAGAACTACACCAATCCGAGAATATATAATTTAACCGAAAGAACAAATCCAACCAACAAATTATAATTCTCAAGCCGACCCACAACCTGTACTCACTAGGTACCAGGCCCGTTATGTTTTTAACGCCCGAGCATTCACAAGAGTTTAACATTCCAATGATTATTTATTTGCAAATAATCAAACGATAACTAAACAAGATTAATTATAGAATGATGTTGGAATAATCATTCGTGCAACCCAATATCCAATTATATAGTTGATACTTCCTTGTCTCGGTCTGGAGTGTACAAAAGTGATGGGCAAATCACGCAATTCACGTAAGATATAACTCTATTCCATAAATTTAAAGGTCAAATAATTGTTAACTATATAATTTAACATTTAAATTATGACATAGATTACGTATCATATAATACCATTAGTCAAATAAAATGATTAAACTCAATCAACAAATCCTATTTAGTTAGTATCTTAATTAAACTAAATAATCTTAACATCTTAATCGAAAAATCAATTAATAATTGATTCGTCTCCTATCAAGCAATGTTATACCTTATCAAAATTATCATATGCATGATTATATAATAGCAAATATAATCACAATCTTATTTTGCAAAACGCATCGCAACAAATAATATAAATTCTTCTCATTTATATTAACCATAAACACTTTCTAAATAATGATCGATGTGTAATCCATAATTTTTATTCTAATCAGCTATTCCAAGTTCAATACGTTTAAAAATTTGCAAAACTATCCAATTACTTAATCAAATTCTTAAAATTGGACCCAAAGACCAAAATCTGATTCATGTTGAAAACTAAGTCAATGCCTTTTTGCATATCGTGGAGTCTGCCCGGTGGAGCATCATATCCGACATCTCATGACTCCCATGAGAGATCCAAACATCTTTTAATAATTTCGAAATAATAAATCAGTATTCAAGAGCTTGATCAGATCGAAACATGCTTAAAATGAATTTCGAGCATAAACCAATTTTCCATTGATGGAAAATAAAGCACAAATATGATATTTATGATTTCGAAATTTATGTTACGAAATAATTTAATTTGCTTTAAGATTGTTGGTATATTTACCATGAAAACAAAGTGCCAACATCGGTTATCCAATGCATGAATCATTCTATATATCTCATTCCAAATTAAATAAAAAACATGCAGACTTAATCATGTGAATATTAATGATGAGGAAAGCTTAATTTTCTGCATCGTTTCTGTTGTGCGGCGATTTATACGCCTCGATGGCGATCTGTATAATGGTCGGTAGCCAACCAAAGAAGACAGATGCTGGGTGCCTAGCGGTCGACATCCAAGGCGATCGTCTATTGGCACCTGGCGATCGCCTTTAATATTCGATTGGGACGACCATCCCATGCCACGTGTGAATCCGACACTCGTCAAAGTCTGCGAAGACCGAATCTCGGGATGAAGGCCCACGTGAAGATCTGCAAAAGGCGTTGCAAGAACAGGCCCCACTCCAGCCCATCAGCAGCTGTCAGTGATAATGACGGCCTCACCTACCGACAGACCCGCCGAAAGGTCCTAGGTGGGACCTCCCAAGGCAGCGAGAAGAGGCACCTATCGCCTCCTCATTGGTTCGCGCATCTGGCCGCCAGCAGCAGCTGCAGACTTTAAGGAAACAGTCCCACGTGCTGGGACGATCACCCGCCTTATTTAAATGCAGGAACGGCGATCGCCCGCGGGAGACAGAGACATCCCAGCAACCTCTTCTCCTATAAATAGGAGGCCTCCAGCATTGGCAAAAAGACAAACATTAACACAATTACACACAACAAATAATATAGAGAACTCCTCATCATTGTAACAAGAACTCACAGAGCTTCAACTCTGGTTCTTCCGGCAATCTTCAGCACTCAATAGATAAGATAACTAGGGTATTTACACTCATTGTAATTGTACTCTAACATTAATATTTGTACTCTCAAGTATTCATATTAATAATATCTCACGAGAGCATTCAAGCCCGGAACTAACAACCCCGACAAATCTTGTGTTATTTACTTCCACACGGACGTGCTCTCGCATTTTGTTTGTTACTCATCCACTCCAGCATATCATCTCTGGATAATATTTTGGGAACAACAATTGGTGCTAGAAGAACGGGATCTACCTTCATTTTCTTTCCAACTGTTTCAAAGAACACTCACTGTTCTCCGAAGCATATACTTGAAGAAACACTCACTGTTCTTTTAAGAAAAACCTTCAGAATCATGACGTCTGCCACGACCTCGAAAAGAGCCACTCTACGATCCGTCGGACACCTTATTCCGGCCCAGGCCGAGTCCCAACCTACGGCGGAAGGCGACCACGGCGACGCTAGACTCTCACTCCCACTCCCGAGGGACGGCCCTAGCCTCTCACTCGATCAGTTACAAACCGCGGAACAGATCGAGGAGGCCAAGGCCATTCTAAGGGAGCGACGGAGAGCATGCGACTCCGCCACCATTACTCCATCAGCCATCCGCCGTGCAGGCAAACGAAAGCTCAAGGGGCTCTATGTCGAGAAATCATCAGAAATCCCCGAGCCGCAGGAAAAGACGCTCGTAAGCGGGACGATTCCGTCTTCAGCCTCCTAGGGAGTGATCCCTCATGGCGACCCGGGCATTCGGGCCCCAGCCGTGAGACATTGGAGTCCGAATCCGTCACCAGGAGTTCGTCGTACCCAACTCCCAGAAGACAGGCCAACCGCCTGGATCCCACTCGCCCAAGAATTGAGCTCGGCGGCAGAGACCTCGTCACCTACCACGGGGCCAGGAGATCGGTACATGATCGCCTCGGCTCCCACTCCGAGAGCCAAACCGCGAGAAGTCAGGCTATGGCGATGGCCGCAATGCAGCGCCAGCTCGACGAAATGAAGGCGCTTATAGAGACTGGGGCAGGCGCCAAAAGATCGATCGCCGGACCGAGTGAGCCGCTCGCGGTCTAGATCGAGCTTGCCCCCGTACAACCGAAGATCGCTCCTCCTCAAACACCTCTATATGAGGGGAGATCAGACCCTGAGACCCACTTGAGCAAGTTCCGTATCTACATGACCAGATGTGGGGCATCGGATGCGACGAAGTGCCGAATATTCCCATTAACATTGGGCGATTTTCCCATAGGTGGAACATCTCATTGCCACCGCGCTCAGTCAACTGTTTTGAGAAGCTGGCGAACGACTTCACGTCGTATTTTGCCTCCAAGGTTGCTCGGCCAGAAGGTCCCCACCGCATGATGAAGATCAGGCAGGGGAAGGACGAGCCCGACGAAGATTACATTGACCGGGTGGATGAAATAGTCCTCACCGGCGAGCCCATTAGCGATGAGCTCGCCCTCTACTCGGTCCTAGGGGTTTCTATGGCCATTCACCCATGTTCAGGCACCTCAAGAAGGACATCCCCCCGACCTACGTGATCTTCCGCATCAAGGCCGCCAACTTTCTGGCCAGGAAGAGGATGCTCACCCTTCGCTTAGGCAAGGGATCTACCGGAGAAGGAAATACGCCATCTCCCATCCCAAAGAAGATGGTCGCCAAGCCCAGAAAGGCGGTCGCAAAGCCTCCCGGTGAGTTCAAGGCCTTCGAGGATGTGGAAGTTCACCTCCTCCGCAACCTCAATCTGTCTCCAGCCTATATCTTCAACACCATCAAGGTGTGCGAATGGCTTAGCAAGCCGAAGCCGATGAGGGACAACGGTCATCTGGACCGCAGTAAATTTTGTGCCTACCACAAAAGTCCCGGCAACAACACCAGCCAATGCCGCGATCTCCTCAGACAACTCTGGAGGTTGTTCGAGGAAGGCAAGCTGGACAATTTGGTGACCAAGCGAGAACCCCGGGCAGAAAGGGCCGGGGGGCGCGATCGCCGACAGAACGCCGGAATCCCTCCCAATCCGGTCTCCAGGATCGAGCAAAACGAGCCGGAGTACTCAGACGAGTCGATCCCTCCAATCAACCCCGACGGCCGGATCAATATGCTTCAGTCGGGAGGTGGAAACCTCAGAGGTCTTTCCCTGGTTTCCACCATATCAAATAGAAAGCGAAAGGCCGAGCTGAGGGCGTTCGCCGGAGTCCATGTCATGGTGCCCCCAGAGCCGACCATCTCCAGGGACTCACTCATCACCTTCTCCAATAAGTATAGGGAGGGAGTGCAATGCCCCAAAGAGGATGCATTGGTAATCTCTGCATGTATCCTTGGGAAAATGGTCGACCGCGTGCTGGTTGACAATGGGAGCTTTTGCAACATCATATTCAAATCTGCTCTCGACCAGCTCGGAAACCTGACCAAGTTCATCAAGCCATTTGATACTGTGCTTCAAGGGTTTGGCGACAACACGGTCCAAGCCTATGGAAGGATCAAGCTCTCTGTCGAGCTAATATGCTGTTGCGATCCCAAGGTTTAGATCACTAGGAACCTCAATTTCGTAATCATAGATAGGCCCAGCATCTATAATAGGCTCCTAGGTCGCCCCTTTCTAGAAACCTTTGAGGCGGTCGCCTCTTCTTTCTTTTACTGTATCAAGTTCCCCAATACCGATGGGACAGTCGGTACTGTAAAAGGAGACCAGCTAATGGCAAAAAAATGTTTAAATTACTCCTGCGTCGTAACTTCCCCCTTAAACGTTTCCCGTACTATTTATAACATTGAGGCGATCGACATTCAACCAATGGAGATCGACAAGCCAAGCACCTCATACCAGCCCGACTCAGAGGACGACATCTCGCATCAATTGTCGGACGACATCGAGCCAAGGATCGGTTTCGAGCCAAGCCTCGACATTGATCCAAGGATCGAGTCCAGCAATCATTACAAACGAGAAGCGACCGTCCCCATTGAAGAGTTGGAAAGTATAACAATTGATCCGGCTCGCCCGGAGCAAGAAGTGCAGATCGGCTCAAGCATCGGTCCCGAGTTAAAATATGATCTGATCAGTTTATTACGTAAGAACATCAGAATATTTGCCTAGGAGAATCAAGATATGGTCGGCATCAGTCCTGAACACGCTTGCCACTATCTAAATATCGACCCGGCAAGGAAGCCTGTTCACCAGAAACGTAGGAAATTCGGTCCTGAGAAGTACGCTGCTTTCGACGCAGAAGTCAAAAAGTTACTCGACAACAAACTGATTGGAGTAGCTACCGAAGAGCCACAGTGGGTAGCCAATGCGGTGCTCGTCAAAAAGGCGAGCAACTCCTGGAGGTTATGCATCGATTTCACCGACCTCAATGCGGCATGTCCGAAAGACCACTTTCCAATGCCTCATATTGACCACTTGGTCGATAGCAGGACAGGATGCAAAATGATGTTGTTTATGGACGCCTTCACCGGGTACCATCATATCCCAATGGCGGAGAAAGACGTAAAACACACGTCATTCCACACAGAAAAAGACGTGTACTTTTGGGTCCGAATGCCGTTTGGTCTGAAAAATGCGTGGGCGACCTACCAACAACTAGTCAACGGGATGTTCGCCGATCATATCGGCAAGACCATGGAGGTTTACATTGACGACATCGTGGTCAAGAGCCTCAAAAAAGAAGATCACCTCAAAGACCTTGCCGAGACTTTCGCCATCCTCGAGAAATTCAACATGAAACTTAACCCCAAGAAATGCAACTTCGGGGTAAGCTCCAGAAAGTTCCTGGGGTACATCGTGAGCCAAAGGGGGATCGTAGCGAATCCCACCAAGATCGAGGCGATCCTCGACATGCAAGATCCATGGAATGTCAAACAGGTGCAACGCCTCACGGGTTGTCTAGCAGCCCTTAACCATTTCATTTCTCGGCTCGGAGACAAAAGCAAGCCATTCTTCGCCACCATAAAGAATAATAAATTTGCATGGACGAAGGAAAGTCAAAAGGCGTTCACCAAAATCAATGAGTATCTGTCTATTCCCCAAATTTTGGTGAAACCAATCCCAGGCAAAAAGCTTTTCCTCTACCTGGCAGCCTCAGAGGTCGCGCTGAGCGTTGTATTAGTGCGAGTAGAGGGGCAAGCCCACTTGCCTATCTACTTCGTCAGTCAAGCGCTTCATGACGCGGAAACGCATTACACACCTCTGGAGAAGCTCGCTTACGCACTAGTCATGAGTGTTCGCAAGCTGAGGGCCTACTTCTTCGAACACCAAGTGGAGGTTCTGACGACTCTCCCTCTGAGGCAAGTTCTGCACCGGCCAGACACCAATGGGCGACTCCTCAAGTGGTCACTGGAGATCGCCCAATATGGTGTCACGTACGCTCCTCGCACGGCGATCAAAGGCCAAGCTCTGGCGGATTTCTTGGTGGAACTAACATTCCCACCCAGTCCGACCCAGGTCAGCCATCCTGCCTGGAAATTGTACGTGGATGGCTCGGCGACCAGCTCGCGAGCAGGGGCAGGGATTGTCCTCATCAGCCCCGACAACCAAAGTTTTACAAATGCTGTGCGTTTAGGGTTCCGTGCGACCAACAATGAAGCGGAGTACGAAGCTTTGGTAGGCGGGCTCGATCTAGCACTCGCCATGGACATTCGTCGCCTCCACATCTTCATGGACTCCCTCTTGGTCGTGAACCAAGTCAAGGGGGAATATGAGCCGCGCGGTGAACAGATGATCAAATATCAAGAATTGGTCGCCGAAATGTGCACAAAGTTTGAAGAAGTACTGATCGAACAAGACCCGAGAGAGCACAATTCCCAAGCCGATGCCCTATCCAAACTCGCATCGTCAGATGGGGCGGCGGACTTCTCTAAAATCCAAATCACGAAGTCAGCAAAATCGGCGATCGACAGAAGCCTGGTCACCACAGTTTCCATCGCCGAAGAGAACTGGATGACTCTATTCGTTAAGTAATTGAAGGACGAAACGGTCCCCATAGATCGGATCAAAGATCGCCAGCTTCATCTCCGAGCAACCAGATACACCCTACTGGATGACCGGCTTTATAATCGAGCTTTCAGCCCTCCTCTCCTCAAATGCATTATGCCAGAGGAAGGCCGACTTGTTTTAGCCGAAATCCATGATGGGATCTGTGGGAATCACGCTGCAGGGCGAGCTCTCATCCACAAGACGACCAGGTAAGGCTTTTTCTGGCCTACCCTACAAAAAGACACGATCGCCTACGCCCGATCTTGTCATAGGTGTCATGTAATGGGCCCGAACATCAAGCTCTCCCCCGAGCAGCTCACTTCCAAGTACAGCCCGTGGCCGTTCGCCCAATGGGGCATCGACCTCATCGGTCCTTTGCCAACGACGCCAGGGGGATGTAAATTCGCCATCGTGGGGGTCGATTATTTCACGAAATGGGCAGAGGCAGAGCCACTCAACAAGATTGGCTAAGAACATGTGATCAAGTTCATTTGGAAGAACATCATATGCTGGTTCGGTCTACCTCAGGCTATCATCTCCGACAACGGAAAGCAGTTCGGCGATTTGGAAGTTATGCAATTCTGCGAGAAATGGGGAATTAAAAAGTTGTTCTCGGCCCCTTACCACCCTCAGACGAACGGTCAAGTAGAGGCTGTAAACAAGACTCTCAAACACACGATCAAAGCAAGACTCGAATCCAAACAAGGACGATGGGCGAGCGAGTTCCCGGATGTTTTGTGGTCCTACCGAACAATGACCCGAAATTCAACTGGCGAAACCCTATTCGCCTTCGCCTTCGGAATAGAAATAGTGATCCCTTCAGAGATGTCCGTCCTCAGCCACCAAACTGTACAACAAATGACGACGGACAATGATGTATCTCAATGGATCGACTTGGATATGCTCGAGGAATGACGACTGACCTCGGAAATGAAGAACACAATCCACAAAAGGAAATCCGAAAAATTCTTCAATTCGAAGGTCAAGGAAAGGCAATTCCAAGTGGGCGACCTAGTCCTCAAAAAGGTCCCGGCTCACACGAGAGTATTTGGCCCAAATTGGGAGGGGGCCTTCAGGATATCCAAATGGCTGACCAAAGGAGCCTACGAGCTCCAACACCCAGACAGCACTCCAGACCAATATCCCTGTAACGCCGTTCATTTGAAGAAATACTATCAATAAAAACTCTGTACTCAGTTACCCAATGTATAAAGAGTTTAATGAAATTTTACGATCCCCTCTAAATGATTCACCTCGACAAAATAAGCAAATGAAAATAGGACACCTCACTCACCCTCCAAGAGTTCGTCATCTAACCTTATGGACCTAGGCAAGCGACCCCCCAGCACAACGTATACCGTCGTCTAACATGGCGATCCGAGGTAGAAAAGTGCGGCCATGGTTTTGGGGGTCGATGGAACCGATAGCCCGACCATGCAAGGTTCCTTTGTGCAGAGATCGCCCGCCCTTTCGTTTAAATACGAGGCGGGCATAGCCAAAGGACCCTCCAAAACAGATCAGTGGACACGCTCGCCCGTCCTCGGACCCATCATCTAACATGGTGGACCAGGATAATGCGACCCGTCCTTCCCCCCGTCATAACGTATGCCCTCTTAGGCAGAAAAGTGCTAACAAGGCACGGTAGCGAAGTCGATTTATCCGACGGCGCCCCGTGCAAGGACTCCTCCAGGCAGAGACCGTCCGTCCCATCGCTACATTGCGAGGAAAAATGTAGCCTACGGAGGACCCTTACAATTAAGTGAGTCGCGAGAAGTTAATCATCAGACGGAATGTCGCTCGCACGCAAGACATAGTCGTAGAGGTCGGTTCCATCGAACCCCATGACTGTGCGAAGCCTTTCCAGGCCGGGACGTTTGGCCTCCCTCGAGGAATCAACAAAATCGAAGATCGCAAGAACCAAACTAAAGATAGCTCGCAAAACAAATTATTTTCATTCCCTTACTTTCACCAAGTAAACAAAAACAAGGGGCAGAACGGAGCCACACATGCGATTAGGAGAACAGAACCACATAACAATCGGCTTTGTTCAAATACACATATGACGATCGGTTTTGTTTAGAAATTTACGAGTAAGAATTTTAAATATGCCAATACATTCGGAGCTATACATACAACGACCGCTCCTCAAACACGATTGTGAAGTCAAATTCAGACATACAATCGTACAAGCAAGGAATCAGATGCAATTATGTATTTCATTTCATTCGGAATGTTTTGTACAAGTGCCCGAAGCCAAAACACAGTGAAACTAAAAAAATACAAATGTGAACAAAATGAAAACGGTCTATCTCAGGCTGCCCCCGCTTGGCCTTCGCCACCGTCTGCTGGATCGGCGTTCGCTTCCTTGCCAGCATCCGGATGAATGAGTTTGTCCGGCGACGGGTACCAGCTCAGGTCGATTCTGAGGTCGGAGAGGTCAAGGATCAGAACAAAAAAGGCCGGATGCAGAGGATGCTCAAGCACATAGGCTTTGAAGTTATCGATCAGAGGGCCGACCTCGAGCCCTCCCTTCTTGGCAGTGCAGATGGCGTCAGCGTAAGCCATGTAATAGGAAAATTCGCCGACATACTCCACGTTGAGGAAGGGATCGGCCTCAGCCGCCTCTAAATTCTCCTTCAGCCCCGCAATTGTCTGATCCGCACCCTGGAGCTCGGCAACCTTGGCGGCCAGCTCCCCCTTCGACGATTCCAACTCGCCATTTAACCGGTCCACCACCGCCTTCAGCCCGGTCGCCTCCTCCTGCGAGGCCGCATGCAACCGATGGGCTTCCGTCATTTGATCGCGCATCCGGTCGGTCGTCGTTCGGGCCCGATCGAGCTCCTGCCTCATCCGGTCGAGATCTTGCTTAGCCCGCTTGGACGTCTCCACGTACTCCTTCTCCATTGCCGCAATCCTGTCGACTAACTCAGCGTTCCGACTCCGAGCAGCCTCGAGGTACGAATGGAGACGGGAAGTAGAAGGCCGCCCCTCATAATCCTTCACAGCTTGAGCGGCCATCGTCGCCGCGTGGAGGGTCAGGGCAAGAGTCACCTGCATTACGTCTCCGGACCACTGGCGCACGATCGCATCCAGGTCGGTCATCCAAGCCTTCGGCAGGGCGGAGATAGCCCAAGAGACGTAGTGAGGGACGTCGCTAGGCTCGTGGGGAGACCTGCTCAGGAGGAAGTCCAACACCATCGGCGATCAGTTCGGGTCGGCAAGATGGACCCTGCACCAAGAACAAAGGAGTTAGTATGTCCCCTACACAAGTGACTTAACTCAACAGATCAACCAAACTTACCTTTCGACCTTCTCGGGGTCGCGGCCGAAAAAGGCTTGCCCCGCGGCGTCTGGGCGTCAGCGGTCGCCATGGCCTGTAGGAAGGACGATGAGGGCGTAGGCCCCTATGCCATTGGAACTGCAGAAATTGGGGGCGCGGTGACCGGCGGCACCACTGCGGGCGCCTCAGCAGCAACAGTTGGCAAGGGCTCCTCTGTCCCCCGCCTCTTTCGGTTGCGCTTAAGCTGCTCCTCTTCCCGAGTCTCCGGCTCGACGACGATCGGCCCCGGGATAGGTTTCGCCTCAGGGATAGGACGGGTGGTCGCCGCAGGGGCACGACCCGCCTTCTTATCTTGGCGAAGACAATTCATAAGACCAGGGTTCGACATAGCAATTTATCTCGGCAGCTCGGAGTAGCAGGGGAAGTAGATCTATGTCAAAAAAGACAATCAACCAGGTTAGACGTCTTCTTTAATCAAAGGCAATCGTCAAGCGAAAAGGAGATCGTAAACACTTGTACCTGGGACCTTTAAGTGGCGGGGAAAGCGAAACAACCGAGCGCCCAACTAATGAGCTTCGTTGTTGATCACGCGAGCGTCGATGTAGATGTCCGGAAGACCACGGATTCACTCCCAGACGATCGAAAAATCGAATGGTAGGTCGCCAGCTGCTGGAACAAGGGAGCCTGCAAAAAGAAAACCAAATTAGATCAGTTCAAGGTGTATCCGAATGAAGGGAGAGTTAAAACCCTTACTCAGATTCCTCTCCCGAAAGCCGGTGGGGATATCCAACTCATCCTCGGGTTTGTCACTCGCGGCCTATTTCCACGCTCCGCCGACCCAACACCATTTTGTCAAGTCACCCCGGACCCAAGGACCACCCGGCCCATGCGACCCTGAATGTGGTGGCCGCCAACAGAACCCTTCTGTGCCGTCAGCTTAAAGAGGTAGTTCATTTCCAGCGCAGAAGAAAGACAATAATGCAGAATCGCCAAATAGAGTCAAAGTGCGACGATCTCGCAACTGCATTCGGGCCGATTGGAGCGGCGCCACATTCCAGGCGGTTAGCAGATATGACACAGCGAATGGCAATGGGAACCGCAATCCGGCCCCCATGACCAACTCGTTAATGGCGACCATACCCTCGGGAGGTTGGTCGGCGCGCTAGTTCTCGGCAGGCGCATACAGTGAAACGTCGGAGGGGACATGGAACTCCACCTTCCAACGACTCAAATCCTTCTTAGTCTCCGAACTCTTAATCTGGCCGAGGGTCCACGGGGAGTAGTCCGCGGCCCGAAATGACGTCCGCTTTACGGGTTCATAGGGGTGGGCAACCGAATATGCGCGAAAATCGAACTTAGGACATGGTCCGGCCAGCCTCTCCATAAGCTCGGCAAATTCCAGAAAGGCTCGGCCGAACACACTATTCTGCTCCCAGTACACTCTCAATGCCTGATCCTCGTCGACCGGCGAGCGCTTCTGCTCCGCCGCTGCCGACCTCGCCGTGTCAGCCTCGTTGAAGAGTTCTTCAACCTCCACGGGTTCAATCCTAGCGCGAATGGCCTCGACGGCCGTCTCCACGTGAAAATCCATGGAGGTTTAATCCCGGGCAGTCGAAGTCGCGGAGGCGGAAGTGCTACCCGCCTCATACATGGTGGATCCTCCTCCAGACATGATCAAAGAGAAAGGGGGGAGAAAAGTTTTTGTTTTTACCTAGAGACTGAATCGAACGTCGATCGGCGCACAAAGCTTCAAGAAATTTCAACTATATCTTCTCAGGCAAAAGCGCATAAAGATCTAACCCCAGTAGCCCTAGCCCCTTTTATAGGCGAGAGCAGGGACTTCTGGGCACATAAGCGGAATCTCGAGGGCAGAAGTGTAACCGTCGGATAAGTCACATTTAATGCCTCCCTCGAAATCTGCGTACGCATTGTTTCGAGGGCACGCCAGATGACAAGTGTGACAAAACCGTCGGACTCCCCCAACAGGAGTGAGACACGTGCCCCAGTGACGTTTCAAAGCCCGCTTCCACTTCCCGCTCTTTTCAGCATCCGGGGAGATCGTCCAAATTCGAAATCAGTTCGTTCGGGAGAAGATCGTCCGCTTCATAAGTAGATGATTCACTCGTCTAAAACAAGCGATCGCCAGCAGAGACACCTCACCCCACGTCTTCAACATCGGAGCGAGCTGGGGGGCAATTGTTGTGCAGCGATTTATACACCTCGATGGCGATCGACATAATGGTCGGTAGTCAACCAAAGAAGATAGATGTTGGGCAAGTGCCTAGCGGTCGACGTCCAAGGCGATCGTCTATTGGCACCTGGCGATCGCCTTTAATATCCGATGGGGACGACCATCCCATGCCACGTGTGAATCCGACACTCGTCAAAGTCTGTGAAGACCAAATCTCGGTATGAAGGCCCACGTGCAGATCCGCAAAAGGCGCCGCAAGAACAGGCCCTACTCTAGCCCATTAGCAGCTGTCAGTGATAAGGACGGCCTCACCTACCGACAGACCCGCCGAAAGGTCCTAGGTGGGATCTCCCAAGGCAGCGAGAAGAGGCACCTGTCGCCTCCTCATTGGTTCGCGCATCTGGCCGCCAATAGTAGCTGCGGACTTTAAGGAAACAGTCCCATGTGCTGGGACGATCGACCGCCTTATTTAAATGCAGGAACGGCGATCGCCCGCGGGAGACAGAGACATACCAGCAACCTCTTCTCCTATAAATAGGAGGCCTCCAGCATTGGCAAAAAGACAATTACAACGTTAACACGATTACACACAACAAACAATATAGATAACTCCTCATCTTTGTAAGAAGAACTCAGAGAGCTTCAACTCTGGTTCTTCCGGCAATCTTCAGTGCTCAAGAGCTAAGATAACTAGGGTCTTTACACTCATTGTAATTGTACTCTAACATTAATATTTGTACTCTCAAGTATTCGTATTAATAATATATCACGAGAGCATTCTGTAATATCCGGATTTATTACAGTGTATTTCATCTGTATTCAACCATGTATTATTTCGGATTGGTGATTTTGATTATTGGAATATGATATTTAGTGCATTGATATCATTGTGCATAAGTATAGAAACATGCAAAATTGCTCAAGAAACCTTGTGATAGCGCACGCTAAGAATGTATCTTAACGCGCGCTATCGGGCCATTATTAGCGCACGCTATGAAGGTAGGGGTTGCGTGCGCTAAGAACTCAATTATTGAGCGGGACAGCTAACACATGCGCCAGCCGGGACATGGGTCCGGATAAGATTCCCGCTGACGCATCCAGACAAACTCTGAAGTCAACCATTATTAGCGCACGCTAAGGGATGCTTAGTAGCGTGCGCTAACTTGTCAATAATGCAATTTTATAAATGGGACAAAGAACCGATTTGGCTTTCATTTCCTTCGTCTATACTTCACCTTTGAGAGTCCGAGAGAAAGTATATCCCTTCTAAACACTTAGAACATATATTAGTGATCATTGAATGATTGAGTATCACTTGTGAGTGATCATTGAAGAGGAGTAACACCTTGGAGTGGCACATAACCAAACGGAGTCGGATTATACCTCGTGGTTCAGTGATTTCGGCATCCTAAGGTATGTTCAACCTATCACCAGTCTTAGATTTGGTTTTCCAATGGATACGATGATCATATTATCGAGGTATTGAATTTCATTAGTGAATTATTCAACAACATCATGTTTAGAAGATTGGAATGTCTACAAATACGATATTATTGTTGGAACCTTGAAGTTGGGATCCTAGTACTTCAAATGATGAGAGTAATATTCTGAAGTTAACAATCCATATGATTTATGTTATCTTTGTGATCATGATTTGGAAGAGATGTTATAAGAACTTAAAGGAAGAATCATCTTAGGAAATATTCTTTCGTGTAAGTCGGAATTGTTAGTTCACCTCAAGATGAAGTCTGAATATGTATAATGATAGTAGCATCTAATACATCAACCGGAGATCACCAACTTTGCATGAGAATTGTAATCAAGATGGATTATGGTGTCATGAAGATTATACGTATTTTTGCATCTTGAAATTGATATCATCATCGTGATCTTTCATCAGAGTAAGAACTTGGTATTCATGGAAGTAACATGAATTATCACGAAGGATTTCATTGTTTCGACATGGCAAGAACGAGCTTTCGCCGCAAAGAAATCGCCATGCGAGATAGCGCACGCTATGTTTTGCGATTCAACGCGGCGCTTATCGTGTACTAGTTAGCGTGCGCTACGCTTGGTACGTAACGCACGCTAGACCATCACGAGTCGATTGGCTGATCGGTGATGTATCGACCATGCATTATTAGCGTGCGCTAATATACGAGATTTAACGCGGCGCTATCGAGCACGTTTAGCGACGCAACGTTTTGGACTTAGCGTGCGTTAAATCATCACCGAGTCGGGCCGATCGCTGAGGCAATCGATAACGCCGGGTTAGCGTCGCTAGGCGGTGTATCGCTGACGCTAACGAGTAGCATTAACGCACGCTACATATGATTCGTAGCGTGCGTAACTGGCCCGCATGCATTGCCTATTAAGGACTTCCTACCGTAATTGTTGAATTGTTAGACGCTCGCACAAAGACGAAATGAATTCTGTACTTTTTCTTTTGTTAAGGTTCGAGCTTAACACGTGACTGATCGAAGGGGACGACCTTCGAGTATTTTGATATTCGTGGAAGTTTATTCTTGTCAACGAACCGAGGCAAGTACTCTAATTATTTGTACTATGACAATTGTGATGGTATCGTGTAAATATGTTGTGTATATATATGTCCACCATGTGTTGATCCGACGGAAATCATCATGGGAATCTATAGCTGTGTGCGCTGGATCGTTGGACAGGTAGTTCCACCATGCGTTGGTCCGACGGGATCATCATGGGAATCTATAGCTGTGTGCGCTGGATCGTTGGAATACCATCTGTATGTTGGAAATGTTATGATATGATATGTGTTGTGGATATTCTCGTTGGAGAAACTTGTTATGATATAATTGTTGATTATATCACTGTTTTTATGATTATTGTACTTGTACTAGCATCGTTGTGCTAACCCCTCGGGGTGAACATTTGTGTATGTTCAGATCCAGAGAGCGGGAAACAACCACCGGAGAGGCATGACGACGAGGGTGCGGAGTGATGTTTCGACCGGTTTATCTGCATTATCTATTGGTTATTTTCAATAAGTACTCGATTACGTTGTCGATTTATAATGCTTGGATTTTGATGATGTAATATAACTCTTCATGGGATATTTGTAATTTCGATTTTGAACCATCGGTTGAATTTCATTTCGTAATTTCATAAACTGGTATCTGTTATTGTCATTCCTTTTATTCAGCCTTGTAAATCCTTATGTAAAGGATTTACGGCGCTGTAATATTCCTGAATATATCGGGGGTGTTACAGAATATGGTATCGGAGCTAAGATTATGGATATCTTGGCCGTTGGGTTAAAATAGGGGTCATTTATGTCTTTTGAGGTAACCGGTCATGAACGACATCACTGCACTGCCTACGTCTTCATGCGAACAGTGGTTGTAAGTTCCTAAACTCTATCTTGTTCTTTGTATGCTGTATCTCTTTATACTTGAATATTAGAACGATGCTGTTTCCTGTGTATTAAGTACTTGTGCTTACAGTATGTTGAGAGGCGGACGTGGACGTGGTCGCGGTCGTGGACGCGGACGAAGGAATGCTGAAAGGGAGGCATCGCCTTCTAATCAGGCTAGTCATAGCTCAAAGTAGCCGCAACAATCCATCAATAACGAACCGAACTGGTGTGCCGAAATCCTTCGTCAAGTTGTGAACCTCGATGACTCGGTTCGCTCGTGTCGTGGACCGAATGCAAGTGGCGGCAGAATTCGGCAGGAGATGGACAACAAAGAATTCCGAAATGGGAAATCGAGGTGACCGATGGTTACAAGAGGTGGCAAAGATGCAACCACCCAAATTTGACGGCTTTTCCGAGACTCCCACTTGGGACCATTGGTTGAAGGAACTGGAGAAAATTTTTGCTGGAATTAATTGCCCGGACGACAGGAAAGCTCCTATTGCCCAAGACTTTCGATAGGGAAGCATCCGAGTGGTGGGAAGCTATCCGACTCTGCAGATCATGATGCCGATTGGACGGAATTTAAAATGATGATGGAAGCTCGATTGCCCTCGTCCTGTGAGGGAAGCCAAAATTCGGGAATTTTTCTCCGCTCAACCATCAGACGAACCCGTGTCCCAGACGATTAAGACTTTTAACCAACAGTTAGCATTTGTTCGACATCTGGTCAGAACAGATGCGGAAATGATGATTCATTTTGAAATGAGGATGAAACCAGAAATCCAGAGGTACATGTCCGGTTTTGAATGTACCACTCTCCGCCAGTACCAGGATAAGGCGTTGGCGTATGAAATAAAAGAAGCATCAATGGAGAAGTTTATGGAGTCGAATAATTAGATAGTCTCTGGTTCTTTTACGAGCACAAGAGCGATGGGCCCCGCAAGGCCCAGTCTTCTTTTCTTTCAAGAAGCCTCCGCACCCGACTAAGAGCGGAAAGAATTACGGAACAATGTCGGCCACAACGGATACGGCTAGGAAGTGCTTTAGCGTGGTCGCCTGTGCCACCTTTGGCGTGATTGTTTGCGCACTCCGATTACATGTTTTGAGTGCGGACAGAAGGGCACCGTGCGGCGTTTTGTAAGGACGCCACTAAGTACAATGGAACCCGCTCATCACGGCCCGATTCGAAGGAAGCCGGTGTCAACAGACGCAACAAAGTGTTCGGAATGCCTCGGAATTTTGGCGCAGGCGAGCGAGAGGACAATGGGACCGAAAGGGGACATCGAGTGCGGATCTGTTCCCCACGTTTGTATGAGATGAGGAGGGCGGATGATCGGGATCTTCTTTGTCGCATCAGTCTTGTCCAAATCTTTTCCCGGCCCGATTAGCGTATTGTTCGATCTGGGAGCTACACATTCTTTCATATCTTTGTCTTGTGTAAATCGTTTGAATATTTCCGGTTTTTATACTTGTGAACCTTATGTTGTTGGTTTAAGTGGAGAGAGAATTGTCGGAAATTTAGAAACTAGAAACTTCCCTGTATCATTTAGGGGCGAGTGGCTCTCAAATCGATCGTGATAGAAATGCAAGGAGATGACACGATACTCGGAGACGATTGGCTTAATCGGTATGGAGCAATTGTAGACTACCGAAGGAGGAAAATTTCACCGATCACGATGATGGCTCAAGTCTTGTTCAAGGATGGAAACCGGGAAGCTCGGGAAAATTGATCAAAGCGATGAAAGCCGTCAGATTGTTGAAACAAGGTCAGACCGATGCATGGTGTTATGCAATGAAGAAAGAAGACGAAATGGTGGAACTTTCATCTATTCCTGTTGTGAACGAATTTCGGATGTATTTCTGATGAATTACAGGCTACCTCCACGAAGGGATGTAGAATTTACTATTGAGTGGAACACGAGCGACACCAATTTCTAAGGCACCGTATCGTATGGCACCTCTTGAGATGTACGAATTGAAGAAGCATTTGGAGGAGTTCTTGGACAAGGGTTATATTGACCAGCGTTTCACCACGGGAGCGCCGATTCTTTTGTCCGAAAGAAGGATGGATCGCTCCATTGTGTATTGACTATCGAGAGCCGAACAAGATGACGATTAAGAACAAATATCCGATACCACGGATTGATGATCTGTTTGACCACCGCAAGGGGCAACGGTATTTTCTAAAATTGATCTCGAGATCAGGATACCATCAATCGAGGATTAAGGAGTCGATGTTCGAAATCGGCGTTCGAACTCGCTACGGGCATTATGAGTTTGTGGTGATGCCGTTTGGTCTCACTAACGCACTTTTCTTGTATTTATGCAATTGATGAACAGTGTTCATTGAATTTTGGACAAATTTGTGGTCGTGTTTATTGACGACATCTGGTGTATTCTAAGAGTCCGGAAAAACATGCGCGGCATTTGCGGATTGTATTGGAACTTTTGAGAAACGAGCAATTGTACGCCAAACTTTCTAAGTGTGAATTCGCTAAAGGAAGTAATGTTCCTTGGCCATGTGGTGTCGACTAAAGGAGTCCGAGTAGATCCTCGAAGATCGAAGCAATATTGGATTGAAAGCCTCCAAAGAATGTGAAAGAGGTCCAAGCTTCTTAGGACTTGCTGGATATTATCGTCGATTCGTGGAAGGGTTTTCTAAAATTTCCCGCCCACTTACCCGACTTTTGCGAGAAAACTCAAAAGTTTGAGTGGAGCAGTCGTGTCGGACTAGTTTTGATGAGTTAAAGAAGAGATTGACGACGGCACGATTCTATCACTTCCGCAGAGGCTGAAGGATTCATAGTTTCTGATGATGCTTGAATCAAGGACTTGGGTGCGTGTTGATGCGTAATGATAAGGTGATCGCTTATGCGTCGCGACAATCAAACCTTATGAAGTGAATTACCCGACACATGATTTGGAGCTAGCGGCGGTGGTTTTGCCTTGAAGATCTGGAGGCATTATGCATGCGGGACTCACATCGGATCTTTACGGATCATAAGAGTCTCAAGTACATATTCGATCGAAAGAGTTGAACATGCGGCAAAGAAGATGGTTGGAACCGATTAAGGACTATGACTTGGAGATTTTATATCATCCGAGGCAAAGCAAATGTAGTGGCCGATGCACTTAGCCGCAAGCCTGTCTCTATTCGAGATCTTTGGAGACGCCGACATCCCAACTTAGCCTTCAACGAGAGATGATTCGTGAAGGAATTGAGGTATGGTTACAAAGAGTCCAAGGACAATCATGCGTGATGGAGATAACTTCATCTTTAACCGAAGAAATCAAATCTAGACAGGTAGATGATCCTCGATGGTTCGGTTACATGATGAAGTGATCAAAGGAAAGGCCCCCGGATTCATAATTCATGACGATGGAGTTTTGAGATTTCGTAACCGACTCTGCGTTCCCAATGTTGATGTTCAAACAGACTATTATGAAGGAAGCTCATAGTTCGCCCTATTCTATCCACCCGGGCACCAAGAAATGTATAAGGACTTGAAGCAGAATTTCGGTGGGGCAACATGAAGCAAGACGTAGCGGACTATGTTTGAAATGCTTGACTTGTCGGCGAGTTAAGATCGAGCATCAACGGCTCTTTGGAATGTTGAAGCCGCTCCCGATTCTGAATGGAAGTGGGAGGACATATCAATGGACTTTATCACTAATATGCCGAAAACCGGGACAGAATGAACATGATTTGGGTGATAGTTGATCGTTTAACCAAATCGGCTCATTTTCTAGGCATTAAGGATACGTGGGGACCGAGAGAGGTTGGCACGAGTCTTTATTTCGGAGATAGTTCGATTGCATGGTACGCCGAAGACCATTGTTTCGATCGAGACGGCCATTTTGTGTCTCACTTTTGGAAGGCGATTCATAAGGCCTTGGGGACCGAATTGAACTTCAGATGCGACTTATCACCCGCAATCGACGGACAATCTGAGAGAACTATACAACGGTGGAAGATATGCTAAGGGCACATGCCTTAGATTGGTCAAACGATTGGGAAGTTCATCTACCGTTGATTGAATTTACCTACAATAATAGTTGGCATGCTTCCATTAAGATGGCACCGTTTGAGGCATTATACGGAAGGAGATGCGAGATCGCCCCTATCTTTGGGACGATTCATCGGACTTGATCGAACAGAACGAGTTGATCGAGCGGACTCGAGAGAAGATAGCCTTGATTCGTGAAAGGTACATTAGCGCCAGTCGCGAAATCCTATGCGGACGTACGCCGCCGTCCATTGGAGTTCGATCTTTGAGATCACGTACTTTTGAAGGTTTCTCCTACTCGGGAATCTTTCGTTTCGGAAGAAAGGAAAGGCTGAGTCCGAGATATATCGGACCATTTGAAATCCTCGAGAGAGTTGGGGAGTTGGCATACAGATTGGCATTGCCGCCGTCATTGTGTCATGTTCATAACGTGTTCCACGTATCCCAGTTACGGAGATATATACCAGATCCCAGTCATATCATTGATTTCGGCGAGATCGAAGTCGAGCACGATGGGACATTTGAAGAAAGACCAGTCAAGATACTCGAGAGTCGAGTCAAGCAACTGAGGAACAAGTCAATCGTTTTGGTCAAAGTTCAGTGGTCACGTCACGGAATGGAAGAAGCCACTTGGGAAACAGAAGCTGATATGAAGTCTAGATATCCCGAGTTATTTTCGTCTTGAGTTTCGGGACGAAACTCCTTTTTAGTAGGAGAGTATGTAATATCCGGATTTATTACAGTGTATTTCATCTGTATTCAACCATGTATTATTTCGGATTGGTGATTTTGATTATTGGAATATGATATTTAGTGCATTGATATCATTGTGCATAAGTATAGAAACATGCAAAATTGCTCAAGAAACCTTGTGATAGCGCACGCTAAGAATGTATCTTAACGCGCGCTATCGGGCCATTATTAGCGCACGCTATGAAGGTAGGGGTTGCGTGCGCTAAGAACTCAATTATTGAGCGGGACAGCTAACACATGCGCCAGCCGGGACATGGGTCCGGATAAGATTCCCGCTGACGCATCCGGACAAACTCTGAAGTCAACCATTATTAGCGCACGCTAAGGGATGCTTAGTAGCGTGCGCTAACTTGTCAATAATGCAGAATTTTATAAATGGGACAGCAACCGATTTGGCTTTCATTTCCTTCGTCTATACTTCACCTTTGAGAGTCCAGAGAGAAAGTATATCCCTTCTAAACACTTAGAACATATATTAGTGATCATTGAATGATTGAGTATCACTTGTGAGTGATCATTGAAGAGGAGTAACACCTTGGAGTGGCACATAACCAAACGGAGTCGGATTATACCTCGTGGTTCAGTGATTTCGGCATCCTAAGGTATGTTCAACCTATCACCAGTCTTAGATTTGGTTTTCCAATGGATACGATGATCATATTATCGAGGTATTGAATTTCATTAGTGAATTATTCAACAACATCATGTTTAGAAGATTGGAATGTCTACAAATACGATATTATTGTTGGAACCTTGAAGTTGGGATCCTAGTACTTCAAATGATGAGAGTAATATTCTGAAGTTAACAATCCATATGATTTATGTTATCTTTGTGATCATGATTTGGAAGAGATGTTATAAGAACTTAAAGAAAGAATCATCTTAGGAAATATTCTTTCGTGTAAGTCGGAATTGTTAGTTCACCTCAAGATGAAGTCTGAATATGTATAATGATAGTAGCATCTAATACATCAACCGGAGATCACCAACTTTGCATGAGAATTGTAATCAAGATGGATTATGGTGTCATGAAGATTATACGTATTTTTGCATCTTGAAATTGATATCATCCTGGAGATCATTCATAAGAGTAAGAACTTGGTATTCATGGAAGTAAC
Organism: Orobanche coerulescens; assembly: GCA_033398695.1. NCBI lineage: Eukaryota > Viridiplantae > Streptophyta > Magnoliopsida > Lamiales > Orobanchaceae > Orobanche > Orobanche coerulescens. The sequence goes on along the minus strand of JAWKAU010000110.1, from coordinate 301,161 downwards.
ATGAATTATCACGAAGGATTTCATTGTTTCGGACATGGCAAGAACAGTTTACTGCTCAGCAGTAAACTGCCATGCAGAGATAGCGCACGCTATGTTTTGCAGTTCAACGTGCGCTATCGTGTACTAGTTAGCGTGCGCTACGTTTGGTACGTAACGTACGCTAGACCATCAGTCGAGTCAGTTGGCTGATCAGTGATGTACTGACCATGCATTATTAGCGTGCGCTAATATACGAGATTTAACGTGCGCTATCGAGTACGTTTAGCGTACGCAACGTTTTTGGACTTAGCGTGCGTTAAATCATCAGCCGAGTCAGTCGGCTGATCAGTGAGGCACTGACAACGCCGGGTCAGTGTGTACTGCGTACGCTAACGAGTAGCATTAACGTACGCTACATATGATTCGTAGCGTGCGTTAATCATCCCGCATCAGCCTATTAAGGACTTCCTACCGTAATTGTTGAATTGTTAGACGCTCGTACCGCACGAAATGAATTCTGTACTTTTTCTTTTGTTAAGGTTCGAGCTTAACACGTGACTGATCGAAGGGGACGACCTTCGAGTATTTTGATATTCGTGGAAGTTTATTCTTGTCAACGAACCGAGGCAAGTACTCTAATTATTTGTACTATGACAATTGTGATGGTATCGTGTAAATATGTTGTGTATATATATGTCCACCATGTGTTGATCCGACGGGAATCATCATGGGAATCTATAGCTGTGTGCGCTGGATCGTTGGACAGGTAGTTCCACCATGCGTTGGTCCGACGGGATCATCATGGGAATCTATAGCTGTGTGCGCTGGATCGTTGGAATACCATCTGTATGTTGGAAATGTTATGATATGATATGTGTTGTGGATATTCTCGTTGGAGAAACTTGTTATGATATAATTGTTGATTATATCACTGTTTTTATGATTATTGTACTTGTACTAGCATCGTTGTGCTAACCCCTTCGGGGGTGAACATTTGTGTATGTTCAGGATCCAGGAGAGCGGGGAAACAACCACTGGAGAGGCATGACGACGAGGGTGCGGAGTGATGTTTCGACCGGGTTTACTGTCTGTTATCTATTGGTTATTTTCAATAAGTACTCGAGTACGTTGTCGATTTATAATGCTTGGATTTTGATGATGTAATATAACTCTTCATGGGATATTTGTAATTTCGATTTTGAACCAGTCGGTTGAATTTCATTTCAGTAATTTCATAAACTGGTATCTGTTATTGTCATTCCTTTTATTCAGCCTTGTAAATCCTTATGTAAAGGATTTACGGCGCTGTAATATTCCTGAATATATCGGGGGTGTTACACATTCAACCCCGGGACTAACAACTCCGGCAAATCTTGTGTTATTTACTTCCCCACGGACGTGCTCTCGCATTTTGTTTGTTACTCGTCCACTCCAGCATATCATCTCCGGATAATATTTTGGGTAACAACAGTTTCCAACATCAATCTTCTTTGCAGGAAGTTTAAGTGCTTTCTTCCATTCTCTTCCATCATCACCGCCGCCGGATCCATGTTTTGAGTCTACAGCATGAGCTACAAATTTGAGAACCAAGTAGGAGACAGATTCATTAATGATGAAAGCATTAAATAATATATATATATATATATAATTAATCAAAGGAGGTAAATCCGAATGTGGGCGATGTTGAGTCCAGAAAATCTGTCTCCTTAAAGCAAATTCGCGTCCACCATAGTGTATAGCGTCTGCCTCCCAGGATAAAACAACATCTCGATGCGTTGATAAATCGATCATCGCACCCTCAGTGAACTAGAATAAACCTGAACTACCACCGACGCGACAAAAAATACGAAGAGAAAATACTTCCGAAAAAAAAACGAAGTTGGAATTTTTTGGCTGAAAACGGACAAAAATTTTCTGCTAAAATCGGACCCCTCACATCTGTATTTATAGGTGAAGATGAGAGAGAGACATGTGCTGGAGGAACTCTAATTAGGATTGGTCTCTTCAACACTTATCCTAATCTATTAATATATTAGTCCGATAATTATCAAATAACTTGATAGTTATCCTAATATATTAATTCAATAATTATCAATTAAATTGATGTTTATCCGGATCCGAAAAATTCGGAATTTATAATTGAGGTATTTTCAGTAAAATAAATTTTTACCGAATAAAATTGCAGTAAAAAAGATAACTTCGAGATGCCGAGACATTTCGCCCAAATCGACCGAGACCGAGACCGACCCGACCCGAGCCGAGCCGGACGGACGGCGGCGGCGGCGCGCGCATGTGTGTGTGTGTGCTCGAGGGGCGCCTAGTCACACATCCACTCATGTCTCACTTTTTGAATATGACTTTGTCCACATCTCATTATATACTCACAATTTTTCCCTTCTTTTTCCAATGTGGGATTGCATCCCAAACCCATTTCTAAAGGGTTTATTTTGGAACATTATATCTCATTCATACCTCAATCATTTTGAGTGTTGTTACATGTTTTGGAAACCTCGTACGGAGTACTATGTATTCCAACTAAATCCCGACTTTAACTCATAGTCGAGCTACTCAAAATTGCCTCTCAAGTGGGCTACTCAAACCATCCCATTTCCTCTATTTTTCCAACAAGGTCTTCATCAGAGAAATAAACACAGACCCTTCTTCATAAATAGCCGAAACAACATAATCCAGGGAATAGCCATTTACAGCATTCCAATTACCACGCACAGCCTGTGCATACGAATCATCCTCCACCTCAACTTTAGCTCAAAAACCCCATTGTAAATCAAGACGATGGGCTGTATTTGGTGTTGGGATTCCGGATAGAAAATCGTGTACGCAGCGGAATAATAAAACTCAATATAAAGAATCTCAAAACAGGATCGATCAAGTAACGTATATACGAAAAATAAATTGACAAAGACAGGATTAAAGTCCCACACCTTTGAAGCCTTTGATAATATCTTCATGAACCCGAACACGAGCACGGAATACCTTTGTCGCAAACACCAAAAGCACGATGTCTCTACTTCACATGCATCGGATGTTGTCCGGAAAAATTCAACAAAACTCCGTTCTTTAAGAACACGACTAGGAATTTATCGTAGGAATTTTCTCTCTAATTTTTCTTGCTAATTTCTTATCTCAAATATGAAGAACAAGATGAAGAAAAATTTTCTCTCCCTCTCCTCTATAGCTCTCGGCAGAATGGTGGTGTAAATGAGATTGTTTGTTGTGGGTGGAGTGGTGTTGATATGTATAATATATACATCACAAGACAAAGTCATGAGATATGATTAATAAAAAAGATTTACATATCTACACTATTTGGAATATAGTAGAAAGTCACCACCACCAACAAACAAGAAAAAAGACACCACATGTGGAGGGGGGGGGCTACTAGGAAGGTGCTAGGAAACGGGCCGAGTCGCTCGGCTTGTGTACTGGACGTTCGTCAAATGACTCCGTTAAATACACTCCGTTTTATCACTAATGTACTTATACTAATTATTTAATTCAATTAATTAATTATATCAAATAATAAATATATTTCTCCCAGAAATATAATTTATGAATTAAATTAATTACCCAGTACCTTAATTTCAATTCATAAGACAGCTATTTGATTTATACAATAAATCATAATTTAGATATCCAATATCTAATATTATTAGAGAGATAATAAATTCACATTTATCCGTCAACGATCGTGATGCGCGAGTCTGTAGGTCCGTCTCAGCCGGCATTGGGAGGAACCAATGAGTGCGGGCAGCACTTTGCCAGCCTAGTGGGCCACACTGTAAATCTCGACTCAGAACGAATGAAGGGATCACTCCAGAACCATTATGTCGTGAATACCATATACGTACAGACTCTTCATCAGATGTCCCGGTCGAGTCTTCGGGTCACGGTAAAGTCAAATCCTACTGTATACTAGACATTATACATGTGTTAATGCAAATCAAGACCGACTGATTACTAGTTTATCCAATACGACTAGATCAAAATGCTTTGCCCAAAGAGTTATGATCTTATTTGCCATTAACCGTATAGGACATTCGCCTGCTCACTAACAGGAGATATAATCCTTTCTTGGCATACAGTAAAGACTGCTACCTGCCAGTATAGTCCTCACTTCGAGGTTGACCCAATGATTAAGCAAATGGATCTAACTACTCTAATGACAAACTAAATGTCACAGGCACATCTCTTACTGAACCCTGAAGTCAAAGCTCCACGTATACTATCCCAACCTTTCAATTTGTCATCGACTCTCCAAGAGTGAATACCGTGTGACTGAATCAAGTATGAGTCGTGTTCGAGTGTGTATTGGTCCCACCAATATACCTATAACTATGCCATCAAGACATGCACATGTCCTAGCATCAGTTATACAAGTCTTACTCAAAACTTAATGCCCAATTAAGTTATCGACTTGCGAATGGTTTACGTAAGTAAGCCTTAAACACTTCCAGTGTACTTTTCTCTTATCTGATAATGAGAGTGGAATGTTCGCTCTTATTTATATGGACTTCACTTCAATGTTTACCAAATCAAGTATGCATTTGAAATACAATAAACAATGAATGAATCATATTGCCTTTTATTGATAATTTCATAATTACAAGTACAATGCCCCTTCTCTCTCATCACCTGAGTGGCATTCGAGGGCATATTCCTAACAATCTCCCACTTGCACTCAATGCCATATATCATGGTATCCAATACTCATGTTCTTCAGATGTCTTTCCAAGACATCCTGAGATAACGGCTTAGTCAGCAGGTCAGAGACATTGTCTTCTGTGTCTACTCTTTGCAATGAAGCAGATCCTTTTTCAACCATCTATCGAACGATGTGATACTTTCTCTCTATATGCTTGGTGTTGTGGTGAGCCCTTGGCTCCTTGGCTTGGGCTCCTTGGCTTGGCCGGTGGAATCTGCAGTAGCACTTTGATTAGAGCTTCTCTAAGATACTGCTCCTCCATTGAGAGTAAACAAATACCCAGATGTTGGCTTAGAGTCGTCCTTGTCTCCTTGAAAATCAGAATCGGTGAATCCAACCACCTTTAGTTCTCCACCACCATAAGTAAGAACCATATCTCTAATTCTTTTTAAGTACTTAATAATGTTCTTGACGACTGTCCAGTGTTCCCTTCTCGGGTTTGCTTGAAAACAACTTACCACACTTATAGCGTAGGCTAAGTCCGGTCTCGTGCACAACATAATGTACATGAGGATACCCACTTCCGAGGCATATGATACCTTACTCATCTCTCTTTTGTCTTCCTCACTTTGAGGGCATATTTTCTTCGTGATATGAATTCCATGTTGCATGGGAAGGAACCCTGTTTTAGAAGTATCCATCTTGAATCTTCTCAGGATTTTATGTATATAGAGGGCTTGGGAAAGTCCTATCATTCTTCGTGGTCTATCTCTGTAAAAACGGATCCCTAGAATATAGGAAGTTTCTACCAAGTCTTTCATGGAGAACATTTCAGAAATCCAAGTTTTCACAGTGCTGAGCATTGCTATGTTATTTACTATAAGTAGAATATCATCTACATATAGTACTAAAAACGTAGTGTTGCTCCCACTGACTTTTTGTAAACACATGGATCCTCCTCATTTTGCACGAAATAAAAGTCCTTGACTGCTTTGTCAAATTGAAGGTTCCAACTCCGAGAAGCTTGCTTCATCCCATAAATGGCTCGTTGCAGCTTACACACCTTATGAATATTAGCTTTGGACACCAAACCCTTAGGCTGTTCCATGTAGATTTCCTACTCGAGGTATCCATTCAGAAAAGCCGTTTGACGTCTATCTATCATATTTCATAATCGTAATGGGCAGCAATGGCAAGCATCATGCAAATAGACTTGATCATAGCTACGGTCGAGAAGGTATCATGATAATCGATCCCTTCTTTTTGGGTATAACCCTTTCCCACAAGCCTGGCCTTATAGGCGTAAACCTTGCCATCTCCATCAGTCTTCCTCTCATAGATCCATTTACTTCCAATAGGCTTCATGCCAGTTGGTAGATCTAATAGAGTCCAGACCTGATTGGCATGCATCGAGTCTATCTCAGCTTCCATAGCTTCTTGCCATTTATCGGAGTCCACATCCACTATTGCTTGGTTGTAGGTGACAGGGTCGTCCTCATGGATATCAGGTACGTCGTGGGGACTCAGTTCCTCTACATGTGTATAACCATACCTCTCAGGTAAGTGACACCCTATCAGACCTTCGAAGTGGAGGTTGTAAGGGCCTTCCCAATTTGGAGATAGCTTATTTTGTTGAGCCTTTCGATGAGTGGACTCAATTTTTCTCAGTACCCAATCATCTATTTCGAACACCCTTTATTTAACCTTCCTGTCGTGATAGGTCATGGTCCTTTGTTTGTAGTTAATCATCCTTAGCTGTGCAGCTAGTCTTTTCTCATCAATCAAGTCCAAATCCAGAAGTCTGTTATATTCGTTGACCGTTTCGTCATAGTTGGTTACCCTAAAGGTCGGGAGTGCCATCTCTGCTAGAGATAAGGCTTCTGAACCGTACATCAAGGCGAAGTGTGTTTACCCGGTCAGCCCCTGAGTCATTGTACGAACTGCCCATAGGGCAAGGGGGAGTTCGTCCAACCACTTCCCCTCGCTTCCTTCCAGATTTTTTGTGCGGGCTGTCAAGATTAGTTTGTTAGCTGCTTCTGCTTGGCCATTTACCTTAGGATGACTAACTGCGGATTTCTTGTACTGAACCCCCAATCTTTTAAGCTCTTCAGTGAAGGCATCCGAGAATTTAAGTCCATTATCCGTTACAATCGTGTTAGGGATACCGAACTGACACCAGATGTAATCGTGTATGAAATTGATGGCGTTCTCCTCCGTGCTTTTTGCCAAGGCTCTAGCTTCGACCCACTTGGTGAAATAATATACGGCTACTATGACATATTTATTGCTTCCCTTAGTTAAGGGTAAAGGTCCGATAATATCGACTCCCCACATATTGAAGGGCCAAGTCGGTATGATGAGGCTTTGTTCAACAGCCGGGACCTTAGGTAAGTCAGAGTACCTTTGACATTTATCGCATTTTTTCACGTAGGTCTGGGCATCTTTCCTCAAGCTAGGCCCATAATATCCAAGGGTTATGACCTTATCAGCTAAAGTCCTAGCCCCGGGTGTCCTCCACAGACTCCATTATGGACCTCGGCAAGCAAGTTCTCCGCATACTTTGGAGGAACACATCTAAGTAGAGGCTTGGTGAAAGATCTCCTATAAAGTACTCCGTTCCACACGATGAACCGCACGGTCTTGTTTTTAATCATTTTGGCTGCCAATTCATCTTCGGGTAGCTTTCCACCTCTAAGGTAGTCCTTGTATTCGTCTATCCAGCTTCTCTCTTCGTGGTCTATGGCCAAGATCTTTATCCTTTCAAACGCTGGCTGGTCGGCGTAAATGACCAATGGATATACGTTCTTAGCTATAGCCATTTTGGAAAGCAGGTCGGCCTCCTTGTTGTGATCTCGACCTATTAGCCTTATCTCCCAGAACTCTAAATCCTTGGTTATGTCAAGGATGAGGTCTTTGTACTTGGTCATCATGTGATTTTCAGTGTTGAACTCTCCTTGGACCTGCTTCACAACCAACTTTGAATCACTGTAAGCAGCCAGTTTCATTGCTCCGAGGAACTTAGCATTTTCAATCCCAAGGATAAGGGCCTCATACTCGGCCTGGTTGTTTGAAGATGGGAACTTGAATCGCACAAAGTCTCGAGTTAGGTGCTCAATCCTAGGACTGACCAAGACAACTCAACCCCCACTTTTTCCTTTTGTAGCAGACCCATCCATGTACAAAATCTAGTAGTCTCTTGGTAGGTCAGAGAAGAGTTCAGTATCCATGAGGGCCTTTCTTTTCCGTATAGTGGGCACGTGTTCACTTGCAAAAGAGGTTTCAACTAGAAAATCAACTAGGGGTTGTGCAAGTAAAGTCTTCCTCGGTTTATAGGTAATATAAAACTCGGTCAGCTCAATAGACCAGTTGAGAAGTCGGCCCGAGTTGTCCATCTTGTGCAATATTTTTATTAGGGGAGCATCTGTGTAGACCGTGATGGGATGAGCTGAGAAGTAGGCCCTAAGCTTTCTCGCAGCAATAACCAAGGCGTAAGCTATCTTCTCAGCATTGAAATATCTCGATTCAACTTCTGATAATGGCTTGATTACATAGTAAACTGGCTTCTGAGCACCTCTATGGTCACGGACTAGGACTGCAGCAACAGCATGGTCTGTTGCCACCAAGATCACGAAAAGTGTTTCTCCCATGATGGGGCTGCTGAGAAGAGGTGGTGAACCCAAATATTTCTTCAACTCTCGAAACGAGGCCGAGCACTCGGGTGTCCATACGAAATCTTTCGTTCCTTTTAGGACCTTAAAAAATGGGAGTGATTTCTCCGCGGCTTTGGCTACGAACCTTCCCAATGCTGCCACTCTTCCGTTCAGCCTTTGGACTTCTTTGATGCAGGTTGGATCTTGCATGTATATCAATGCTTTGATCTTCTCTGGGTTGGCCTCAATGCCCCATTGAGAAACCATGAAGCCTAAGAATTTGCCTGCCGTGACCCCGAATATGCATTTTCTGGGGTTAAGCTTCATGGTGTTTTCTTTTAGGTTATCAATGGTCTCTCCCAAGTCAGTGGTGTGGCTTCCCCTCCTAGTTTTTACAACCATGTTGTCGATGTAGGCCTCCATGTTTCTCCCAATCTGAGATTTGAAAACCTTATTGACCATCCTTTGGTAGGTCGCTCCCGTATTCTTGAGCCCGAACGGCATCATCATGTAACAGTAAACTCCATCAGCTGCCTGGAAGGCCGTCTTCTCAATGTCTTCTTCATCCATTCTGACTTGATGGTATCCAGAGTAAGCATCAAGGAAGTTAAGTGTCTGATGTCCCGCAATAGAATCCACCATCTTATCATTCCTTGGGAGGGGATAACTATCCTTCGGGCAGGCCTTGTTGAGGTCTGTGAAGTCCACACATATTCTCCACTTACCGTTATGCTTTTTGACCATCACTTCATTGGCCAACCAGACTGAGTAAGTTGCCTCTCTTATGATGCCTGCTTTGAGTAATTTCTCAATTTCTTCCTGGATCGCCCTCTCTTTGTCTTTGGCAAAGATTCTTCTTATTTGTTTGACAGGTTTGAAGAACTTATCAACCTCCAATTTATGTAGGGCTATTTCTTCTTTGACCCCAATCATGTCTTCTACTTTCCACGTGAATACGTCCAGGTTGTTCTTGAGAAGGGTAATTATTTCTTTCTTTTATTTGGTAGGGAGTTGTCCTCCTATCTTGACCTGTATTCGGGATAGTCTGAGTTAATGACTAATTCTTCCAGTCGATCAACGGGTTCCAGTTCTGGTCCATCCTGAACTCCAAGGTTTCAATGATGATTTTTTGGACCCTTTCCTTGCCCTCTCCATCTAGGTTCAGATTCTCGAGATCCAATAGTTGGCCCACCTTGGTTTATGCTAAAGTTATTTTAGTGGCGTCCGAACTCGGGGTGAGGGGGAAGTCGCATCCGGTCGATTTGTCTGTGGAAGCGGGTGCTGGTCGCCTGTGGTAACACTGGTCTCTTGACCGCCTCGGGGGATCTCAGCCATGATGCGTAGTTACCCGAAAGAAGTTCTTTGACGTTTCCCGGCAACGGAACCAAACTGATGCTGCCAAAACGTATCGGATCAATCCTTATCCAAGCGGTTCGGATAATTCCGGCGAGTGAACTTCCTGATCGTACCTACACACAAGAAAACACGTGAACTGACCCGGGGCTTCACCGGCGAAGGCCCTCTGGCGTGAGAGTAAGTATATTGAATATGTGGTGGAAGTAAATTGACTGTATTGAGAGTCAAGAATTCTATATGTACCAGTGTAGGTGGAGGACACCTATTTATAAGCATGAATATTGCAACCCTAACTTGCGGAGAAAGTCACTGAGTCCGTGTTGATATTAGACTTCTTATATATATGGGAAGTAGAATCCTGATAAGGATTGTGTACGTAGTTTTCTTGTGGAAAAGAGTCCTTGTTAAGTAAGGATATATTTATTTGTCTCTATCTTGGATTTCATCAGATTCCGTGTGCTTGAAGAATAGGACCTTCATCTGTTGACAAGGGGTAGAGGTTGAGGGATCTCGGCCTGCTCTGTCACTCACACCAAGCCGGCGTGATAAGATGGTCGCCTGATAAAATATGAGCTGAGGCAAGCTGGGTTAGGATACCTAGCCTTCAGGTCGGCCTGGATGCCATTCCCTTATGCCGAGTTGGGGAGTTTGTAGGGTCTTGATTTGATGGGCCCTATTGGGCTTATGCCCGAGCTCCTTAGATCCACGTAGTCAATTCGATTTATATCGTTCAATTACAATTCTTCTTCTCCCTCCCATAATAAATTTGTTCGTAGAACTTCTTTCAATACCCACGTGTTAAGAGCATACAAATCAACAATATAAGCACATTGATTTAGGCAGGTTTATAAGCTTGATTATCTAAGCCTATTCAGGTAATATAATAGTTCTTAGGACACTGCTTAGACTATAAACACAAATCATAAATGATTGAACCTTGTTTTCATTATCATATATAATGAAAGATTAGGTCCTAAAAATGATTGGGGAGTATTAATGACAACAATTTTAAAATATTTATAAGGGTTTTGCAATTTAGCCCTCATATTTTCCTGCAGCTTTCAATTTAACCCCAGAAATTCTGTATACTTCAATTTAAACCCGTTTTGATTTATGATTCTTCGATTTTAACCGCGTCAGCTTCTCAACTCTTACAATTTGACCTCACTCAACTTTAAAACTTCCAATTCAGTCCCATTTTGACCAAGACATTAAAATATTGACCTTTCAATTAATATTAATAATTAGTCCGATTTTATCCATGTATATTTTAATTTCCGTCATTATATCGTAATATTTTATAATGATTAAAATATTATTACATGTAGACTTTATCGAGGATTTACGGGTTTAGGACTGTGAGTCGAGCATCTCCATATTCAAGTCAGACAGCATCATTTATTCGTGGAAATTTTCACTATCACTTTAATTGCTTTAATTGGATTGTATATGTGATATTCAATTCAATATGTGATATTCAATTCATGTTTAAAAATTGACGATACATGTTGTGAATCAGGCTCACATGTATACGTGTAAAGAGGCTATCTTAAGATATATGTTGTTGCGGGGACACCTGCGCAACCTCAATATTTACATGCGTGCTCGATTCATGTTATATGTAGTATTTTGTGTATGTTTCATGTTGTTGTGGGGACACCTGCGCAACCTCAATATTCGTGTTATGCGTGCTAGATTCATGCTATACATAATATTGTGTGTATGTATTCATGTTGAGGAAAAGATATGATAGATTATTCATTTTATACTTTCCATGAGATTATATATTACTGTGATAAGTGAGATTTCTACGAGCTGAAGGAAGCTCACCCCCACCTTCATTGATCCCGCAGGTTAAATCGAGCCGGATGAACGAAGGAGCAAGCCGAGAGGGCATATGAATGAAAATTATTAAATGATGTTTTTCTTATGTCAAATGCTTCGAAATTCTTTTGGGGAAACTTTTGTTAGAAATTAACGATTTATAAATTATTCTTCCGACGCAAATTTTATTTCGTATCTATGACGTGTTATTGTCTTAATTAAAGGTATTTAATTTATGTCAGTGTAGCGACTCGACTTTGTAGGCGTTATTCTTCGTCAAATTTACCTTTTATTTATTTTCCCCAATAATTATCCCAAGAAAGTCGGGGCGTTACATAGTGATATAACTTATATTACACACATTAACGCAACCTTGATACAAAGTATATAAACATCTGCACAAACATTACGTACAAAACACGTAGATATTCAACCAAAAGTACAGCCGGTGCATCGCACGGGTTCGTAACGCCTCGTTAATAGGAATATTTACCACATGATAATCATTAATTTGTAGCACATATCCAAAATCTGAACTCTCTCCCATGCTTTTCTCACGGTAGTCTAGTCACCGCGAATTTTCCAATTGATTCTACATGTTCTCGTGTTTTCTTCTTCCGGCTGAGGAACATTGATTCGGGATAACACAAATCTTCTTCTCCCAAAAGAATCCAAAGAGTCGAAAATAAATATTTCCCTTACACTAACACAAAATTTCTTCTTCTCTCAATCATATTACTCATAAGATAAATAGCCAAGTACAGTATCCGTAATGATACTCCTGAAAAAAGTTTAACCTTTTCTAGATCATGAACTTGAAATCTACGCAGCGCCACCAAAATATCAGCAATAAGAGAACTATCAGAACTATAAAGGTAAGATGAAATCATCAACTACCTCACTAACTGAACCAGATCTAAGTTTGTTTAGTATCCTACTGATTGCGCTATATTTATAAAGTTTTCTTGACTTCTTTATACTAAATAGTAGTATTGGTGAGTAAGAGTCGAACTCACAAGGAACAGATGAATTAATTTAATTTATTGAGTTGAATATTTTTGGAAAATAAAAATAGTAATACTAAACAAATAATAGTAGTAAAATTAGTAATACTCGATATACTAAAATGGGGGTTTGATTGATTGAAAGTGAATAAGATAAAATAAAGTAACAAGTAGGCAAATAACAAGAGGAAGTAAAAATTAATAAGAAAAATGATTGTGATTGATATCCAATTCTTAGTTCATTTGTCCCTCGTTCTAATTTAATCTCCCCTATATACTAATGCAAAATACGCTGAGCCTAAGTGACAGCTTCTCATACTTTGGCTGCCATATGTCTTTTGCTGGTGCTTTGCGTGCTTATGTGTCAGCCTCTCATGCTTCAGCTGACACATAATCAATTACTGGTCTAATCATCATTGCATTAATTACATTATATTATACCTCAAATAACTCCTACCTATCTTATTAATTTTTTACGAATTAAGGAATATGAATTATGAATAAGTAGTAATTGATTATATTTGCAAAAATATTTCATATTTTCATTAATTAAAAAATGTTAATCCCAAAGAAAGAGAAATTAAATATAATAGTGTGCACTATATATTAAAAACATAAACCTAAAATATCGCAGAAATATTATATATTCCACTAATTAACTAGTTTATATTAATTAGTCACTATAGTCAGGTATATCAATAAAAGAAATATCAACTCAAATGAAAGATATTTGGAGTATTGCAAAAGAAGTGTTGAATATATATAATTAAAAAGGTACTTGAAGTCCTAATCAATTAAATAAAATAATCTTATAAAAAATATTATTGAAAGTGTAGAAATAATGGATTTAATTATTATTTATAAATAAATAAATATGGAAAAAATCAATTAGTCTATTTAGTTTTAAATATTATTTAATTAATATAATATAGCAAAATAAATGAAAAACTTATATTTAATTAATTATATAATAACTTATTTTATCAATTCTCAAAGAGATATTTCTAAATATAAGAAAATTAATTTAATAATAATATACTAATCCGTAGATTCATTTTTGTACAAATAGAATTTCTGAAAATAAAAATTGATCGTTTTAAGTGATTTTAAGTGATTTTTTTTATTTTTTTTAGTTTTAAAAGATTTGTTAATTTATACTTTTGAAATGAACTACATATTTTTGAAAGTTTTGGATTTACTTTTGTATTAAATTATATCCAAATAATTTATGGAATTTTTTTTTCAAATATAAGGATTAAATTATCTCCTTTTTGGCCATTTAACAGAAACGGTTAAATACTTAATGATTTTGACCATTTTGACAAAAAAGATAAAAAAAATGTGGAACTTGTTGTAATTAATGTATTTATTAATGAATGACCTTTACACCCCCGAAACCCTAGATGTGTACCTATAAATAAAGGCCTTTGGCCCTCATAAGAATACACACATTATTCTTCTTCTCTTCCAATTTCTCTCTTTTTCTCTCAAGTTTATAACACGTTATCAGCACGATACTCTACGAGTAATTTTTTTTTTTCCTCTCCGATTTTAGGAATCCAAAAAAAAAAAAACGCGAGCAGTTTTTCTGCACTGCGAGACCGTGCTAAAATCGCGATTTTCGCTTTGTTACCCGTCGGATCACCATGAAATTTTTACAGTATTTTTCTCACAAACAGATCTACAAATTCAACGGTGGAGATCGGATTCTAAAACGTATTGCATGCATAAAAAAGTCCGAACATAAATAGTCTTTTTTTTACATTGGTGAAATGTATTAATTCTATTTACTCCTTCAAAAACTTTCTTGCATATGATGATTTTGAGGAAAAATATATTATATTTAGTTATTAAATTTTATATTTTTGTGTGCATCATATATAAATAATATATATGATGACCTCAAAATTTATTATCACATCATATTCCTCTTTGTTTCCGGAAGAAACACGATTCAACAATACTTAATAATCGAGAAGATTATTAAGATAAAAGATTTGTTGTAGTCCTCAACGTTATCTCGTCATATTCTAGTTGAATATGATGTGTTCATGAAGAACATTATGAGATCTAATAATTTGTGCAATTCCTAATGAAAAATACAAAATAATATTCCTGAAGAATATTGTAAGTGCTCTTGAAGAAGCAACTATTTTAGTTTAGTTATTTCGAGCCTTGATTAATTCTCGTACTACTTTTTTCCCTTTGTATATTCAATTATGGATCTTAAAATTATTGCTCCCGAAGTAGCACAATTAATTGTAATATTCTTGAAGAATATTACTATTCTAAATGAATAATTCTTATTTATACATGAATTATGTGATGATACAATATTCCTGAAAAATATTGATTTGTTATTTATAAATATAATAGCATAATTAAATCATTATGCCCTTGATGTAGCATGATATTATCTCTGAAGGAAAATATAACTTATATCTCAAATAAAAAATATTAATATTATTTGAGAATATTCTCTATCGAGATTGTACAAGATATGATATACTCCACAATCATAATTCGACTGTGCTCCAATGGTAGCAAGATTAGTGAGTGGTCAAATATTCCTATCAAGTTGTTCCCGGAAGTGAATAATATTAAATTATAAACTTCAATATTACATGGCACAAATTTTATCTCCCGGAGTAGATAAGATTTAGAGTTTATCCTTGTAGAGGATAATTATTTATAAATTTTATCTCGTGGAGTTGATATATCAACTGTTAATAATAAGGACATGAAAATGATAATCTTAGATTATATATCAATATATAATCTTATATATTGTGAAGTTTAATATTTTATTATCTCTTAGGATATATTGTGAGTTTTTATCAATATAAGATATGATGTCATACCTGAAGTATGATTTGAATTGATCATTGCTATATAATTAGTGATAAAATGGTCAAATATCCTGAAAATATTTGTATCATTCAAATTCTTGGCTTATCTTATTTCTTCTTTTTGTGAATAGAATGCCAAGTTCTTAGGATTTAATAGTGGTCATGATTTATTGTCTCATCAGAGTGCAAATATGCATGATATCTTCAGAATGATACTTTTCGTGTGGGAAAAAAAAGGTAGTGCTAAATTTATTGACAGTTCATGAAGAACCACTAAATTTCTTCCTACAGGGTTGAAGATTTTGCACTATTATCTTCCAAGTATCTATAAATCTATGGATTTCTAAACTATCACTTGAAATATGTATGATTCCGCGATAACAAGTGAGACAAATGACATATACAATTTCTTAAGAAAAGAAATTGGTATTAGAAAAAATATCAATGTAAATAATATTCACCACTTATTAGACCAGAAGTCTATTAATCCCAATACTTTCAATATTTACATGTTTAAATTTACGTGTTTGGTGTTAAAGTCTATTTATATTATTTTTATATATTATTTAACTATATGTTTATTTATGATATATATCCTGAAGATATATTAATATAAATTCATACATATTGTATGATAAATATCACAAATTACTAGTGAATATCATGAAGTACATTTATACACTTAAAATTGTATTATTTTGAGTTGACCAATTTTCATCAACATCTTATAGATGTTGGATTAATTGCATAATAATTATTGCACTTTCTTCTGGAAGAAGAGTAATAACGATAGTTATTACATATTATATTGATGCTGATACTTGTATCATTGATATAAAATTATTTGTAACGATTCTTTTAATACATTACATTAATATATTTTCATGGTTTCCTGAAAAAACATGAATTTATAATTTTAATAATCCACAAGATTATTAAAAAGAATATGTGGATGTTCTTGATAAAACACAATGATATATAGTCATATTTTTATGATAGTATTTATGATAAACACATCAATTAAAGTTAATATTCCTGAAAAATATTAAACAAAAAAAGGCATTATTTTGAATATTTTCTATATGGTCTTGTGTTATTGAATTGATTTTATTATCACCATATTGATATAAATGTTGCTCATGACGTAGCACAATTAATACTTTTAATTAATATTTACATACTCTTTAGAGTATTTTATCTTTGGGGTGTTATATGCTTATAAATTGTTGCTCACAAGGTAGCATAATTGATACTTTTGAAAAATATCACATACTCTTGATGAGTACTTCATATTTTCGGTAATATATGATTATTTTTTTATTTAAATTATTGCTCCTGAGTTTAGCATAATTAATATTTTTGAAGAAAAATACATGCTCCTCGAGAGCAATTTACATTTGAAGTTGCATGTATTTATTTCAAATGAAAAATACATAACTTTATGTCATATTGATTTGTTCAATTTCTACTAGAGGAATGGAAAGACAATCCCCGAAGGATTGGTATAATTTCATATGGCAATATTCTCGGTCTAAAAGGAGCTTTATTCAATGAGTATCGAATTAATTATAAGCGATATAATATTTTATCCAATGATCATGTTGCGATGAATGTCAAATTCAAGTATCCATATCTAAGGCACAATATTTGGGTCACACCTCTGTTATTAGTGCACCTCGTGAAGAGGATTGATTTTATAATCCAATTCCAACTATCTCCGATATTAGGGGGAGACATGATATATAAATAAGAGAGAGTCAGAAAATTCTCGTTGGGTTGAATATTTAAATTTACGTACTATGAACTCGAAGTTCAACAAGTTATTGATTGCCAAATGAGTGATGAAATCTCATATACCAGTTGTATATGTACCATAAAGAATTAAAGTTGAATGTGAACGAAATATATTTGTTGATACTCCTCGACGCCAGAAGCGTGAGAGACGTATTCTTTATTGGTATTAAAGATAAAATCCACAGAATACAAATAGATTAAACTATAACATCACTTCAAAAACCTCTTGAAGTGGATCGTCTCGAAGACGAGAATCTCAATACCTTAATTTGCACGTGCACTAAATAATTACAGTATTGGGATTATGGAACGACCAAATCAAATGTTATGGGAAATATGAATATTTGATTTTGTTGAAGTTGTCATGGACTTTGTGAATATGGGAGAATTATTTATAAGAATGATAGTTGTCGACAACACTTTGTGTCTCAACAATTGCTAGTGGAGTGCCTGAAGCACTTAATAAAATATAAGCAATTGAGACAGAGCTTAACTCGCAAAATAAAATAAAGTGGTGAAAGATAAGCGAGATTAGCATATCAAGGGTTTAAGCGCATACCCAAAACATATTATTCCGTTGGCACTACATCTCGTCATTTAATATACATATGACAATTATTATGAATAAAGATATTCAATTAGTGACGTCATCACCACATTTTTTTATGGGTCATTGGACGCGAATATCTATATGAAAGTCCCTGACGGACTTGAGGTTCCTAAAGTAATAGGAATATGAATTCGCAACATGTACTATTTTGAGTTATAAATATTTATACCTTTTGAAATAGTCTGGTGGATCAACTGACTAAGTGAATTCCTCCTGAAGAGGATATATGTGAATTATTTGAACTCGTGTCTAAATACAAGTTCAAAATGAAAAACTTAGATAAAACTAAGTATTAGTATTGTCTCGACTTGTAGATCGAGCATATATGATGGAAAGTTTTTATCCATTTAGCTACCTAAAGGTTGTCTTACCACTTGAAGTGGATACCGACTCATATAGATCTCAAGAAAATAACAAAGATATAAGAGGACCAGAAGTTCCGTACTTGTATGCTATTGAAGCATTACATTATCAGGCCTGATATACAATTTGAAGTTAACATGCTAGCAAAATTTAATATTTCTCCAGGAAGGAGAATGTGGAACGGTGTTAACCATATTGGTTTATTACATGAAAGAGATCGAGATTCGATATTGGTGGCTATTAGGGATTATGATCTCATATTTGTTCTCATACTGCCTATTTATTATGATGATAAATATTCTCCATTTATGTATTGCATATAATGTTTGGGCAAGTAAGATGAAATTTATTTCCACACGAGCTTCAAAAGAGCAATAATGATAATCTAGCAGATTTATTCACTAAATCTATCCATGTCTGAAAATTATATTCATGGTATCGGAGCGTAAGATTGTTATCTTGAGGGGGAGAAGTGATAACATTTAAATCAGTTTGAAGATTATGTCGACCCTGAAGGTCAAAAGGTCCTGAAGACCAAATGGTTGTACTCTTTTTCCCTTTCTAAGGTTTTTCCCACCGGGTTTTCTTAGTTAAGGTTTTTAACGAGGCTACCAATGCAACACATGAGCAAATTTATACTATGTACTCTTTTTCTCTATCGGTTTTTTCCCACAGGGTTTTTCCGAAGGAGTTGATGAGGCATGAACATCATAATATTCAAGAGGAAATATTGTATGAAGACGATGTCACTTGTATCTCAAAAGGTAGATACATCAATATTCACTTAAGTGATTAGTCGGCGAACTTATTCACAAAGGGGTTGCCGACATCAACATTCAGAAGACTAGTATACAAGATCGGAATGCATCAACTCAAAGATCTTATCTAATCGATTTCAGGGGGAGTAGCTGTACTCTTTTTCCTTCGATCGGGTTTTTTCCCACTGGGTTTTCCCGACAAGGTTTGAATGAGGCAGCATGTATTAAAGGTCATTCAAGGGGGAGTGTTGTAATTAATGTATTTATTAATGAATGACCTTTACACCCCCGAAATCCTAGATGTGTACCTATAAATAAAGGCCTTTGGCCCTCATAAGAATACACACATTATTCTTCTTCTCTTCCAATTTCTCTCTTTTTCTCTCAAGTTTATAACAGAACTAAAATTTCATCAAATACAGTTTAACACAATCAGGTATGAATTGATTTTTCTTCAAATACGAGTTTCCAAAATTACTAAAATTGCCCTACTATTTATATAATTTCTTATTAAAGCAAATAGTTTTTATCCATGATGTTGGCCAACCGGAGATCCTATCCAACTCTAAATTATATATAATTTCTTGGTAAATTTCACACCAGTTCCAACTTATTATGAGCTTTGCCATGACTATATTTAAGAGTCAACGACAAACGCTCTCTCATATCGGTATGTATCTTCCAAGACCCGTATTCGGTCATGGTTGCCATGAGAATGGAGTGCATCATAAACATAACAAATAGTGTATTTTATAAAGAAGTATTATGAAATTTATAATGAACGATTTACATATTATACATTTACATAAGAGTTCTTTTTTGTATTCATGTATAATTACACGGGTGTTATACAAGTTTATGGATTAAAGCAGCATTTTATCTTTCTTTAATTCCTAATGAACTCCTACTCCGAAGTCAACAACAAGCTCTGTTAACTCCAATTGTTTCTTAAGTTTATTTAATCAAAACAAACTCTTCAATCAAACCTATCTAGACGAAGGATTCAAAACAAGCTCTTCAAATCTTGTTCGTTAGATGCATTAGGAACCAAAATGGTGGAAATAGGCAGGATTTGAGTTCACAAGCTCGACCCAAGAGATCCTGATTGTGCTACTCAACTGATAAAAATCAATCATTGCTACTTTTGTTTATAACGATTATGTATTTCAACCCTACATCTAGCAATAGATATAAAAACCTCAATTAAATTGACCAAACTAATCAAAGTGAATTATAGCATAAATAAATCTGCTCAATAATACAAAGATAATTCACAGGAAATAAGTCAAGAATATGCTACGAGATTAAAATATAAATAATATAGATGCGGGTTCAAACATCCCTAAGAACTGGAATAAAGAATTTAGTCGGACATGGTGGCTAGAAAAGACATAGAATTGTTCATAAAGAATAAGATAAATAAAATCGTTGAAGTAGATCTAATTTCGTTCTCTGCCCGGTTGCGATGATGCTCCTTCATCCGCCTTGGTTCTGCCCCTTTCGCTTGTGTTGGCTCGATGGTGGGAGATCTAGATGTAGAAAAAATTTAAGATGGAGAGATGTGTAAGGTGTGATATGGATGTGATGATAGATCTCTTCTCAGCTTCTTTAGCCTCCTTTATAGGTGTGAGCAGCCTCCATCATTGGTATGTGTCATTAGGGTTGTGTTTAATTCCATTTTTAGGCCCCAAGTAAGTAAATCCCGAAATTGAATCTGCACTGGGTGTCTGTTTGACACTGGATGGCCCAGTGTTAGCGGCTGCAACAAGATTTAAGGCCCAAGTTCTAATGCGGTGCCCGTATGATGCCCCAAATAACTTTTCTAACTCCAAAAATACTCTAAATACATGAAATAAGCAATAAAAACTACTTGGTGAAGTAAATTGCTTCCATAAATAAAAAGGGTAGAAAAATAATATAATGTGCTAAAATAAATAGTATAAAAATATGCAATTAACACATGGAATTACTCAATATTTTCTACCGATCAAATCTCCCCAAACTTAAACCAATGCTTGCTCAAGCATAAAAATATCAAAAAATTTGAAAAAAAAATAATTGCCCTAGAAGACGCTCAATAAAACTTTAAATTCCATTCACCGACCCAAATTTCTTTCGAGTAATCGCTTAAAATAAAAGTTCCTCTCCCCAAACTTAAAATATTGTTGTCCTCAAGCAATTTTAGAATGAGTTAGATTGAAGAGATAACACAAGTAGTAATATGATTGCATGCTCTGAAACATTCAACCTTCGTTAACTCAAACAGTGTGTAAGAATCGCCTCTTCTACGTAATTAAAAATACGCTTTGCATATGCAATTAATGAAAATTACATAGAATTGTTACACATAAAAATTCAACCCTTTTAAATAGTTCCTGTAACACCCCAATTTGCAAATGGGACATTACACGCCGTAGAACCCTCGTGAGGTCTACCAGACTAACACAGGACACACATTCCGTACATGAAAAATCCCAAAGACACAATCATCAATGTAAAAATGGGGCCGTGGCCTCGGCCAAAACATTTTACTAGACGTACGTGAAAATATAAGTCGATACCATGCCATTGCCCATGCAGGGGACTTTAACCGAATACAATAAAATCAGTCAAATTCCGATACTCAAACAATATAAATGACCCAACATAAAAAAAAAGACTCGAGCCTCATAATCATGCCAACCCATCCTTTGCGTGCATATCCCGTGCCTGCTCCTCAGCTCTTCCGGTACCTGAAATGCATAAGACGCATTTCCCCCATTTAAGGGGTTAGCATTCGGATAGCTAGTTCAAGTACACGATTACACAACATTATATACAAATACGATTTTTACACAGTCATCTTAATCAAAAATCATTTGCCATAGATATTCTGGAATACTACATTGGCAATCAAATCAGTTAACAATTCATTACGATATCACAAAATCACAACTGGTGTCCCGTGGCCGTACCCCTTAGTATCGATCCCCAGACATCCCATCGAAGGCTCCGGGTGGGACACCACTTCCACGGCCGTAACCCTTAGTATCGACCCCCAGACATCCCGTCGAACGCTCCGGGTGGAAGTTCAACCACACACGCACCCAAGTCCACTTCCGCGGCCGTACCCCTTAGTATCGACCCCCAGACATCCCGTCGAACTCTCCGGGTGGAAGGAACACAACTCACGCACCCGAAAATCACAATTTATCATTAATTTTGAAAACATAACATACATAACGGAATGTAATACATGTACTTGCCTTGGTTAACACGACGTGAAGGAAAACGGTGAACGTAAAGGTTTTGGCCCGAATAATCTTCACAATTCCGATCCCAACACAATAACGATAAACAACCAATCTCAAAACTACGAAAATGTAGGAATACGTCCTAGTTCTACCCGCTGGAACAATTCGTCGAACATTACTAGGGTATCGTCGAGTATAAGTGACGAACAATGGAAAAATCGGAGTTTAAAACCACAAATCCTCAAGAAAACGAAGGATTACAAGTATACGATTGAATTCTAGCAATAATCCATGATAAATTCGGATTAAAAGAGTCAAATCACAAGAAATCCCCAAAATTTCCCCAAAATCTCAAAACAAGAGTTTCAGGGACTCTTACCTTGATTCGGATGGCAGAAAATGTTAAGAACTTGAAGAATTCATGCAAGGAATGCAAGGATGTTAGTGGATGATGATATTTGGTCGGAATCGGCCCTAACCCTCGTCTGAAATTGCTCAAAGCCGAAGAGAAGGAGTAAGGATGAAAAATGACGAAGTTGGGCTGTTGCTGTCCTATTTATATCAGACAGGCTTAGCACACGCTACGCACAAGAATTAGTGTGCGCTAACGGGGTGCGGAAAAACAATCAGAGGCTTCTGTCCTCCCGTTAGCGTACGCAGGCTAACAAGATTAGCGTGCGCTAATGTTAGAATTTAGCGCGCGTTAACACTAAATCAGCGTACGCTATCTGGTCTAGTACCGAAATACTGAACCTTCTGCCCAGTCTGCTGAAATCGTTAGCGCACTCTACAACTCCAAGTTAGCGTACGCTAACCACACAGCGATAGCGCACGCAAGGAATCAAGGAGTAGCATGCGCTACTCAGGCATCAGTCCAGAACTACTCAGATCAGTTTACTGCTGCAGACATTACGAAAATCGAAATACAAAGCAAGGCCCGAATCCAGAAACATAAACACAGAATATTCAAGATGACAGAGCTGAGCGTTGAAATAAAATACAATTCCGATCACCGGAGAGTCCGTAATGCGACAAAGAAAGTGAAATTTCCCTAAACTTATAGGAAATTACAAAAATGGCCCAAGTGTCCGAAAATCACGATACGATGTCGGATTAACAAACCGAAAGTCTCAACAGGAATAACTCAACCATACAAACTTATGCAAACCAAGAAACAACGAAAACGAACGAGTTTTACGAGAACCGAACGTACATGTGACAAGATATAATTCAAGATAAAATTACGTAAAAACATCCTCGAAACTCGTCCAAACGGAAAGATTCCAAGAACAAAATAGATTCAGAACTTCAAAACAGTAACAAGCGAGTCGTCCGAAACGAACATACACCAAAAATAGAAATTATCAAAAATAGAAAGTACGGATATTACATTCTCTCCCCCTAAAAATAAGTTTCGTCCCGGAACTTACAACGCGAATAATTCGGGGTATCTCGACTGCATACTCTCTTCCGTGTCCCATGTGGCTTCCTCGGATCCATGCCTCGACCATTGAACTTTAACCAAATGAATGGTTTTGTGCCGAAGTTACTTCACCCAACGCTCTAAAATCTGAATCGGCCTCTCCTCGATGGTAATGTCGGGTCCCAACTCGATATCTCCAAAATCAATAATATGGCTAGGGTCCGATACGTACTTCCTAAGCTGGGAAACATGAAATACATTATGCACGTGACTCAAGGATGGCGGCAAGCCTAACCGATATGCAAGCTCTCCCACTCTCTCTAAAATCTCGAACGGTCTAATATATCTCGGAGTAAGTTTACCTTTCCGACCGAAGCGGTAAACTCCCCATGTCAGCGACACCTTAAGCAAGACATGATTTCCCACCTCAAACTCCAATATCCGGCGGCGTGTATCGGCATAAGACTTCTGCCGACTCTGGGCCGTCAACAACCTATCGCGAATCAGAGCAATCTTCTCTCTCGTCTCAACTACCATATCGGGCTCGGTACCAATCAGCTCGGACGCATCATCCCAACACAATGGCGATCTGCACCTCCTCCCATATAATGCCTCAAATGGTGCCATTTTGATCGAGGCATGCCAACTATTGTTGTACGTGAACTCGATCAACGGAAAGTGCGACTTCCAATCATCCTTCCAATCTAAGACACAGGCTCTCAACATATCCTCCAGCATCTGGATCATCCGCTCTGACTGCCCATTAGTATGAGGGTGGTAATATGTACTGAGTCTCAACTCAGTCCCCAAAGATCGATAAACAGCCTGCCAAAAATGTGATACAAACCGGCCATCTCGATCCGAAACAATACTCCTAGGAGTCCCATGCAATCTCACGATCTCTGCAATAAACACTCGTGCCAACCTCTTCGGCCCCCAAGTGTCCTTAATACCCAGGAAATGAGCTGATTTGGTTAGTCGATCGACAATAACCCAAATCATGTTCATTTCAGTCCGAGTCCTAGGCATCCCGGAAATAAAATCCATAGAGATATCTTCCCACTTCCATTCTGGAATGGGAAGTGGTCGTAGCAACCCCACGGGCCGTTGATGCTCAATCTTAACCTACTGATAGGTCAAACACTTCACCACAAACTCGCTAACGTCCGTCTTCAAATTGCTCCACCAGTAGTTACTCCTCACATCCTTGTACATTTTGCTCGTACCAGGATGTATGGAGTAAGGCGTGGTATGAGCCTCACTCAAAATCTTCTGCCTCAACTCAATGTCATTCGGTACACATAATCTGCCGCAAAATCTCAAAACTCCGTCATCCTGAATCACAAACCCAGGGGCTTTCCCCTTTCTCACATCCTCCCTCAACTGGACCAAAAATGGATCATCATACTGTTTCGCCTTGATATCATCAGTCAAGGACGAAGTGATTTCCAACGCACATAACTGAACCTGAACTCTCTGAACCCAAACCTCGATGTTCTGACAAACCAAATCCTGCTGGATCCTGCTCTGTGGTGTAAGTACCTCCAACATCTGTAACGCCATCGGTTTTCGGCTCAACGCAT
Organism: Orobanche coerulescens; assembly: GCA_033398695.1. Lineage (NCBI taxonomy): Eukaryota > Viridiplantae > Streptophyta > Magnoliopsida > Lamiales > Orobanchaceae > Orobanche > Orobanche coerulescens. The sequence goes on along the minus strand of JAWKAU010000110.1, from coordinate 276,072 downwards.
CAGCCACTACGTTAGCCTTAGCCGGATGATAAAGTATCTCGAGGTCGTAATCTTTAATTAGCTCCAACCACCTATGATGCCTCATATTCAACTCTTTCTGACTGAAGATATACTTCAAACTCTTGTGATCCGTAAAAATCTTACACGACGACCTGTAGAGATAATGCCTCCAGATCTTTAAGGCGAAAACGACCGCAGCTAACTCCAAATCGTGCGTGGGATAATTTACCTCATAAGGTTTCAACTGGCGGGACGCATAAGCAATCACCCTGTCTCTCTGCATCAAAACACATCCGAGCCCAAGGACCGAAGCATCACTATACACCAAGAAATCCTCGTTCCCCTGAGGCAATGCTAAAACGGGTGCAGAAGTCAATCGTCTCTTCAACTCATCAAAACTATCCTGTCTGTCTGCGGTCCACTCGAACTTCTGAGTTTTCTGGAGTAACTGAGTGAGCGGTCTAGCGATCTTAGAAAATCCCTCAACGAATCTACGATAATATCCTGCAAGTCCCAGAAAACTCCTCACTTCCTTCACATTCTTGGGCGGTTCCCATGCCATCACCGCCTCTACCTTTTATGGATCTACCCGAACTCCCTCCGTTGAAATCACGTGCCCGAGGAACATCACTTTCTTGAGCCAAAACTCACACTTAGAGAACTTCGCATACAACTGCTCAGTTCTCAAGGTGTCCAACACAATCCGGAGATGTAAGGCATGCTCCTCTCGGCTCCGGGAATAGAAAAGAATGTCGTCGATAAAGACGACTACGAACTTGTCCATATACTCGATAAAAACTTTGTTCATTAACTGCATGAACAATGCTGGGACATTGGTTAGCCCGAAAGGCATAACCACAAACTCGTAATGGCCACATCTTGTCCGAAATGCAGCTTTCGGTATATCATTGTCCCGAATCCTCAACTGGTAATAGCCCGATCGTAAATCAATCTTCGAAAAGACTGTCGCTCCCTGAAGCTGATCAAACAAGTCGTCGATCCTGGGCAAAGGGTACTTGTTTTTAATGGTCAACTTGTTTAATTATCGGTAGTCGATGCATAAACGAAGCGATCCATCCTTCTTCTTAACAAAAAGTACGGGCGCACCCCATGGCGATGTGCTCGGTCGAATATACCCTTTATCTAACAATTCCCCCAACTATTTCTTCAATTCTAACATCTCCGATGATGCCATACGGTATGGCGCTCGAGAAATGGGAGTCGCATTCGGCTCGAGATCAATAGGAAACTCAACCTCTCGCTGTGGTGGTAATCCCGGCAAGTCATCTGGAAATACGTCGGGGTACTCACTGATAACTGGAATTGACGACATGTCGACTCCGCCATCCTCGACCTGTAGAGTGTAACACCAATAACCGATACAACCCTGATTCAAAAGTTTCATCGCCTTCAAGGCGCTAATCACACTTCCCAATCTACCCGGTTTACAACCGACAAGAGTATGCTCGGTGCCGTACTCAACCACTATCGAGATGGTGTGAGTCCGATAATTCATGATAGCACCGTGACGATCCAACCAATCGTCCCCGAGGATCAAATCCTCACCCTTAAGATCTATAACAATAAGGTTCGAGGGCCAATCTCGGCTCCCGATCCTCACTGGGCAATCCCTAACTTCCCGGTCCCCAACCATACAATCCCCACTAGGCGTACCCACTACGAAAAGTTTTCACTCATACAAGCAATCAATACCAATACGACACACACAATCCGAAGCAATAAAAGAATGAGTAGCACCCGAATAGAAAAGCACCGAAACTGGATGAGAAAGGATCTGAGTGGTACCTGACTCCACTGGAATGTCTGCCTCCTCCGTGTGCCTCATCTGATATAATCGAGGGTGGACTGAGCTCGAACTAAATGTAGCTCGGCGGTCCGGCTGACCCCGGCCCGAACTTGTAATACACGAGATCTTTATTCCGGATTCGTTGGGTTTTTGGGTTTTATCGGATTGTCATTGTTCTCATCATTGGAATTTCGTGCCATGTTTGGGTGTGTCTTGTTGGGACACGTGTTTGGAGGCGTTTCGGATCACTATGTGAGTTTTTGAGTTTTTGTGGTGTAGCGCACGCTAATGCTTGAGGCATAGCGCACGCTACTGCGTGGTGTTTAGCGCACGCTACTGAATGTGTAGCGCACGCTAACTGGTAGTCCAGAGGCAGTCCAGTAGCTACTAGACTGGGACTGGAGCTTTGTTAGCGCACGCTAAGGCCGATAGCTAGCGCACGCTATCGACTGCTTAGCGCACGCTCTCTCTTCTTTCTAGCGCACGCTACCGGCAGTGCGGTTCTCGCCTGTGGCTACCGGATCGGTTTTGTGACCCGTTAGCGCACGCTACGGCTTTTAGCTAGCGCACGCTAAGCGTGTTATAGGCGGTTTCTCTGGAGCATTGACCCCGTTAGCGCACGCTAATGCAGGTGTTTAGCGCATAATAATCGTCCAAAGATAAATCTTGACAAAGCAGCATTAAGTCGTCATTTTCCACTTTTCTTCATCCCTTCCGACGGGAGTGAGATCCAGAGGCGATTAGGACCAATCTTCTTCTTCTAGCTTCATCTATGAGCGGATTTGTAGATGTTTGACAACATCTAATCGTCTTCTTGGTCCAGATCAAGGTAATCTCTTCTTAGAACCCTAGTTTCTTGAATTTGGGGTTTTTCCTTGGATTTGTGATTCTTAACCGATCTCATCCGATCGGTTGTGTATTTTTGGTTGTCTTCACCGTAATCTTCAGATTTTGTTAACCGTTCATCGATTTTTATCGCTCGGATCAACGATTCTTGATTTCTTTGAGAATACTTAGATCCTTGTCGTTTTTAGGATCGTTTCGGATTTCGATTAGTGTTATTGATTCGTGGTGATGCTATTTTCGTAGTATTCGTGGGATGTCGAAGTCTTGATCGTTTTTGGAGGTTCGAAGGTTGCCCGATCGTGCCCGTTCGTCCTTTCATCGCTCGTGATACCGAGGCAAGTATCTTGTCCATACGTTTCATGTTTCGTAGGCATAATTATTGATAAATGATTATATACGAAACCCAATATTTAATGAACGTAAAAAGGGATCGGTATGTTCTCGATAAATGATGTCTTTCAACGATAATTCGTGTACTTCGTGAATATATGTGTTCTCGGAATATGCATGTTGGTTTTGTATGTTGAAAGATGCTATGATCACTTTGAGTAAGTTTAATAGACCATAATCCTTTGCCGGGGATTACGTAATGTTATGTGTACTTGTTCGGTAAGAACGTGTTGTGTATGATATTAGTTGTTACTCCTTTGAAAGGGGGTTGTGATGTTTAAGTGTTGCTTGGTTTGATGTTCTGCTCATTGTTATGTGATCGTTGAAAGTGATGTGCCTCCGGGTAGGATTGTTGAATCTCCGGGATCCATACTTGCTAGTATGGGTCGGGCGTGACCGTAGGGTTATCCAATCCGGGTATGTCTTGCGGGGACTCCGAGGTTCGGGGCTTGCTAGCCCGATGCCGAGATAACTTGTGGGGTTATCATCGGGTATGTCTTGCGGGGACTCCGAGGTTCGTGGCTTGTTAGCCCGATGCCGGGATAACTTATGGTTGTGGTTTGGAATGGTTCTGTGGCTGTTGCCACGAGGACATGTGAATTGGTATGGCTTCCTATTGGGTTATTCACTCGGGTATGTTCTACGGGAGCATCTGAGGTTCGTGGCTTTTAGCACGGGATGCGAATAATCCTTAGGAACATGCGTTATGTGATTCGGGTCCTGGACCCTGTGGCTTATGATTCGGGTCTTGGACCCCGTGTGTTGTGAATTGGGTTGTGAAACCGCATTTTATTATTGGAATCGTATTTTGGAAAGACGATTTTGGACCGCATCCCCAAGTGTTTTCGAAAGACTTGAGAATTCCTTATTTCCAAATGATTTCAAACTCCCGAGATTATAAAATGTTTTGTAAGAGATACATGGTATTATTTCCTACCCTTTTTATAAATCAAACTATTTTGATTAAGTGAATTATCTCAGGAAATATATTCAAGATTATTATATTCTTGAAGCACGTTGTGTATGGCTTGTACTTCTGTTTTATACTTGCACTAGCAAAACAGTGGAGTTTTGCTAACCCTAGAGTATTCGGGGGGTGGATGTCTGTAATGCGTCCAGGTACTTGTAGGTAGCTGGGGAGCGAATCACAGGATCGATACGAAGGATGATGGGAGACGAAGATACTAATCACGTGAAGACCAATTGTAGAGTCGTGTTGGTTATCCCTCCGATGTGTTGTTACCCCGATTTATGGGATGTGTATTTGTATTTCAGCCCCTGTGTGGGAATGAGTTTTGGGAAAGAATCTTGTACGTAATGTTGTGTATTGTGTTGTGGTAAAAGACAAAATCGGTCTAATGGTCCTTTACATTGCCATGTCAGCATGTGAAGTGATGCATTGTCTTGTATTTAGCCTCGTAGATCCTCGCAGAGAGGGTCTGCGGCGCTGTAATATTCCCGAGTGGTTTGGGGGTGTTACAGAACTCTGAGGAACATAAGTAACTGGAGTCTTCTGATCAATATTGTGGTCTCTCTGAATGGCGGTGGTAGTCGAAGCTCTGGCAGCCCTGGTGGCTCTCTCACAATGTGCTGCTCGGTGCCCGGTCTGCCCGTAAGTAAAGCAAGTAACTGGAGGAGAAGGGCAATCCTTCATCAAATGCTCATATTGGTTGCAGTTAAAACAAACCCTGCCACCAGAAGCAATGGACTGGACTGAACGATTACCCTGAGATCCCCCAGCCTGATGAAACGGACTCTTCCCAGGTGTAGGGGTAGACTGTGCTCTCGAAAATCGGCCACTCTTGCCAGCTGAAAAACTGCCAGCCGTTTTCTGCTTCTTGGCCTCGGTACCCAACTCTGATTCAGGTGCAGCCATCTCGATCGCTAGAGCGCGATCCTGATACTCCTTCAAAGTGACATACATGAGCGGTGCCATACTCTGCCTGATATGCGGTTTCATGCGCATATTGAAATAACGGATCTTGTCGGCCTCGGTCCTCACCTGATCTTTCACGAATCCTAATTGCTGATTATAAGTGATGGTGGCCTCACAAATAGGCACATCCTGAGGTGTAGCGGTGAAGAACTCCACAATTCTGCGCTTCTTGACTGGCGGTGGACAATATTCTGCTTCCATAGCAGCCTTGAATTCTTCCCAAGTGGCCTGGCGGTCTCTGGGCGTCACAGCCTCCCACCATTCTGCAGCTTCCTTATCCAGGAGGTACTGAGCAATATGTACCCTCCTGTCATCGGGACAAGCTATGGCATCAAAAGTCCCGCCCAACTGAAAGAGCCAATTATCCCAACCGAGGGAGTCAGAAGAACCAGTGAAACGAGGGGGGTGCATCTTAGTTACTATCTGAAGCCATTTACTAGCTTCGTCCTCTGGAGTCGGGGGCGGATTTTGGCGTCCACCCTGAGCTATCTGAGTGAGTTGGGCTACTAACTGCTGAAGTACGGCAGTGGCCCCGACGTCGGTGTTATTATCCGACGGCACTGAATGAGAAGCCGAATCCACAGAGGACTGATAAAGTGAGCCTTCCTCGTTATTAGCACCATGACCACGGCCTCGGCCGCGTCCCCTAGCTGGTCTACCGCGAACTCTCAACATACTGAAGAAAATAATTGAAAAGAATAAGGTCAGAAAAATTCACAGTTTACAAGGTTGGTATGACAATTCACAATTTCCAAATAGCACAAGGTATAAATTACAGGAATATAAGGGTTCGAGGAGACTTACAGCCACGGGTCGGACGTTAGCATGACGATATTAGGCACAACGACTGACTCAAACGACTTAACTGACAAGCCCAAAATTAACCGACAGCCTAGGCATTCAAAACCTGGCTCTGATACCATAAATGTAACACCCCAATTCGCAAATGGGACATTACACGCCATAGAACCCTCGTGAGGTATACCAGGCTAACACACGACACACATTTTGTACATGAAAAATCCAAAAGACACAATCATCAATGTAAAAATGGGGCCGTGGCCTCGACCAAAACGTTTTACTAGACGTACGTGAAAATATAAGTCGATACAATAAAACCAGTCAAATTCCGATACTCAAACAATATAAATGACCCAACATAAAAAAAAGACTCGAGCCTCATAATCATGCCAACCCAACCTTTGCGTGCATATCCCGTGCCTGCTCCTCAGCTCTTCCGGTACCTGAAATGCATAAGACGCATTTCCCCCATTTAAGGGGTTAGCATTTGAATAGCTAGTGTAAGTACACAATTATACAACATTATATACAAATACGATTTTTACACAGTCATCTCAATCAGAAATCATTTGCCATAGATATTCCGGAATACTACATTGGCAATCAAATCAGTTAACAATTCATTACGATATCACAAAATCACAACTGGTGTCCCGTGGCCGTACCCCTTAGTATCGACCCCCAGACATCCCGTCGAACGCTCCGGGTGGAAGTTCAACCACACACGCACCCAAGTCCACTTCCGCGGCTGTACCCCTTAGTATCGACCCCCAGACATCCCGTCTAACACTCCGGGTGGAAGGAACACAACTCATGCACCCAAAAATCACAATTTATCATTCATTTTGAAAACGTAACATACATAACGGAATGTAATACATGTACTTGCCTTGGTTAACACGACGTGAAGGAAAACGGTGAACGTAAAGGTTCTGGCCCGAATAATCTTCACAATTCCGATCCTAACACAATAACGATAAACAACCAATCTCAAAACTACGAAAATGTAGGAATACGTCCTAGTTCTACCCGCTGGAACAATTCGTCGAACATTACTAGGGTATCGTCGAGTATAAGTGACGAACAATGGAAAAATCGGAGTTTAAAACCACAAATCCTCAAGAAAATGAGGGATTACAAGTATATGATTGAAGTATAGCAATAATCCACGATAAATTCGGATTAAAAGAGTCAAATCACAAGAAATCCCCAAAATTTCCCCAAAATCTCAAAACAAGGGTTTCAGGGATTCTTACCTTGATTCGGATGGCGGAAAATGTTAAGAACTTGAGGAATTCACGCAAGGAATGCAAAGATGTTAGTGGATGATGATATTTGGTCGGAATCAGCCCTAACCCTCGTCTGGAATCGCTCAAAGCCAAAGAGAAGGAGTAAGGATGAAAAATGACGAAGTTGGGCTGTTGTTGTCCTATTTATATCAGACAGGCTTAGCGCACGCTACGCACAAGAATTAGCGTGCGCTAACGGGGTGCGGAAAAACAATCAGAGGCTTCTGTCCTCCCGTTAGCGTACGCATGCTAACAAGATTAGCGTGCGCTAATGTTAGAATTTAGCGCGCGTTAACACTAAATCAGCGTACGCTATCTGGTCCAGTACCGAAATACTGAACCTTCTGCCCAGTCCGCTGAAATCGTTAGCGCACGCTACAAATCCAAGTTAGCGTACGCTAACCACACAACGATAGCGCACGCAAGGAATCAAGGAGTAGCGTGCGCTACTCAGGCAGCAGTCCAGAACTGCTCAAATCAGTTTACTGCTGCAGACATTACGGAAATCAAAATACAAAGCAAGGCCCGAATCCAAAAACATAAACACATAATATTCAAGATGACAGAGTTGAGCATTGAAAGAAAATACAATTCCGATCACCGTAGAGTCCGTAATGTGACAAAGAAAGTGAAATTTACCTAAACTTATAGGAAATTACAAAAATGACCCAAGTGTCCGAAAATCACGATACGACGTCGGATTAACAAACCGAAAGTCTCAACAGGACTAACTCAACCATACAAACTTATGAAAACCTAGAAACAACAAAAACGAATGAGTTTTACGAGAATCAAACGTACATGTGACAAGATATAATTCAAGATAAAATTACATAAAAACATCCTCGAAACTCGTCCAAACGGAATGATTCCAAGAACAAAATAGATTCAGAACTTCAAAACAGTAACAAGCGAGTCGTCCGAAACGAACATACACCAAAAATAGAAATTATCAAAAATAGAAAGTACGGATATTACAGTTCCACGAAGAGAAGAGTAGATAATAAAAATTCACAGCTTATTGATAAATAATTTTAGTCATCTTCCCAAACTTATTATTTTAATTGGTTGTTTATTGATAAGAACTTACGCGAACGCACCATCCACAAGCTTCATCATATTTCGTAGGTGATAGCTTTCACACCATTATTGCTAACGTGTAAATCTTTTTACCAACACATTTTCCCTCTTTTTTATTAGGTGATAGCTTTCACACCGTTATTTGCTAACGTGTAGCTCTTTTCACAAACACTTTTTCGTGTGAGACGGGCAGCTACGCACCAACAATGGGTTAGTCCTTTATTTTTTCGTTGTTACTTTTTTCACAATATTTTAGGACCCCCAAAATTAGGCAGCTATTATTGCTCAACACATCTCTCTTTTTTTTCAACTAGCCTCCTTGCATGATGTAAGCCAAAAAATGCAACGACCAACAAAATTTTAAGAAGGGAGTATAGTGACCAAGTACAAATCACAAGTAAAATTTTAATTATAATCTTACTTCTTGGCTTTTCTAACAGTGTTGCAATTTTCATGTTTCTAATTCACAGAAATATCCCATTAAAAGCTAACACAAAACCAAACAATTTTCACAAAAAAAAACAAAATCTACAACCACCTATTGAGCTAATTTCAACCAAACATTCAGAGCGAGCAAATGATACTAATTACTATGGCACTTCTCACCAAGTATTCGCAATTAACTAAAGAATAATTATTATAAATTAAAATCAGAGTGCGGTTGAAACACAATTTTAGCGACAACATGAAAACTATATAAAAAAATAAGCTGCAAATCAACTATGAAAAAAAGGAAAAGAGTTCACTGGGCTAGTGCGGTGCGTTGGACTTGGAGAGAAAGTAGAATTTCTTGTAATTCTCACACTTGGACAGATTTTCGGCATTGGGTCACTCAGTGTCATTTTTCTGCACAATAGTCGACCTCCCCAAACTTGTTTCAAAGTCCATTGTTGTTGACCATGTAATATCCGTACTTTCTATTTTTGGTAATTTCTATTTTTGGTGTATGTTCATTTCGGACGACTCGCTTGTTGCTGTTTTGGAATTCTGAATCTATTTTGTTCTTGGAGTTTTTTCATTTGGACGAGTTTCGGAGATGTTTTTACGTATTTTCGTCTTGAGTTATGTTTTATCGCATGTACGTTCGATTCTCGTAAAAATCGTTCGATTTCATTATTTCTCTGCTTCCATGAGTTCGTATGGTTGAGTTGCTCATGTTCTGAGTTTCGGATTGTTAATCCGTCGTTGTATCGTAATTTTCGGACGTTTGGGCTGTTTTGTAATTTCCTATAAGTTTAGGGAATTGTATCTCCCTTATCGTATTTCAAACCTCCCAGTAGTCGGAATCGTACATTCGATTGAGAGATTGTGCTGGCAGGTTTTTGTTTTCTTATCATGTCTCATTATTATTGGTATCTCGCTAAGCTTCGTGCCTTCGAGCCGGATACCGCCGAGTTTCCTAATCAGTACTGGTGCGCATACAGTTAGCGCACGTTAACATCTTCCCGTAGCGTTCGCTATGTGGGTAAAACTAGCGCACGCTAGACTTACATTTTGCATATGCTAATACATCTGGGCAGAATAACCTGGAACTGGACAGAAGGTTCAGTATTTCTGAACTTAACCAAGTAGCGTATGCTAATTGAGTGTTAACGTACGCTAATTGCTAACCTTAGCGCACGCTAAACTTGTTCCTACTTATGTTAATGGGAGGACAGAAGTCTCTGACTGCATTTTGCACCCCGATAGCGCACGCTAATCCTTGTGCGTAGCATGTGCTAAGCCTGTCTGATATAAATAGGACGGCAACAGCCCAACTTTGTCATTTTCCATCCTTACTTCTTCTCTTCGGCTTTGGGCGATTCCAGACGAGGGTTAGAGCTGATTTTGATCAAATATCATCATCCACTAACATCCTTGCATTCCTTGTGCGTATTCTTCAAGTTCTTAACATCTTCCGCCACCCGAATCAAGGTAAGAATACCTAAAACCCTTGTTTTGAGATTTTGGGGGAATTTTGTGGATTTCTTGTGATTTGACTCTTTTAATCCGAATTATCATGGATTATTGCTAAACTTCAATTGTATACTTGTAATCCTTTGTTTTTCCCTGTGGATTTGTAGATTAAATTTCATTTTTTTCATTATTCGTCAATATACTCGAGGATACCCTAGTAGTGTTCGATGAATTGTCCCATCGGGTAGAACTAGGATGAATTACTACGTTTTTACAATATTGAGATTGGTTGTATATCGTTATTATGTTAGGAATGGATTTGTGAAGATTATTCGGACCTAAACCTTTCCTTTCACCATTTCCTTCACGTCGTGTTATTCAAGGCAAGTACATGTATTACATTCTGTTATGTGTGTATGGTTTTAATGCAAATGATGTAAATTGTGTCATTGTATGGATGTTGTTTTCATTCTTCCACCCGGGAATGGCATGTTGGCCTCTGAGGGCCGATACTAATGGGTACGGCCGCGGGTTACCAAGTGTGGATTATGGTGATGTTGAAACATGTTGATACACTATTTTAATGTAAATGTGATATTCCGGAATATTGATTTCAAATGTTCTTCCTAAAGTGGATTGTTTGTATCAATTCGTTTATGTATATAATGTAGTGTAATTGTGTACTTGCACTAGCTATTCGAATGTTAACCCCTTAAATGGGGGAAATGCATCTTATGTATTTCAGGTATCGGGTGAGATGAGGAGCTGGCATGGGATATGCACGCAAAGGATGGCCCAACATGATGATGAGGCTCGAGTTTATGTTTATGTTCTGTCATTGTATCTATTTGAGTATTGGAGATAGACTGATTACTTTTAAACTCGGTTAAAGTCCCCTGCATGGGCAATGAACTTGTTTTTGATTTATCTTTCATGCATTTCGATTAAAATGTTTTGGTCGAGGCCACAGCCCTATTTTACTATGATAAATGTGTCTTATGGGATTCGGTTGTGGATTGTCTATCATATGTTAGCCTGGTAGACCTTATGAGAGTTCTACGGCGTGTAACATCCCTTATGTGATTTGGGGTGTTACGGCGTGTAACGTCCCTTACGTCCCAAAAGGCTCATAAGTTCGAGTGGACCGCAGACAGGCAGGATAGTTTTGATGAGTTGAAGAGACGGTTGACTACTGTGCCCGTTTTAGCATTGCCTCAGGGGAACGTGGATTTTATGGCTTATAGCGATTGTTCGGGCCTCAGATTTGGATGTGTATTGATGCAGAGAGATAGAGTCATTGCTTATGCGTCTCGCCAGTTGAAACCTTATGAAGTAAATTACCACACACATGATTTGGAGTTAGCTGCGGTCGTTTTAGCTTTAAAGATTTGTAGACATTATCTCTATAGGTCATCGTGCAAGATTTTTACGGATCACAAGAGTCTGAAGTACATCTTCAGTCAAAAAGAGTTGAACATGAGACAGCGTAGGTGGTTGGAGCTAATTAAAGATTATGACCTCGAGATACTTTACCATTCGGGTAAGGCTAATGTAGTGGCATATATGTTGAGTCGTAAGCCGATGGCTCTACAGATGTTAGAGGTACTCACACCTCAGAGCAGAATCCAGCCGGATTGGATTTGTCAGGATATCGAGGTTTGGGTTCAGAGAGTTGTGGGTCAGTTATGTGCGTTAGAAATCACTTTGTCCTTTGTTGATGATATCAAGGCGAGACAGTATGATGATCCGTTTTTAGTCCAGTTGAGAGAGGACGTGAAGAAGGGGAAAGCCCCTGGATTTGTGGTTCAGGATGATGGATTTTTGAGATTTCATGGCAGATTATGTGTACCGAGTGATTTTGAGTTGAGATAGAAGATCTTGAGTGAATCTAAACTACACCTTACTCCATACATCCTGGTACGAGCAAAATGTACAAGGATGTAAGGAGTAACTACTGGTGGAGCAATCTGAAGGCGGATGTTAGCGAGTTTGTGGTGAAGTGTTTGACCTGTCAGCAGGTTAAGATTGAGCATCAGCAACCCGCATGGTTATTATGACCACTTCCCATCCCGGAGTGGAAGTGGGAGGACATTTCTATGGATTTCATTACCGGCATGCCTAGGACTTGGACTAGAATGAACATGATTTGGGTTATTGTCGATCGACTAACCAAACCAGCTCATTTTCTAGGTATTAAGGATACTTGGGGGCCGAAGAGACTAGCACGAGTGTTTATTGCAGAGATCGTGAGGTTACATGGGACTCTTAGGAGTATTATTTTGGATCGAGATGGCCGGTTTGTATCACATTTTTGGCAGGTTGTTCATCGAGCTTTGGGGACTAAGTTGAGACTCAGTACATCCTACCACCCTCAGACAGACGGGCAATCAGAGCGGACGATATAGACGCTGGAGGATATGTTGAGAGCCTGTGCTTTAAACTGGAAGGATGATTGGGAGTCACACTTGCCATCGATCGAGTTCACGTACAACAATAGTTGGCACGCGTCGATCAAAATGACACCATTTGAGGCATTGTATGGGAGGAGGTGCAGATCACTGTTGTGTTGGGATGATGCATCCGAGTTGGTTGGTACTGAACTAGATATGGTAGTTGAGACGAGAGAGAAGATCGATTTTGATTCGCGATAGGTTGTTGATGGCCCAGAGTCGACAGAAGTCTTATGCCGATACGCGTCGTCGACCATTGGAGTTTGAGGTGGGAGACCATGTATTGCTTAAGGTGTCGCCGACATGGGGAGTTTAACACTTCGGCCGGAAGGGTAAACTTAGTCCGAGATATATTGGACCGTTCGAGATTTTGGAGAGAGTTGGAGAGCTTGCATATTGGTTAGGGTTGCCGCCGTCCTTGAGTCACGTGCATAACATGTTTCATGTTTCCCAGCTTAGGAGCTATGTACCGGACCCTAGCCATATTATTGATTTTGGAGCGATTGAGTTGGGGCCCGACATTACCATCAAAGAGAGGCCGATTCAGATTTTAGAGCATCGGGTGAAGCAACTTAGGCACAAAACCATTCCTTTGGTTAAAGTGCAATGGTCGAGACATGGATTCGAAGAATGCACGTGGGATACGGAAGATAATATGAAGTCGAGATACCCCGAGTTATTCGCGTTGTAAGTTTCGGGACGAAACTTATTTTTAGGGGGAGAGAATGTAATATCTGTACTTTCTATTTTCGGTAATTTCTATTTTTGGTGTATGTTCATTTCGGACGACTCGCTTATTGCTGTTTTGAAATTCTGAATCTATTTTGTTCTTGGAGTTTTTCCATTTAGACGAGTTTTGGAGATGTTTTTACGTATTTTCTTCTTGAGTTATGTTTTGTCGCATGTACGGTCGATTCTCGTAAAAATCATTCGATTAAACTATTTATCTGCTTCCATGAGTTCGTATGGTTGAGTTTCTCATGTTGTGAGTTTCAGATTGTTAATCCGACGTTTTATCGTGATTTCTGACGTTTGGGCCGTTTTGAAATTTCCTATAAGTTTAGGGAATTGTATCTCCCTTATCAAATTTCAAACCTCCCAGTATTCGGAATCGTACATTCGATTGAGAGATTGTGCTGGCAGGTTTTTGTTTTCTTGTCATGTCTCATTATTCGCTCGTATCTGTCAAGCTTCGTGCCTTTCGAGTCGGGTACAGTCTGGCCGAGTTTCCTAACTATACTCTATGCAGACACAGTTAGCGCACGCTAACGTCTTCCCGTAGCGTGCGCTATGTGGGTAAAACTAGCGCACGCTAGACTTACATCTGGGCAGAATAACCTGGAACTGGACAGAAGGTTCAGTATTTCTGAACTTAACCAAGTAGCATACGCTAATTGAGTGTTAACGTACGCTAATTGCTAACCTTAGCGTATGCTAAACTTATTCCTACGTACGCTAATGGGAGGATTTAGTCTCTGACTACATTCTGCACCCCGATAGTGCACGCTAATCCTTGTGCGTAGCGTGCTCTAAGCCTGTCTGATATAGATAGGACAGCAATAGCCCAACTTCGTAATTTTCTATCCTTACTTTTTCTCTTCGGCTTTGGGCAATTCCAGATGAGGGTTGGAGCTGATTTCGATCAAATATCATCATCCACTAACATCCTTGCATTCCTTGTGCGAATTATTCACGTTCTTAACATCTTCCGCCACCCGAATCAAGGTAAGAATCCTTAAAACCCTTGTTTTGAGATTTTGGGGGAATTTTGGGGATTTCTTGTGATTTGACTCTTTTAATCCAAATTATCATGGATTATTGCTAGACTTCAATTGTATACTTGTAATCCTTCGTTTTTCCTTGAGGATTTGTAGATTAAATTCCGATTTTTTTCCATTATTCGTCAATATACTCGAGGATACCCTAGTAGTGTTCGAAGAATTGTCCCATCGGGTAGAACTAGGATGAATTCCTACGTTTTCACAATATTGAGATTGGTTGTATATCGTTATTGTGTTAGGAATGGATTTGTGAAGATTATTCGGACCTAAACCTTTCCTTTCACCGTTTCCTTCACGTCGTGTTATTCAAGGCAAGTACATGTATTACATTCTGTTATGTGTGTATGGTTTTGATGCGAATGATGTAAATTATGTCATTGTATGGATGTTGTTTTCGTTCTTCCACTCGGGGATGGCATGTGTGGCCTCTGGCGGCCGATACTAATGGGTTCTTCCACCCGGGGATGGTTCGATGGGACCTCTGGGGGGCGATACTAATGTGTACGGCCGCGGAAGTGGTTTCTCACCCAGGGATGATCCGACGGGGCCTCTGGAGGTCGATACTAATGGGTACGGCCGCGGGTTACCAAGTGTGGATTATGGTGATGTTGAAACATGTTGATACACTGTTTTGATGTAAATGTGATATTCCGGAATATTGATTTCAAATGTTCTTCCAAAAGTGGATTGTTTGTATCAATTCGTGTATGTATATAATATAGTGTAATTGTGTACTTGCACTAGCTATTCGAATGCTAACCCCTTAAATAGGGGAAATGCGTCTTATGCATTTCAGGTATCGGGAGAGATGAGGAGCGGGCACGGGATATGCACGCAAAGGATGGCCCAGCATGATGATGAGGCTCGAGTTTATGTTTATGTTCTGTCATTATATCTATTTGAGTGTTGGAGTTAGACTGATTACTTTTAAACTCGGTTAAAGTACCCTGCATGGGCAATGAACTTGTTTTTGACTTATCGTTCATGCATTTCGATTAAAATATTTTGGCCGTGGCCACGGCCCTATTTAACTATGATAAATGTGTCTTCTGGGATTCGATTGTGGATTGTCTGTCATATGTTAGCCTGGTAGACCTTATGATGGTTCTACGGCGTGTAACGTCCCTTGCGTGATTTGGGGTGTTATAGACCAACCATATCCAAGACCCACTACACCATAAACGGCCTACGGCAACATATTTTGTTAGTGTTGCACTCAAAAATGTTGTAGTAGCTCTAAAATTTTTACCTGCTGCAACATTGTTTTTTTTGATGTTGCTGTATATGTTTACAAATTGTTGCCTTGGCTATAACTTTATATTTTGAATAAAATTGACTGTAAAATTATTTAAAATTGGAAAAATATATTATTTAAAATTTCAAAACTGACAGTTTGTGATTACAGTCAATAATGTCAATTTTGTACAAAATGTAATAAAAAAAATTTAAAATTTTTATTTTACACGAAATGAATAATATTTGAAGAAAATAATTTTCATATTAAAAAATTCAAAAATAATTATTGGCGTGAAGTATAATATTTTTATAAAAATAACATATTTTTTTAATAAATTTTAAATTGATGAAATTTGTGAATAAAAAAAAATTAATGAAATTTTATTTCAGAATATAAATAATAACATATTTTAGTGATAACTACTTTTAATCTTTATTCTCTTAAAAAATTTAAAAATTAAATTGCAATAAATTTTTTGTTAGAAATTATGAGGAGTGGGTTGTTCGAAATATTTGGGAAAAATGAGGCAATTTTGCCGCCTTGAAATTTTTTGGGAAAAGGGAGACATTATTGTCCCAAACTCGGGTCAAACACAAAAAATACACAACACAGGTCAATTAGGGCGTTTCTACCGTCAGGTCAGATAAAACTGACCTAACGTTATGTCGCGATTTAAATACAATTGATTTACTAATAGATTAATCTACAACATCCTCTCTAATTGATATATCTAATAATGTCTCGTCAAACCACTAGAATAGAACTCAATCTAAAGAAATTCCTCGTGAGGCTTCTTCTCAAAACTCAAAACCCACTCATGAGTCTTTTTCCGATCGGGCCTTTCTGGTTAACGAAGTGGATTTTTCCCGTCCCCCTCAGGTGGTTTTTCCCCGGGAATCGGCGGAGGTGTCTGTTTCCACGGCGGTCAGCGGTCTCTTTCCAGAGATCTGTGCGGGTTCTGCGGTGTTGTTAGGTTGGAATCTACAATTTTTTTCGTTTTTCTTTCTTATTGTCTTGGATCAAGTGAGGGTTTTAATTTGATATGGGGGTTCTGTTATTTCCAGCTTTGTATTTGATGCGTTGGATGGTTGGGATTTATGATTTGCTTTGACATTTTAGTAGTAACTGTGCGAATTAGGAACACCGGTTAACTTTTTGGTTGATTAATTGAAATTCGATATGGAAGATTTTGGAAAATGGAAAGGTGCCTGTGAAGGTTTTTGTTCACAAAATGTTGATTGCTGGTTGATGGAATCGGATTAGTCGAGCTTGATTACTGTATCCAAAATAACTTACCAAACAGAACCTTTTATCTAACTTAGTTTCAACATTTGGAGCTGTTCTTGACATAGTTACTGACAGGTATTCCGCTGTTTTAATTAATTTTGTTTTTTTTATGATTACTGTACACTTGGATTATCAGATTTCGTGTCTTCGGTTTAGGTTTGTTGTTTTCTGTTTGCATAACCGTAAAAAAATTGAGTTATCTATTTCTTGTTTACAAGTGAATTTGAATTGGGATAATCGATTTTATGCAGTCATCTCATGTCTATTTTGGCTTAATAGCATATGACCATCTATAATTCAGTTCCAATTCTTGAGTATTGCAGTAAGCCCTCTGTATTAAATCTAATTTTGTGATATAAAAGTTGTTCAAGACTTTGTCTACTTTTCAGAAGCATTAGTGCTACGATCTCTTTTTAAAATGAGTACTTTGTTGACAAGTAATTTCGGTTGGGCTTATGTGAATTTAAGTAAAACTTTTTTGTTTTCTGTGTTGTGTTTCAAAAGCTTAATGATTTCTACACATTTTGATGATATCTGTTCTCATTTTCTTGGATCTTTTGTATGAAGTTTGTGAGTTTTTGAGGAATGATCAAATTTAATGACATATTAAGTTATTACTAGTAGTTTTGGCAACGAGATATGGCATAAAGCCATGGTTGTCCTTACACATGCTCAGCTCTCTCCTCCAGATGCATTGAGTTATGAAGAATTCATTTCCAAAAGATCCGAATCTCTTTTGAAATGCGTCCGAGCAGGAGCTGGGCTAAGCAACAAGGAACTTCGGGTACATCCCACTGTATACCCTTTTACTTTTTCTGCTCTTTGTTAAGGCAAATCCAGTTAACAGTTTTAATATACACGTGTGTGTGTGTATCAAATTTAGATTATAGGATAATTACAAAAACTATACTTTGAAGTTTGATCGGAAAAAAACAGCCTGAAAATTACAAAATACCAACCTTGAGGTTTTATACATTTTACATTTTGCACTTGCCATTAATGGAGCTGACTATTGCTGACATCGAGTATTCTCTCTACAGTTACATCACTCAACCTTTCAAAATATTACAAATAACCCCATATTTTCGTCTTTTGTTTTACGTGTACATTCCTCACTTTTCTCAAGTATTACAAATAGCTCAACTGTAAAGTTGGAGCTATTTGTAACATTTTGAAAAGTTCAGGGTGTCATTGTAAAATGAAGCCAGCAAATCTTGTTTGTTTGGGGCAAAATGTAAGCCGAATCAACCTTCAAGAGTGTTTCATCGAGTTGGTTGTTCTTTTTTCCTGTACCACGTACCTCGAGTAGCTTTGTAATCATCCCTTAATACTTTTCTTCTTTCAACGTTTGCTCTGAATTGGACATGGAGTACTCTTGATTTTCCATTGCTGTCAGCTCTTAAGTATTATATGTTCTCCTAAGTTGTTGTTCTTAGAATTTTGTTCTTCCGGTTGCTTTGGTTGAGAACAGTGGGAGGTGTCACAAGAATGAAAATGATGAGAAGGTGCCCTTTTTTTTCCTTCTTTTTGTTCTTACATATCTTGTATGTGTATATAATTACTGTTATGAGTTTACATTTTATTTGGCTAATTTTCATATACTTCCAATTGGTACTCCTTGGATTCCGGACTTGGTTCGCACAATTACTGATGTTACCTTAAATGACACGATAATATTGACAAGAGAGTTTTTGCGAAAGTATTGATTGCAGGAACAGTCCTATTTTGGGTGACCGGAGAAGGAAATGTGTGGTTTAGTGTACATTTAGATTGGTATACATTTAGGACAGATGAAGTATAATAAAATTCCTTCAATTGGCAAGAACATAAATGTTTGTTTGTTTGTTTCCTTCTTTGGTTGGAGTGTTGGAGGGAGGGAATATAATCATGGAATGGAAAGCCTATATTTGGAAAAATTTCTTCTCCATAACTTGGTTACATATTTCCTTTTCCCTATTTTGTATCTTTTTCTAATTACTCCCTTGAGGACCATATTGATCCTCTCTCATTTCTTCTTAAAATACAGTATATATGGTTTTTGAAGGTTGATTTGTCATAAGTACACTTTTTTTCAGAGATTGCCCTCTGGACCTGAAAGAAGCTATTTCGAGTGTATGCTTTGCTGCACCAAGGTGTGCTGGTCTTTCAGAATTGCAACAGGAGCAAATGCTGTTTGATAGTAACTACGGTAAAGAGTTTTTCACTGCTGCAACTGAGCTTATGCCCGAATTTGGTGTCAATTGGAAGGTCATACAAATTGTTCCCTCACGTCATTTTTTACCGATACTATGACAGTCTTTTGTTCATTTTAACTATTTTTTACATTGATTCTAAAACTTGAAAATATTGAAATTGCAGTTGATCTAGCTTCTGTCCTTTCGGGCTTCTACCCCTGATGTTAAACTGAAACTACTAAAGGAAATCGCTGAAGAGCTTGAACTTGATTGGGATCTGAGTGCTTCTGAAAAAGAACTTCTGAAACCACATGAAGACTTGCCCGTAATATATATATATATATATATATATATATATATATACACACACACATACATACATATTTGTGCGTCTTAGTTGCATTTGCTATCTATCTTACCTGATATTTTCACTCAGGTATAACTGCTTGACCCTTCGCTATTTAATGTTTTATTGTTCCTGCTGGCCGTGGCTTTTTATTTGTGATTGTCATTGTTATTTATTCATTGCTTGTTGAGTTGTGTCTTCGTTTATTGATCCGCTTGCCGTGGAATACTGGTTGTGCTTATTGATCTGCAGAGTAGAGTTGATCTTGTTCTATTCCTGTGGACTAATAAAAATCAATTTAATTTAAGGTTTTGCGGTAATAATCTTGTTGTGTACTTAAGATAATGTAATTAATGTGATTGTTTGACTTAAAGTAATTAATGTAATTAATCCGAGTTTTCTTTTTGGACCGTAGTCTTGTTTGTTTGAGTCCTAGTCTTGACATTATTTTACGTTATGTTTGTAATTTTGTGTTCAGGCCAAAGAATCCGATGTGTAAAGTCTGACAAATGCTCCACTCCTGGCACGACAAACTCGCAGATCAGTCACTTGATAGACCAAAATCAGGCAAGAAGTTGTTGACGAAATGGAAGAAAAGCTGTAGAAGAAGGTCCAAGAAGAAGTAGACAGGTGAATAAGGTGCAGGAGAACCTAACTTGGGTGCTTAATAAATTAGGCGAAGTAAACCCAAGCACGAACATAAATTTGGTGGAATTTATCTCACAATATCAACTGATAACGACAACGGCACTCCTCTTACCGGAGGAGATGTTACATCTTATATTTTCTGTTTTTTAAGTATTGCATCTCATGGCTTTTGGTCGTTGTATTTAAGCTGTTTTTTAAGTACTCCTATTTCATTGATGGTATGGGTTGTAGTTTGAAAGGATGGTTTCTGAATTGTAATGGGTTGGTAATTAATATAAACAAATATTTCATATAATTTTTTTTTGTGAAAGTGTTGCAGTAAGTGGTACATGTGTTGCAGTTGCTTACTAAAAGGTGTTACAGAAACTTAAAAAGTGTTGCAAAAAGTGTTGCAACATGGTCCCCAACAGGTATGGGGACCACAGTTGGGGCACACATCGGACCCCACATATGGGCCCACATAAGGGGCCCATAGATGGCCCCCACATGTGGACCCATCTGTGGGCCCCAGCTTTTATTGACCTCTGCTGCAACACTTGTTTAATGTTGTTGTAGACTATATTTAACGATGCCTCACAGTCTTAATGTAACAAAAGGAATGGTGCTGTAGTAGGTGACATAAGTGTTGCTATAGGGACCTACGACAGCGGTAAAAAGTGCAACACTAAAAAAGTGTTGTTGTTTTGATTTTCTTGTCTACAGCAACGTTTTTTTGCTTCGTGCAACATTTTGAAGGAGTTGTCGTAGGCCATCTATTGTAATATCCGCAATTTTCGATTTTCGGTAAAAATTGTTTTTCGGCCGGAGTCCGTTTTGACGACTCGCTCATGACCGTTTCGTCATTCTGAGAATGATTAATTCTGCACTTTTTGTCATCCGAGTTCGTTTCGGTGTCGTTTTGTTGAGTTCCGTGCTTTTTGGCGACTTTTCCGCACTTGAGTTCGATTCCTGCGAATCTCGTTCGAAACTGCTGTTTCGAGTTTCCTGTAAGTCCGTTTAACTTTGTTAGACGTTTTGTGAACTTCGGTTTGGTTATTCGATCACGTATCGTGATTTCTGGGCGTTTTGGGCCATTTTGTAATTTCTTAAAAGTTACGGGTATCCGTATCTGTAATTGTTGTCTCGACCCATTTCTTGGTCGCGTATGATTAATTATGGTATTATGTTTTCATTTCGGGTCGTTGATGTTGTCCGCGAACTTTTCGTCGTGTTCGTTCCGTACGTTTTCGAAATCGGTTGGTTGAGCCCTGGTGGTCGCATCGGCCGGATTTCGCATGGATCGCCGGACGATTGCGGGCACCGGCCGGACAAAGCGGCAGAACCGGCGTAGCGCACGCCACGGCCGGAAGGCTGCGCGCTAACCGGGCAGTGTAGCGACGCTATCGGCCGCCTAACGACGCCATCGGTCCGCAGGCAGTGGGGTTCTGAGGTTCTGGACTCGGTCAGGATCGGCAGGTAGCGCACGCTACTGTCGGTCGTAGCGCGCGCTAACCGGAAGGGGTAGCGCACGCTGTCGGCCGACTAGCGTACGTTACCTGGGCGTGCTTTTTAGTCCAGAGGTTACTGGACAGGTTGGCTAGCGCGCGCAGGCTTCCGGCCGTAGCGCACGCTAGCGGGAGTCGGGTCGGCAGGTTTGGTCGGCAGGTTTGGTCGGCAGGTTTGGTCGGTGGTGCCGGGTCGTGCGGGCCCTGGCCGAGGGTACTCGGCCGATACCGGCCGATAGCGCACGCTAGTCCGGGAAGGCTAGCGCACGCTAGTTCCGGCCCAGTATAAATGTGACAGAGCAGTCACATTTTCATTCATTTCTCACTTCCTTCCTTTTCAATCCGCGGCTGGCGATTTAAGGTTGGCGAAGCCATGTTGTTTGACAACAAATCCACGAAGTTCTTGAGTTCATAACATCAATAAATCATCCTATATCATCCTTTGATCCAGCAAATCAAGGTAATCTTTCTTAGAACCCTAATTTCGTGAATTTGGGGGTTTTTGCATTTTTGTCCGATTCGTTCCGTGTTCTTGATTAATTCATGATGGGTATGATTAATCTTGGTAGTATTCTTGTGTTTAACATCATTTAATCCATTGTTCTTCGTCGAATCGAAGTATATTTCTTGATTTCCTTCGAATTAACTTTTTGGGGGATTTGTTCTCGATCTCGTTTTTCATCCATTTTTGATGGATCGATTGTGGTTAAATGATGTTGTTAAACATATTCTATGGATTGTATATCCATATTTCAACTTGGAATTCCGTTTTCGGGTTTTGACGGAACGAATCGTGCTCTTGGCAGTTTTGGGGGAAACGCTTGAACTTTCGTCTTTCGTTCATTGAATTCAACGGCTTTAAGTCGTGTTAGGGAATTCATTTCATTGTTGTTATTGTCCTTCGTAGTTTATGAACGCGAGTTGGCGATCGGTGGAGTCGGCGGGTTCGTAGTCGGTTCGTGTCAACCCACTTCGGTCGATTCTTCGCGTTGTTCTTATTCGAGGCAAGTATCTTGCCCATACATTTCATGTTTCGTTGATATAATTCTTGATAAATGATTTTATGCGAAATCCAATGTTTAATGAACGTAAAAAGGGATTGGTATGTTCTCGATAAATGTTGTCTTTCAACGATAATTCGTATACTTCGTGAATATGTATTCTCAGAATATGTGTGTTGGTTTGGTATGTTGAAAGATAACATGATCTCTTCGAGTGAGTTAATAGACCATAATCCTTTGTCGGGGATTACGTATTGTTATTGTGTACTTGTTCGGTAAGAACGAAATGTGTGTGATATTAGTTGCTACTCCTTGAAAGGAGGTTGTGATGCTTAATGTTGTTTGGCTTCATAAGTGATTATTGTTGTGTGCTTGATGCATGTGATGTGCCTCCGGGTATGATTGTTGAATCTCTGGGATCCATACTTGCTAGTATGGGTCGGGCATGACCGTAGGGTTATCCAAATCGGGTATGTCTTGCGAGGACTCCGAGGTTCGTGGCTTGTTAGCCCGATGCTGAGATAACTTGTGGGGTTATCATCGGGTATGTCTTGCGGGGACTCTGAGGTTCGTGGCTTGTTAGCACGATGTCGGGATAACTTATGGTTGTGGCTTGATTATGTAAGTATATGTGCTTTTAGTCACGTGACTGCAGTTACGGTGACATGTGATTTGATATAGTTTCCCTGTGGGTTATTCACTCGGGTTTGTTCTACGGGAGCATCTGAGGTTCGTGGCTTGCTAGCACGGGACGCGAATAATCTATGGAAACAGGTTGTTATGGTATGATCGGGTCGTGGACCCCACTTGTTGTTATCAAATTTATGTTTTGGGAAAATGACTTTTGGGCTGTGTCCCTAAATGTTTTCGAAAGGCCTGAGAATTTTTAAATCCCAATGTATTCAAAACTCCCGAGGTCGTAAAATGTTTTTCACAAGATGTATTTCGGGTTTACCCTATCTTTCGATTTAATCGTTTGATTAAGTGAATCACCTCGGGAAGTATGTTTATGATTAACATGTTTCGTGAAGTATGATATGTATGGCTCGTTTTCGTATTTTATACTTGCACTAGCAAAACAGTGGAGTTTTGCTAACCCCCGAGTATTCGGGGGGTGGATGTCTATTTTTGCATTCAGGTTTTGGAGCATAACACAGGGTCGGCACGAAGGATGATGAAAGATGAACGATACTAATCACACGAGGATCCGTTGATGTCGTATTGGTCTAGTTGTATTTTCTTTTCCGCTGCAGTATCTTTTCCCCGTTGTACGGGAGTTTATTGTATTTTGACCCCTGCGTGGGTATGTGTTTGTAATTGAGTTGTATATTTTATTGAAAGACCAAATCGGTCTACTGAGTCATTTTAGCCTTGAAGGCATTGTCGAGATGTTAAATGTTGTTACCAGCCTGGTAGATCCTCGAGGAGAGGGTCTACGGCATGTAATATCCCTGAGTGGATTGGGGGTGTTACATAAATGGTATCGGAGCTTAGGTTGAGGAAACCTAGGCTGTCGGGTCAAGTCGTCTTGTTTGAGTCTTGTTTCGTCGGATTTTATCTGACTGTGTCGTGTCGCGACGCGTCGTTTGAGTTTGTTGGTCGTGATTAGTATCGTGGGGCGATCATCATCTTCGTGCGACCTGTGGAAGTAAGTCTCCCTTCTTTGTGTTGTGCCTCGTGTGACACGAGCTATTTTTATGATTATTTGTTAAGTGGTGGAATCCTTTTGTGGATTTTGATTTCACGATATGTATTTAGTCGACTCTCGTATTTGATTTATACGAGGAGTGTCGTCGCTTGTGATGTCTTTTTATTGTTTTTTTTGTCCGTTGCTGATGATTTTTGAATCGATTTGCACGTTTTACAAGTTCTATTGTGGAAGCTTTGTGCTTATATGTGTTCGACTTGTTCACTAGCCAGTGCGGGAGGGTCCTTAGAGGCCTCGAATGGGGTCAGTGGTTTTGTTCTGAATGTGGTATTTTATCATTTATTTCCGTTTAAAGACATGTATTGTCTTGATTTTAAACGTTTTGATGCGTGTACTAGGAGTTGTTTTAGTGAACGTCGATATGTGTGAGTTTTGGGCATTCTGGCCTATTGGATTTTTTTTTAAACCTTGAGTATCTTAGAAAAAATAAATTTCGAGACATACTTTTCAAATGAGTTATTTTCTTGTGGTACATCCAAGGTGCCACAATATATTTCAAAAAAAATTCTACTTCGAGGACCAAAATGCTTTGAGATATTTTCAATATTTTAGAAACACTTTTATTTAGACCCGAGGGTCGAATATGTTGAAAGTTTTCACTAAGAGAAAGTGTCCTCATTTTTATCAAATGCGAAATGGTTCTCCAAAGTCTCGATAACGATGTTTCACGTTTGTACTTTTTGAAAGGTGATACTCAAGATCAACCGGTGTTCTTCTAAATTATTTTCAAAATGAGGTTTTCGTTTTTAAAACCTATCCATTCCCGTTTGAGGGTTGGGTATGTACGTATGATGTCGCGTTGTCATTTTGATGTTTGCTCCCGAGTATGATTGAATTGGCGGTGTGAGCGTTGAGTCGTTTTCCACACATTGTTGTGTTGGCCCTCTGTGAGAGGTGGGATGTTGGTATTGAATATTGTCGCCTCGGGGTGATTTCTGCGTTGTCGCACATGTGCGAGCCATTAGAGCTTGGTTTGGTATGACCGTGTGCATCGGTGATCATTCCGTTATGTGTCGGTTGTTTAATGTCTTGTTACCTTGCTCCCGTTTTTGTGAATTTCGTGGACGAGGTCGGAGGTAATACTCGTACTGTTTTGACTTCTGTATTTTCTCTTTCTCCAGTCTATCGATTCGCTCATGTTCGTTGATACTTTATGAACTTGTTCGGTATTTCAGTTTCATCGTCCGAACGAGCTGTGATCTTGGTTTGAGTCGATCTGGTTATCGCTGTGACTTTTTCGAGTTCGGTTCGATTCTTGTGAACCTTGTTCGGGAGTAACATCATTTGGTTCTACTAGTTCTTTTATTCGAAGTGGATCGTATTTTGAACTTCTGTATATTCTACTTTGTCGACTCATTTATGTTCGTTGACATTTCTGAGCTTGTCCTGCCCCTTGTTTTTGTTTATCGAACGAGTGTGGTATCGTTTCGGAATAACTCATTTGTCGTTGTGACTTTTCAATCGCTATTCCCTTTCCTGTGGATCTTATGGGAATGCATGTCTTGTAGTTCTCACTAGATCATCCTGGGAGTTGTTTGAATTTTATTATCCTTCGTGTTTCGGACATGATTGTTCGATTTTTGTTGTCTCGATCATTTGTTTGTTCGGTTTTTGTTCTCGTTTCGTGATTGTTGAGCATTCAGGCTCCTTAGTAATTCCCTTAAGTTCGGGAAATTAGTCTCGTTTTCGATCTTCCAACCCTTAGGCAGTGGAATTCCGTATTTGTTCAGCGTTTGTCTCGCGTTTTGATTGATGAACTGTTGGGTAGGTCAATCTTATTGATTTTCGTTCGTTGTGTTTTGTGATTGTTCATATAATTGACTTGATTGTATTATCCATTTGATGACGCTTGTCACTTGCTGGTTTTATTATATCCCTAACGGCGACGTTGTGTTGGTCGTCGTGGAGCGTTTTCACACCGTATATTCCGTTGCGTTGTTTGTAACGTTTCGCCGTTGGGCGTTAGTTACGCGTTTCTTGCGTATCTCGTTGAGTTTTCCTGGCGGGATATTGCTTCTCCCTACTTGTTTTAAGTTTCGGTACGAAACTTCTTTTAAGGAGGGTATAATGTAATATCCGCAATTTTCGATTTTTGGTAAATTTCTTTTTTCGTCCGGAGTCCGTTTTGACGACTCGCTCATGACCATTTCGTCATTCTGAGAATGATTAATTCTGTACTTTTTGTCATCCGAGTTCGTTTCGGTGTCGTTTTGTTGAGTTCCGTGCTTTTTGGCGACTTTTCCGCACTTGAGTTCGATTCTTGCGAATCTCGTTCAAACGCTGCTTGAGTTTCCTGTAAGTCCGTTTAACTTTGTTAGACGTGTTGTGAACTTCGGTTTGGTTATTCGATCACGTATCGTGATTTCCAGGCATTTTGGGCCATTTTGTAATTTCTTAAAAGTTACGGGTATCCGTATCTGTAATTGTTGTCTCGACCCGTTTCTTGGTCGCGTATGATTAATTATGGTATTATGTTTTCATTTTGGGTCGTTGATGTTGTCCGCGAACTTTTCATCGTGTTCGTTCATGCGTTTTCGGAAATCGGGTCGTCGAGCCACAGTGGTCGCATCTTGGCCAGACGGCGCGGCAGAACCGGCGAGCGCACGCCACGGCCGGAAGGTCGCGCGCGCTAACCGGCAGTGTAGCGCACGCTATCGGGCTGGCCTAACGCATGCTATCGGTCCAGGCGGTGGGGTTACGAGGTTACGGACTCGGTCGGGATCGGCAGTAGCACACGCCATCGCTTGGTCGTAGCGCACGCTAACCGGCAAGGGTAGCGCACGCTGTCGGCCGACTAGCGTACGTTACTTGGGCGAGCTTTTTAGTCCAGAGGTTACTGGACAGGTCGGCTAGCGCGCGCAGGCTTCCGGCCGTAGCGCACGCTAGCGGGAGTCGGGTCGGCAGGTTTGGTCGGTGGTTCCGGGTCGTGCGGGCCCTGGCTGAGGGTACTCGGCCGATACCGGCCGATAGCGCACGCTAGTCCGGGAAGGCTAGCGCACGCTAGTTCTGGCCCAGTATAAATGTGACAGAGCAGTCACATTTTTATTCATTTCTCACTTCCTTCATCTTCTATCCGCGGCTGGCGATTCGAGGGTGGCGAAGCCATGTTGTTTGACAACATATCCACGAAGTTCTTGAGTTCATAACATCAATAAATCATCCTTTGATCCAGCGAATCAAGGTAATCTTTCTTAGAACCCTAATTTCGTGAATTTGGGGGGTTTTGCATTTTTGTCCGATTCGTTTCGTGTTCTTGATTAATTCATGATGGGTATGATTAATCTTGGTAGTATTCTTGTGTTTAACATCATTTAATCCATTGATCTTCGTCGAATCGAAGTATATTTCTTGATTTCCTTCGAATTGACTTTTTGGGGGATTTGTTCTCGATCTCGTTTTTCATCCATTTTTGATGGATCGATTGTGGTTAAATGATGTTGTTAAACATATTCTATGGATTGTATATCCATATTTCAACTTGGAATTCCATTTTCGGGTTTTGACGGAACGAATCGTGCTCTTGGCAGTTTTGGGGGAAACGCTTGAACTTTCGTCTTTCGTTCATTGAATTCAACGGCTTTAAGTCGTGTTAGGGGATTCATTTCATTGTTGTTATTGTCCTTCGTAGTTTATGAACGCGAGTTGGCGATTGGTGGAGTCGGCGGGTTCGTAGTCGGTTCGTGTCAACCCACTTCGGTCGATTCTTCGCGTTGTTCTTATTCGAGGCAAGTATCTTGCCCATACATTTCATGTTTCGTTGATATAATTCTTGATAAATGATTTTATGCGAAATCCAATGTTTAATGAACGTAAAAAGAGATTGGTATGTTCTCGATAAATGTTGTCTTTCAACGATAATTCGTATACTTCGTGAATATGTATTCTCAGAATATGTGTGTTGGTTTGGTATGTTGAAAGATAACATGATCTCTTCGAGTGAGTTAATAGACCATAATCCTTTGCCGGGGATTACGTATTGTTATTGTGTACTTGTTCGGTAAGAACGAAATGTGTGTGATATTAGTTGCTACTCCTTGAAAGGAGGTTGTGATGCTTAATGTTGTTTGGCTTCATAAGTGATTATTGTTGTGTGCTTGATGCATGTGATGTGCCTCCGGTATGATTGTTGAATCTCTGGGATCCATACTTGCTAGTATGGGTCGGGCGTGACCGTAGGGTTATCCAAATCGGGTATGTCTTGCGGGGACTCCGAGGTTCGTGGCTTGTTAGCCCGATGCCGAGATAACTTGTGGGGTTATCATCGGGTAGGTCTTGCGGGGACTCCGAGGTTCGTGGCTTGTTAGCACGATGCCGGGATAACTTATGGTTGTGGCTTGATTTTGTAAGTATATGTGCTTTTAGTCACGTGACTGCGGTTACGGTGACATGTGATTTGATATAGTTGCCCTGTGGGTTATTCACTCGGGTTTGTTCTACGGGAGCATCTGAGGTCCGTGGCTTGCTAGCACGGGACGCGAATAATCTATGGAAACAGGTTGTTATGGTATGATCGGGTCGTGGACCCCACTTGTTGTTATCAAATTTATGTTTTGGGAAAATGACTTTTGGGCTGTGTCCCTAAATGTTTTCGAAAGGCCTGAGAATTTTTAAATCCCAATGTATTCAAAACTCCCGAGGTCATAAAATGTTTTTCACAAGATGTATATCGGGTTTACCCTATCTTTCGATTTAATCATTTGATTAAGTGAATCACCTCGGGAAGTATGTTTATGATTAACATGTTTCGTGGAGTATGATATGTATGGCTCGTTTTCGTATTTTATACTTGCACTAGCAAAACAGTGGAGTTTTGCTAACCCCCGAGTATTCGGGGGTGGATGTCTATTTTTGCATTCAGGTTTTGGAGCATAACACAGGGTCGACACGAAGGATGATGAAAGATGAACGATACTAATCACATGAGGATCCATTGATGTCATATTGGTCTAGTTGTATTTTCTTTTCCGCTGCAGTATCTTTTCCCCGTTGTACGTGAGTTTATTGTATTTTGACCCCTGCGTGGGTATGTGTTTGTAATTGAGTTGTATATTTTATTGAAAGACCAAATCGGTCTACTGAGTCATTTTAGCCTTGAAGGCATTGTCGAGATGTTAAATGTTGTTACCAGCCTGGTAGATCCTCGAGGAGAGGGTCTACGGCATGTAATATCCCTGAGTGGATTGGGGGTGTTACATCTATGGCGTAGTGACCCTCTGTTACCTACGAAAAATAAAAGGAAAGAAATAAATATTTTAATTGGTTCTACAACTATAAAAATAAAAAATAGGTAAACACTGGGTTGCCTCCCAGATAGCGCCTTTATTTTAAGTCGTTGGCTTGATTATAACTTTCCTTTTCAATGAATGCAGCAAGAAGGTTTTAGTATAGGTCTCAATAAGTATTTGACTGTTGCCTCGCATTTTTTACCGCACCGAGATTACTTGGAGTGCTTAACGGGAATTTTCCTCTCTTGAGACTCTCACAGAAGGCTACCAACTATTCACCCTTTTCATATAAAATCTTGCACTTTGATTTTGATTCTTTACTATCCTCCTAGTTTTTAGTACACGTCACTTCCAGCTCTTTCCTATAATTCAACTTAAATACTTCCTCGAGAAGAGGGTCAATCACACTCAATAAAAATAAAGAACAGGCAACTTCAGGGAATTTTATTGCGCCGTCAATATTAAATTTTACTACTTGCCCATCAAATTCCATCGTGAGGGAACCCTCGCTAACATCTATTTTGTTTGGGCAGTGTTTAAAAATGGCCTTCCTAACAAAATGGGTGTTGAATTTGACGAGTCACCTTGTATATCTAAAACATAAAAATCAACCGAAAAAATGAGCTCATTAACTTGAACAATGACATCTCAATAACTCCCTCGGGGATATACATGACTACGATCATCTAATTGAATTATTATCTTTGTTTCTTTTAAGGGTCTTAAGTTTAAAGAAGAATAAATAGATTGCGGCATGACATTTATAGAAGTCGCTAAGTCTAACATAGCTTACTCAAATCGAAAATTACCTATTCGACAAGGGATGGCAAACATACCTAGATCATCGCATTTGGCTGGTAACTTTCTTTGGAGAATAGCCGACACAGTTTCTCCCAAGAGCACCTTTCCAGTTTCTTTCAACTTACGTTTATTGGTGTAAAAATTCTTGAGGAACTTAGCATATTTTGGAATTTGTTGAATAGACTCAATTAATGGAATGTTGATCTCCAGCTTTAGGAACACATCCAAAATTTGTTTCCCCTTGCTGTCTGATGCAGCCTTCTTTGTCCTTGAAGGAAAAGATATGCTTTCAGCACCGATATGGAAAGAATTAGAAGTTATTACCCTGCTGCCCAGCCGTTCAGTACTGGGTGCCTATTTGGCACTGGGTGACTCAGTGTCATTCTCGATCGTATATTTTCATTTTTCTCCTTCGTTGTTCAGATTTTCCTCGGGTTTCTGGAGGACCTCCAGCTATTTACCACTTCTCAAGGTGATGACACTCACGTTCCTAGGATTTACTCCAATTCGGGGGTAATTTCCCACTGTTCTGGCTCTCCAATCGACTCACCGGAGTAGAAAGTTGACTTATTTGATTTTGAATGATTTTAATGCTCGATTGAGCATCGTGCTGAAATCGACTCATGTTCTGCTGAAACTGCATCGTGTTTGAAGTGAGGGCCTTCATCATTTCTTCAAGTGAGGGACTCGAACTTTTCGACGTTTGCTTGTAAAATTGGCCCTTATTCTACTGAGGCTCCTTTTGCTGCGATTTCCACTTGAAATTGGGGTGATCTCTCCATCTTGGATTATATATCTTGGAGTATGGATCATATTTCCTTCCGTAAAAGTTTTCAGTACCGACTGCATTGACATGTGCCTCAATCTAATCCAATAGTACCTTGAAGTGCTCGGTGGTGTGCTCCGTGGTTTGGTAAATTCGGCACGGTATGACCTGTGAATTTCCTACATGAAGTTTTCTGACAAAGAAGGTTAATTCGCTCAGCTTATCCTCAATAGACGAGTCATGTACCTCTTTCACCATTTTTACGGGATTGACGCGGTAACCAAATTGTTGTGATTTGGCGGCCATGTTCGAGATGAGGGTTTTTGATGCCGCTGGCGTCTTATCGACCAAAGTTCCTCCGCTAGCTGAATCTAAGGTACTACGGTCCATCAGAGTTAATCCTTCGTAAAAGTATTGTATCAAGAGTTGCTCGCTGATTTGTTGTTGGGGGCAACGTGCCACCAATTGTTTGAATCTCTCCCAATATTCATGCAGGCTCTCCCCAGTCATTTGTCTCGCACCACATATTTTCTTCCTTAGATTGGCTGCACGAGAGGCTGGAAAATATTTCTGTAAAAATAAGATCTTTATTTCGTTCCATGTTGTAATGGTGGCTGGCGATAAGTAGAATAACCAATCATTAGCCGAATCTTTCAAGGAAAATGGAAAGGCTCTAAGCTTGATGTGTTCCTCGGTAACACCATTGGGTTTCATGCTTGACCAAACCACATAGAATTCCTTAAGATGCTAGTGCGGATCCTCTCCAGATAAACCATGGAATGCAGGTAGCAAGTGAATCTACCCCGACTCAATTCAAAGGTATTGTTGTTGTCAATAGACGGGATTATGATGCATAGTGGTTGTTGAGGTAGCTCCGGGTTGGCTAATTGGTTCAATTTCTTTTCAGCGTTAACTGCCATGATTTCACTCTCGTTTTCCGACTAACTGGGTGACGTTTTGAGAGAAAACTGTAAGTGACTGAATGCTCCTCTCCTTAATTTTGTTCTTCGCCTGAAAACTCGATCTCGTTTGGTAATTTCTGGAAAATACTGCAAGTTTTTATCTCCACGTGACCTTGTAATCATGCAAAACTAAAACAAAGCGGGTTAGTGCACAACTGACAATTTTTCTTAATTTTCAAAACTGACATTGGGGTACCCAGTGTCGAAAAACTGCTTGAAAAAAATCTGCTTTACAAAAAAAATTGCTTTCGAAAAAAAATAAAAAAATAAATAAAATAATTGTTGTACTGGAAAAAAATTAAAAAGAAAATTCAGCTTAGAAAATAAAATTAATTTCGCACCGTTCCCGTCAACGGTGCCAAAATTTTGACTGTGCTGTCGATCTGAGGAACAGAGTGTTCCGAGGGACCTGGGTCGTAGACTTGGGGTATAATCGCGATTATGGTGTGATCCGGGTATTGACCCACAGCTAAGGACATACCGAGCCCAGATAAGAGATAAGGAAGCACACGCTAAGTGTGAGAGCGAAGGCTCAGCATCTTGGGGCGACGGTCCAAATCTTGGGACGACGGTCCAAATCTTGGGGCGACGGCCTATCTTGCTAGGAGTAATAAGGAGAGTCTAGAATCCAAAGTCCACATCGGCAGGATTCGAAACTGAATTGACTGATCGACTGATTGACTGGCTGCTTGACTTGATATCCGTCCACAGGGACTGGATTATAATATTACAACTGTACAATGATTTTAAAATTTCAACATAATTGTAATTGTTCTTATTTTTTTATAATTGATAAAATCATGCATCACTAAAAAAAAATTCAAAGGAAAGAGCCACACCCGCGCACGATCACCCACTTACTGAGACCTTTTGTCTCACCCCACCGTTTTCCCTTTTAAACCAGAGAATGAGCAAACAGCAGAAGATGAAAAAGACTTCGAGGAAGAGGCCGAATAGAAGATTGTCTTCAAGATTTAGGACTTCTGTTCTTAGAATTTCTGTTGTTATCCCAACTTGTAATAGTTAACTATGCTTTGTACTTAACTCGTTTGGTATTTTTCCGCTGCAAACTTATGAACAGTGTAATTTCGATTATCAGCTCTGTCACAGTGAATCTTAGTACATCGGGCTAAGATGGTTGTTTTGAAATGTTATCCGATCGTTATTTTGCTTCCGCTATTTATTGTCGCATTTTGATTTATTGATCGACCGATGCGTCGCACCCTCGTCCTTCCCGATGTTGGGGGCGTGACAGTGCGCTTGCGAGTATTAGACTAAAGAATCAACAAACAACAAGTTTTTGGCGCCGTTGCCGGGAGGCGCAAACGAAGTCTACGAAGACTGTCGTCACCAAGTTAGTTAAATTCTTCTACTAGTTATTTATTTACCTGTCTTTTTTTATTATTATTACTATTATTATCTGTCTTTATTCGTTTTAGATTGTATTAGTATAGATAATAGTTAGTAGTAGAATTATTTTTTTTCATAAAAAAATCCTGAAAAATAATAAAAACTTATAATAATAAATATAAAATATAATGAATAATAATAATAAAAACTACTGTTCATTTTCATAAAAATAATAATAGAAAAATAAAAGTAAAAATAAAAAAGTTCAAAAATATATAAAAATATAAAAAAATCTGAAAAAAATTAAAAAAATCCGAACTTATTTATTTTTATTTTAAAAAAGATCTGAAAAATAAAAAAAAAAAGTTTCAGACTTTAAGGTAATATTTTTGTTATTCTGGAATATTAATATTAAAAAAATCAAAAATTTTAATTTAAATTCGAAAAAATAAAAAGTAATAAAAATAAATTAAAAAATAATCTGGAATATTATTTTGCGTAATAAATAAAAATATGAAGTATTTTATTTTATTTTTAAAAGTAAAACCTGCTAGTTTTATTAAAAAATTTAATTTTCATAAAAAATCTAAAAAAAAGATTAATAATAAATAATTTAAATAATCTGGAATATATATAATAAAAAAATTCTGAACTTTGAATTCTTTTTAAAACAGAAACTTATTTATTTTAAAATAAATTACAATATTTTAATAAAAAAGGGAAAATACTAAAAAATTATAAACTTTAAAGAAAACTATTTTATTGTAAGCATAAATAAAATAAAAGTTTATAATTTTTATTTTTATTTTAAAAACAAATCTGAATTTTTTTCCCATAAAATAAATAAATAAATATATCTGGATATATATATATATATATATTAGCTCAATATTATTAGTC
This sequence comes from Orobanche coerulescens, assembly GCA_033398695.1. Taxonomy (NCBI): domain Eukaryota; kingdom Viridiplantae; phylum Streptophyta; class Magnoliopsida; order Lamiales; family Orobanchaceae; genus Orobanche; species Orobanche coerulescens. The sequence continues at coordinate 241,907 of JAWKAU010000110.1, read as the reverse complement.
TAAAAATATAATAAAAATTATAATAAACATTAAAATATAAAAACTTAAAAAAATATAAAATATAAAATGAAAAAAAAATCAGAATTTTGTAAAATTTTAAAATAATTTATATCTTGTCTTTAGTTTAAATAGAATCTTGTAGTGATAAATTTAGATTTTATTTTTAATTGTTATTTTCTATTTACAGTATTCTTAGACATTTAGTTTAATTGCAATATTTCTCGTTGTACAATTTAGTTTATCAATAGATATTGCTTCTGTAGATCAATTAGTAAGTTTATTCATTTGAATTCTGTTACATCCTATAATATTAGTAATAATTATAATCATCATTATTATTAATAATAATAAAAATATATAAAAACTCAAAAAAAAAAATTAAAACAATAAAATCCTTTAAAGATTCAACAAGGGTTTGATATTTTTCACTCACTACTTTGTTCGATTTGAATAGAGAAAAGCTAAATATCAATCTTATACAAATTGATTTTGAAAACCGATTGAATTTTGGTAAAAAGGCCTCTGTTGTACATGCCGAAGAAAGTTGAATTATAAGTGCGACCCTTGTGACGCCTCCAATGATCTGGAAGTTCGATCGACTATCATAATTTGGTTTGTATGCAAAGTTAAAAAAAATTGAAATATTAATGCAAGTTTGGCAACGAAATAATAAAGATCGATTAACGAGAAGAAGATTGTCCTTAACTAAAATTGAATTTCAACAAACAAAACCGATACAAAAAATGGACGAAATCGAAAATCGGAATAATCAAGTTGCAAAAGAGAAAACTTTAATAGAATATTTTTCTCCACTAAGTGCTAATTCTCCTTCTTGCATAGTGTTGCCTATAACTAATGCAACTCATTTCGAACTTAAACAATCAATAATTCAAGTTCATCCATCTTTTCACGGTTTGGAAAGAGAAGATCCCTATATGGATGTCAAGGAATTTCTTGACATTTGTTCTACTTTCCGATTCCAAAATTTCTTTGATGAATCTGTCAAACTTAGATTATTTCCATTTTCTCTCAAAAATAAAGCAAAATTCTGGCTAAATTCTCTTCAAGCAAGAACAATTACTAGTTGGGACCAACTAGTGAATAAATTTCTCGCAAAATTTTTTCTAATGTCCAAAACTGATAGTCTTAGAAGAGAAATATCAGAATTTTTCCAAAAAGAAAATGAAGAATTTTATGAGTGTTGGGAAAGATTTAATGATTTGATTCTTAAGTGTCCCCATCATGGTTTTGAAATGTGGCGTTTGGTAAAATATTTTTATGGCGGTTTAACTTCGAACAATCGCCAATTAATCCAATCAATGCATGGTGGAAAATTTCTTCACCTTATTGGAGACGAAGCTTGGAATGCACTAGAAAATATGAAGTGGATGCATTAGTCTTGAAGCAATCCATCCCATCGTCAAACTCAAAAAATGAATTTTGCATTTCATGTGCGGAATCTTCTCATTCATCTCAATCTTGTCCCTCTGGTCCACAAAATCAAGAAACTTTTAATAAAGAAGTCAATGTGTTACATTCAAATGGAAAATCTTCGGACAGTCCATTTGCTCCAACTTATAATCCAAATTGGAGGAATCGTCCAAATTTTTCCTGGAAGCAAAATATGCCTCCAATGAATCAAGGAGGACATCAAATGAATATGTCAAATCAACAAAATGTCCGTCCTAATAAATATCCTCCAAATATTTATCAATATCCTTCTACAGTGCCAAAGAAACCATCTTTGGAAGATACGTTGCACCAATTCATGCAATCTACTCAACAAATGTTCCAATCAACTCAGCAAGCTGTACAATCAAACTCACAGGCTATTTCTAAGCTTGAAACACAAATTGGTCAACTTGCAACAACTTTAGCTGAAAGAGAAAAGGGAAAATTTCCGAGTCAGTCCATCCCTAATCCTAAAGGACAATATGAAGTAAACTCTCCTAATGCAGAAGTTCAATCCATAACTACCCTTAGAGAATCTCGAAGGGTCCAATAAATCTCGGACTCAACTTCCCCTTCTTCCCGAAACGGAAAACTCCTCTCATCGGCGACACCTTCAGCAAAACGTGGTCTCCCACCTCGAATTCTAAAGGTCGACGGACATCGCATATGACTTCGTCGACTGGTCAGTCAACATCCGTTCTCGAATTAATTCTATCTTCCGCCTCGTCTCTAAAACGACATCCGGTTCGGTCCCGACCAAATCGGACGCCTCATTCCAACAAATCGGCGATCGACATCGCCGCCCATAAAGTGCCTCATACGGTGCCATCCGAATCGACGCGTGCCAACTATTGTTGTACGTGAATTCGATCAATGGCAAATGCTCCTCCCAGTCGCTACTCCAATCGAGGGCACAAGCACGCAACATGTCCTCGAATGTCTGGATAGTGCGTTCCGACTGTCCATCTGACTGGGGATGAAAAGAGGTACTCAAATGCAAACGGGTACCTAACGCCTTATGCACCGCCTGCCAAAAGTGCGATACAAAACGGCCATCACGATCCGAAACAATAGACTTCGGAGTACCGTGAAGTCTCACAATCTGCGTGATGAACACACGAGCCAACTTCTCCGGGCCCCAAGTGTCCTTGATGCCCAGAAAATGTGCCAACTTGGTCAGACGATCAACAACCACCCATACCATATTCATGCCCGACCCCGATCTCGGCAAACTCGTAACGAAATCCATCGATATATCTTCCCATTTCCATTCCGGAACGGGAAGTGACTGCAATAACCCAGCCGGTCGCTGATGCTCGATTTTGACCTGCTGACAAGTCAAACATCTCGCTACAAACTGTGCGACCTCCTTCTTCATATCATTCCACCAGAAATTCCTCCTCAGATCCTTGTACATCTTACTCGAACCAGGATGAACGGAATAAGGTGTAGCATGGGCCTCACGCAAAATACTCTGTCACAACTCTGGATCGTTCGGCACACAAAGCCGACTCTGGAATCTCAAAACACCATCCTCGTGAATCACAAACCCAGGAGACTTTCCCTTAAGAACGTTCTCTCGGATTTGAGTAATCATCGGATCCTCTAATTGCTTCAGCTTAATTTCATCGATCAAAGACGACGAAATCTCTAAAGCACAAAGTTGCCCGACAGCCCCAGGCAACAAAACCTCAACATCTAACCCGATCAAAGCCCGCCGAAGCTCAGACTGAGGCGTAAGGACCTCAAGCGTTCGCAACGTAATCGGTTTCCGACTCAAGGCATCGGCCACGACGTTCGCCTTGCCCGGATGATAAAGGATTTAGAGGTCATAATCCTTAATCAGTTCTAACCACCTCCTCTGCCTCATATTCAACTCCCGCTGAGTAAATATGTATTTCAGGCTCTTATGATCGGTAAAAATCTGACATGTAGAGCCGAAAAGATAGTGACGCCAGATCTTGTGTGCGAACACAACTGCCGCTAACTCCAAATCATGAGTAGGGTAGTTCAGCTCATACGGCCTCAACTGTCTCGATGCATAAGCAATGGTCTTGCCGTGCTGCATCAATACGCACCCAAGACCCTGACCCAAAGCATCGCTATAAACGGCGAATCCCTCGTTGCCACATGGCAATGCCAAAACCGAGTCAAGTCAAACGCTTCTTCGCTCCTCAAAACTCGACTGCCTCTCGTCATCCTGCATTTAACTTCTCGGATTTCGGAGCAATCGTAATCGGCCGAGCTAGTTTTGAGAAACCCTCGACGAACCTACGATAGTAGCCAGCCAAACCCAAGAAACTACGGACCTCCTTCACATTTGTGGGCGGTGCCCAATCCAACACTGCCTCAATTTTCTGCGGATCCACACGAACTCCCTCGGCTGAAATCACGTGACCCAAAAACATCACTTCCTTCAGCCAGAACTCACATTTCGAGAACTTTGCATAGAGTTGCTCGGTCCTAAAAATGTCTAACACTATCCGCAAATGATGGGCATGCTCTTACTCATTCCTCGAATAGATAAGAATATCGTCAATGAAGACGACGACACACTTATCCAAATACTCGATAAAGACTTTGTTCATCAACTGCATGAACACCGCCGGCGCATTAGTTAGCCCGAAAGGCATAACTACAAACTCATAGTGTCCGTATCTCGTCCGAAAAGCTGTTTTCGGCACGTCGGACTCCTTCACCCGAAGCTGATAGTACCCCGACTTCAAATCAATCTTCGAGAATACTGCAGCTCCCTGCAACTGATCGAACAAGTCATCAATTCTCGGCAAAGGATATTTGTTCTTGATGGTCACCTTGTTTAGTTCGCGATAGTCGATACACAAACGTAGTGAACCATCCTTCTTCCGCACAAACAGGACCGGTGCGCCCCAAGGCGAGGCACTCGGTCGAACATACCCCGACTCAAGAAGCTCACTCAACTGCTTCTTCAACTCTGCCATCTCTGAAGGTGCCATGCGATACGGCGCCTTCGAAATCGGAGCCGCACCCGGCTCTAACTCTATAGCAAACTCAACCTCACGATCCGGTGGCAATCCCGGTAACTCGTCAGGAAATACATCAGGAAACTCATTAACGACTGGAATCGACGAAATCTCGACTCCACCATCCTCCGCCTTCAAGGCATAGCACCAATAACCAGTACACCCCTTTCGCAGGAGACTCATCGCCTTCAAGGCATTAATGACAAATTTCTGATTTCCCCTCCTTCGCCCCGCGAAGGAGTGCTCGGTGCCATCCTCGGCTAACATGGTGAAGATCCTCGTGCGGTAGTTCATGATTGCGCCATGCCGCTCGAGCCAATCATCCCCGAGAATCAAATCCTCACCCTCAATATTAACGACAATAAGATTAGAGAGCCAAGCTCTCTCACAAATAAACACAGAGCAGTCTCGGACCTCTCGATCACCGACAATTTTATCACCGCTAGGAAGTTTAACGATGAAAGGCTCGCAAGGTGACAAACAGTCGAGATTCAAACGGCATACACACTCTATAGAAATGAATGAATGCGTAGCACCCGAATCGAAAAGCACACTGACAGGATGGAAATGAATATGAACGGTACCTGTCGCCACAGTAGCTGCTGGATCATCGGCCCTCCTCATCTCATATATACGCGGCTGAGCAGAGCCGACACTGGAAGCTCCACCCCTAGCGGGCTGACCCCGACCCCTACCTCGGCCGGCACTCGGTGGAGGCGGCGGAGCAAATGAGCCCTGGTTCACACTTAGCTCCATAGGTGCTGGGTGAGAAGAACGGGCACCGCGAAGCTGTCTGAGCTGATCACAAAAAGAAGCCTTGTGGCCCAACTGACCACAAGTATGACAAGTTAAAGACGGACGAGGGCAGTCCCGGTTCTTATGACCCGAAAAGCCGCAGTTAAATCATGTGGGCTCACGAGCGGGGGTTCCGGCGGCACCCCGAAAGCTCCCAGAGAAACGAGCCGAACCGCCCGTAGAAATATTCGCAGCTCGAGATTTTTGCTGGCCTCCACTCTTGGGACCAGAAAAGTTTCCGACCGACTTCTGCTTCTTGCTCTCACGAGCCAAATCACTAGCCGTCACTGACATATCATAAGCGAGGGCCCTACTCTGATAATCCTTCAAGGTAGTGCAGACGAGCACAGACATATAGTCCCGAATGGGCAGCTTCATCCTCCTGGAAAAATGGAAAATTTTGTCGCTCTCAGCGACAACTTGGGTCTTCACATAACCCAACTCCTTGTTAAAATCGGCAATAGCTTGGGATACGGGAATATTCCGTGGTTGAGCATCATAGAAAGCATGCACTCGAGCCTGTCTGACCGGCCACGGATAATACTCGGTCTCCATCAACTCCTGAAACTCGGCCCACGAAGCAACATGATCTTTGGGACCAACGGCCTCCCACCAATCCGTGGCGTCTCCCGTGAGAAAGTATTGAGCAATAGGGACCTTACGGTCCTCGGGGCAGTTGGTAGCAGTGAAGACTTTAGATATCTCCTTGATCCACCCTTCCCAGCCGATCGGGTCCGAAGCTCCCGAAAACTGAGGAGGATGCATCTTGATAACATCCTGAAGCCAGTGATCTGCTCCGCCCCGATTAGCATGGGCCTGATCGGGGTTCTGGACCACCTGAGCTATAGCCGCCATTTGGTTAACCATTTGCTACATAACAGCCGCAATTCCAAGATCGGCTCGCTCCTGAGAAGAAGTGTGACTGTGACGGTTGCCGGTACTGCCGGATCCTGAAGAATGCGACGTGGCTGCCCCACCGGCTGCCCCACGTCCTCGGCCGCGCCCACGACCACGACCACGACCACGACCACGACCACGGTTTCCTCCGGCATCCATACTGGTGTTAAAAGATAATAGGAGCATATTGAGGATGAGTAAGGAAGGAAAAAGCAACTACGATGATAAGCAAAAGAGGGAGAATAACCACAGTTCAAGAAACGGAATACAGTATGAGAAAGTAAACAATCGGGTAAGGAAACTTACGAACACTGGAAGTACTGAGATTCCGGCAGTGGTGTGACAATGTGCAAAACAAAACACAACTAGACCCAAATAACCGACAAGCCTAGGTATCCATAAACCTAGTGCTCCGATACCATTTTCTGTAACACCCCAAGATATTTGGAGTATGTTACAGCGCCGTGGACCCCTACATGGGACCCACCAGGCTACAACAAGCGGGTACCCCTCGACTAACCATCTCGATTAGCGAGGATACACAATCAAATAATACATCATGTGAAAAATACACCCGAAGCAACCGACGAAATGAGCAACCATCGACAATGTAGCAATTTAAAATAATACAACACGGGGTTTGAATTGAAAAGCCTAAGTACTCGCGAGTACAGTCTATCAGTTTATAAATATAGAAAACAACCATATCGAAGTGGACAAAAGAAATAAGTAAACCCAAGTGCACATGTCAACGACCCTGGCCAGCATCCTCGTATCTCGTCGGCGATGATCATAACACGAAATCCATAACAAGAATTTCCCCAAAACGGGTCCCCAAAGGGGTTAGCAATTACGCTAGTACAAGTAATCAAGGCAAACCAATCGCTTACACATTTCATAGTACATGCACCAATATCATTTCAAAAACCAAAACCAGACATGTCTTTTCCGGAAATAAACAGTCAAACAATTTGCCATGGGAACAGGGCTATACCATTGATCCCGCTCCGTGATCCCTAAGGACCCTCCCGAGCTGGCCATATTATAAAACAAATCACGCACACGCATCGCCTTGGGAACAGGGCTATACCATTGATCCCGCTCCGTGATCCCTAAGGACCCTCCCGAGCTGGCTAGCGAAACAAACTCGTGAATCCAGGGCTATACCATTGGATTCCCTCCGTGATCCCGTCGGACCCTCCCGAGGTGAGCAATCACACACAATATACATTACCATTTCACGTTAAGCATAAAGGTTTCCCAAAAATACTTGCCTTGAATAATTGACGACGCAACGAACGGAAAGGATAATCACCGACAAACACTAGGAATCAACGGAACCGAACCGAACGATTCGAAGAACATAATTACAACCAACTCTAGACGAATACGGAAACGGAATACACCCGAAAACCCGCCTACGATTCATGTATATTCGCACAAAAATGACAACGAGGGCGGACCACAACCAAACCCTCTCGATTTCGCAAAACTATGAAAATATACCATGAATCCGTAGGGAAACTAAGCATACCAACAAGATTAATCATATTCATCATGAATCCATCAACAAAACGGAACGGATCGGAAGAAAATCCCAAAACCCCCAATTTATCGAAAAGTAGGGTTCTAAGAGATTTACCTTGGATTGATGATGAAGAACACAAGTAGGTGTTGTTAATCTACTTCAAAAACTCAAGGTAGAGGATGCCCGAAATAATCGAAGGGAAGAATCGCTCGGAATTCACCTGAAGGGGTTCTGCATCGCGGGGAGAGAAGAAATGAAAATGATGTGTTCATCTGGGTCAACTCCCTGGTTTATATAGCCAGGGAGTGTTAGCGCGCACTAATCTTCAAGGTTAGCATGCGCTAACAGGATAAAATTACAGGCCAAAATAGTTAGCGTCGATCCGGTGGCATTTACGGCGTTAGTGTGCGCTACTCGAAGCGTAGCGTGCGCTAATAACCACACGGTAGCGCGCTATCGACCAATAGCGTCGCTACACGGACATCGGCGAGTCGAAGCTAAGCGCCAAAACTCACTCGACTCGTTAGCGTGCGCTACCATATGAGCGTAGCGTGCGCTAAGCACTGACCCGATTGATAGTAAAGCATCCAAGATCTTGGACACTCACACTAGCGCACGCTACCGGGTATCATCAGCGTGCGCTAGCCTCCCGACCTTAGCGTGCGCTAGTCTGCCTAGCGTACGCTAATACGCCAATCCAGAAGGCTGGAAAATAGCACTGCCACTCCCAGGGCTTGCTCCCTAGCGTGCGCTACGAATCAGTCGTAGCGTGCGCTACTAAGGGGCCCCTAGCGCGCGCTACGCAGAACAGATAGCGTGCGCTAGGTTACGAAATATAAACGGTTCACAACACCGGAATATGAACGAAACATCAAACGGAACACCTCAAATAGTATCAAAACATAGAATGGATCCATGGCAACCCCGAAACAGCGGTTCCGCATAACAATAACGAGTCTCAAATCAATAGATGACGGGAAAGATATACTGCAAGGTACATGAGGGTCACCACGACCGAGAAATACGCCGAAAAAGAAAAAATACAAGGGAAAAAAATGCGGATATTACACGGTCAGTACCTCACTAATCAGTCGATTGACTCGTCTAATGATATAACGCACGTTACGTTCCAAGCGTAGCGTACGTTAACTTATCATCGATAGCGCACGCTAACTATAAATCTTAGCACACGCTAAACACGTATGACAGTTCTTCCCTGGGCAGTCTACTGTTCTAACGGTGATGAAACTTACGAAATCTTCAGTGTTTAATATACGTTATCTCCATGCATATCACATTCATCTCATTACAAATGATCTCACGGATTCAAACATCTTCGAGATATAAGAGTACGCATAATTATCACAACACCATATTCCATCTTGATTACAATTCTTATGCGAAGTTCGGTGTTCTAAATCGATGTACTAGATTCCAATATCATCATTACATCCTATTTTAACCATGAAGATGAATGAACCATTCCAACTTAAGAGAAATGATGCAAATCTTCTATTATTCTCTCCTAAGTCCGTTTAACAAAAGTGATATCGATTACATCTACGACCAACATGGTAATGTTATCAATACGGATAATCAATCTCAGAATATTTCTCTCATCATTCGACGTGGTAATATGCTAATCATGATGTTTCCAACGATGATATCTTAAGTATAAACATTCCAACTTCTAAATATGATGTTGTTTGGATAATTCACCAATGGAACTCAATATCTTGATAGTATAATCCTCATATCCTTAATAACACGAATCCAAGGTAGGAGATAGTATTAACATACCTTATGATGAAGAAAACACTGAAACAATAGGTAGACTTCAACCCCGGTTACTTGTGTGTCACTTCAAAGTGAGTTTCTTCTATAATGATCAAGTGTAAGTACTCTCCAATCTTCAATGATCATGTAAGGTGGGTTTGTATGTGTTTAAGGAGTAGGGAAGACTCTCTGGACTTCCAAGGAATGAGGAACAAGTGAAGGAAACGTAAATGAAATGAAATGAGGTTGCTGTCCCTTAAATAAAGTTTCTGCACATTAGCTGATTAGCGCACGCTATTCTACTATCCTTAGCGCACGCTAATAAGCGTTGACTCCAAAACTGTCCAATTTCGCCTGCGGGAATCTTATCTGGACCCATGTTTGGCTGGCGCATGTGCTAGCTGCGTAGCTCAATAATTGATTGCCTAACGCATGCAATTCTTCGATCGTAGCGTGCGCTAGTTTTAGCCGATAACGCACGTTAAGCTACATTCTTAGGGTGCGTTACCACGAGCTTGCATGAGAAAATTTGCATGTTGTTATACTCATGTACAAAGATATAATTGTGAGAAATATCATACTCCAATTATCGAGATCACAATTCCGAAAAATACAGGGCTCAAATACAGATGAAATACTCAATAATAAATCCGGATATTACATACTCTCCTACTAAAAAGGAGTTTCGTCCTGAAACTCAAGATGAAAATAACTCTGGATATCTGGACTTCATGCTATCTTTCGTTTCCCAAGTGGCTTCTTCCACTCCATGGCGTGACCACTGAACTTTGACCAAAGCAATTGGTTTGTTCCTCAACTGCTTAACTCGACTCTCTAGTATCCTGGCCGGTCTTTCTTCAAACGTTCCATCTTGAGCGACTTCGGTCTCGCCAAAATCAATGGCATGACTAGAATCCGATATATAACTCCGTAACTGGGATACGTGGAACACATTCTGAACATGGCTCAATGACGGCGGTAATGCCAATCTGTATGCCAACTCTCCAACTCTCTCGAGAATCTCGAATGGTCCGATATATCTTGGGCTCAGCTTTCCTTTTCTCCCAAAATGAAAGATTCCCCGAGTAGGAGAAACTTTTAAAAGTACGTGACCTCCAATACTGAACTCTAATGGACGACGACGTACGTCTGCATAATATTTCTATCGACTCTGGGCGGTCAACAACCTTTCGTGAAGCAAGGCTATCTTTTCTCGTGTCTGATCAATCAATTCTGGTTCCTTTCCGATCAAGTCTGACGAATCGTCCCAACACAAGGGCGATCTGCATCTTCTCCCGTATAATGCCTCAAACGGTGCCATCTTAATAGAAGCATGCCAACTATTGTTGTAGGTAAATTCAATCAACGGTAGATGAATTTCCCAGTCAGTTGACCAATCTAAGGCACAAGCCCTTAGCATATCTTCCACCATTTGAATAGTCCTCTCGGATTGTCCGTCTGTCTGCAGGTGATAAGCTGTGCTGAAGTTCAATTCGGTCCCCAAGGCCTTATGAACTACTTTACAAAAATAAGACACAAAACGGCCGTCTCGATCAGAAATAATGGTCTTCGGCGTTCCATGCAATTGAACTATCTCTGAAATAAATACTCGTGATAACCTCTCGGGTCCCCAAGTGTCCTTAATGCCTATAAAATGAGCTGATTTGGTTAGGCGATCAACTATCACCCATATCATGTTCATTCCTGTCTTGGTTCTCGGCATACTAGTGATAAAGTCCATCGATATGTCCTCCCACTTCCATTCAGGAATCAGGAGCGGCTTCAGTATTCCGGCAGGTCATTGATGCTCGATCTTAACCTGCTGACAAGTCAAGCATTTCGAAACATAATCTGCTACATCTTTCTTCATGTTGCCCCACCAAAAATTCTGCTTCAAGTCCTTGTACATCTTACTAGTGCCCGGGTGGATAGAATAGGGCGAGCTGTGAGCTTCCTTCATAATCGTCTGTTTCAGAACATCGACATCAGGAATGCAAAGTTGGTTCTGAAATCTCAAAACTTCATCATCATGAATTACGAATCCGGGGGCCTTTCCCTTGATCACTTCATCAGGTAACCGAATCATTAGAGGATCATCTGCTTGCTTAGATTTGATTTCTTCGGTTAACAATGAAGTTATTTCCATCACGCACAATTGTCCTTGGACTCTTTGTAACCATACTTCAATTCCTTCTCGAATCATCTCTCGTTAAATGCTGAGCTGGGAGGTCAGAGTCTCCAGCATCTGGATAGAAACAGGCTTGCGCCTAAGTGTATCAGCCACTACATTTGCTTTGCCTGGATGATAAAGAATCTCCAAGTCATAGTCCTTAATAAGTTCCAACCATCTCCTTTGCCACATGTTCAACTCTCTGACTGAAGATGTATTTGAGACTCTTGTGATCCGTAAAGATCTGACAGTGAGTCCCGTACAGGTAATGTCTCCAGAATTTCAAAGCAAAATCTACTGCTGCTAACTCCAAATCATGCGTTGGGTAATTCACTTCACAAGGCTTCAGCTGTCGTGACGCATAAGCGATCACCTTATCATTCTGCATCAATACGCATCCGAGTCCCTGGTTCGAAGCATCACTGTAAACTATAAATCCACCAGTTCCCTGTGGAAGTGTTAAAATCGGAGTTGTCGTCAATCTCCGCTTCAATTCGTCAAACCTTTTCTGACACAACTCGTTCCACTCAAACTTTTGAGTTTTCTGCAGTAGTCGAGTAAGTGGGCGGGAAATTTTGGAAAACCCTTCCACGAACCGACGATAATGCCCAGCAAGTCCTAAGAAACTCCGGACTGCTTTCACGTTCTTTGGAGGCTTCCAATCAATAACCGCTTCGATCTTCTGAGGATCTACTCGGACTCATTCAACTGATACCACATGGCCGAGGAACATTAATTCCTTTTGTAACACCCCGATATATTCGGAGTATATTACAGCGCCGTGGACCCCTACATGGGACCCACCAGGCTAAAACAAGAAAAACACCACTCGACTAACCATCTCAGTTAGCAAGAACACGCATTAAATAATACAACATATAAAGATACGCCCAGAGCAACCGGCATAATAAACATCAACCGACAATATAGCAATTTGAGTTAATACAAAATGAAGTTCGAAGTGAAAAGCCTAAGTACTAGCGAACACAATCTATAAGTTTATACATGTAGGAAAAACAACCATATCGAAGTAAACAAAAGAAATAAGAAGACCCAAATGCACATGTCAACGACCCTGGCCAACATCCTCGTATTGTCCCAGTGCCCGCTCGTCCGGCAAAACATAACCTGAAATCCATAACAAGAATTTCCCCAAAACGGGTCCCCAAAGGGGTTAGCAATTACGCTAGTACAAGTAATCAACGCAAACCATTCGCTTACACGTTTCATAGTACAATACACCAAATCATTTCAAAACCAAAACTAGACATGTCTTTTCCAGAAACAAACAGTCAAAATCAATTTTGCCTAGGACCGGGATGAAGCCACAAATCCCACCCGAGGCCTCTAAGGACCCTCCCGAGCTGGCCACTTTATAAAACAAGTCACGCACAGGCATCGCCTAGGACCGAGACGAAGCCAAAAATCCCACCCGAGGCCTCTAAGGACCCTCCCGAGCTGGCTAGCGAATCAAACTCGTGAATCCATAGTGAAGTCATTGATTCCCTTGAGGCTCCGTCGGACCCTCCCGAGGTGTGCAAATCACACATAATATACATTACCATTTCACGTTAAGCATAAAGGTTTCCAAAAATACTTGCCTTGAATAATTGATGGCGCAACGAACGGAAAGGAAAATCACCGACGAACGCTAGGAACCAACGGTACCGAACCTAACAATTCGAGGAACATAATCACAACCAACTCTAGACGAATACGGAAATGGAATACACCCGAAAACCCGCCTACGATTCATGTATATTCGTAACAAAATAACAACGAGGGCGGACCACAACCAAACCCTCTAGATTTCGCAAAAGCATGAAAATATACCATGAATCCGTAGGAAAACTAATGATATCAACAAGATTAATCATATTCATCAAGGATTAACCAAAAAAACGGGACGAATCGGACGAAAATCCTAAAACCCCGAAAATATCCAAAAGTAGGGTTCTAAGATATTTACCTTGGATTAGGATGAAAGATTCGCGTTGATGTTGTTATTATACACCAAGAACTCAAGGAAGATGATGGTTGGGATGACTGGAGGAAGAAATCGCCAAGAAAATCGCCCAAAATTGCCTAGGCCGCGGAGAGGGAGAAGAAATGAGAATAATGCGGACATCTGGGTCAACTCCCTGGTTTATATAGCCAGGGAGTGTTAGCGCGCGCTAATCCTCATAAGTTAGCATGCGCTAACGGGACAAAACTCCAGTCCAGAAGTTAACGTCCCAGTCCAGTAACCAGATTACTGGGTCGTTAGCGTGCGCTACCCGAAACGTAGCATGCGCTAATAGCCTCTCGGTAGTGCGCGCTATCGGCCATAGCGTGGGCTACCTGGACATCAGCCAAGTCCAGAAGTGAACTGACCAGTACTCACCTGATCCTGTTAGCGCACGCTATCGGCCAAACGTAGCGTGCGCTACGTGGCACTGATCGAGTCGATGGCAGATCGTCGATCTTCGGGCGATTCGCTAGCGCACGCTACCGGACACCCTAGCGTGCGCTAGTCCCCCGACATTAGCATCTGCTAGACAACGTAGCGTAGGCTAATCCGCTAGTCCAGAGGGCTGGAAACAGAACTGCCACTCACAGGGCTAGCTCGCTAGCGCGCGCTATGAAGCAGACGTAGCGTTCGCTACTAAGGGACCTCTAGCGTGCGCTATGCAGAAAAGATAGCGTGCGCTAGGTACGGAATATAAACGGTCCAAAACACCGAAATATGAACGAAACATCAAACGAAACATCTCAAAATGCATAATAACATAGAATGGATCCATGGCAACCCCGAAACGGCGGTTCCGCATAACAATTACGAGAATCAGATCAATAGATGACGGAAGAAATACACTGAAAGATACACGAGGGTCGCTACAACTGAGAAATACACCGAAAAATGAAAATACCGGGAAAAGAAAAAATGCGGATATTACATTCTACCCCTCTAAAAATAAGTTTCGTCCCGAAACTTAAGAAATAAACAACTCAGGGTTCCTAGCACGCATGATATCCTCGGTTTCCCAAGTTGCCTCCTCGATACCATGTATCGACCACTGCACTTTGACCAAAGAGATGGTCTTATGCCTCAGTCGCTTCTCACGATGCTCCAAAATCTTCAAAGGACGCTCCTCAAAAGTAATATCCTCGGCGACATCAATCTCATCATAATCGATGATGTGACTTGGATCCGGGACATATTTCCTCAGCTGGGAAACATGAAAAATGCTATGAACATGGCTTAGGGCCGAGGGTAATGCCAAACGGTATGCTAGCCCACCGACTCGCTCGAGAATCTCGAAGGGTCCAATGAATCTCAGACTCAACTTCCCCTTTTTCCCGAAACGGAAAACTCCCCTCGTCGGCGACACCTTCAGCAAGATGTGGTCTCCCACCTCAAATTCCAAAGGTCGACGACGGACATCGGCATATGACTTTTGTCGACTCTGGGCAGTCAACATCCATTCCCAAATTAATTCTATCTTCTGCCTCGTCTCTAGAACGATATCCGGCTCGGTCCCGACTAAATCGGACGCCTCATTCCAACAAATCGGTGATCAACAACGCCGCCTAAAAAGTGCCTCATACGGTGCCATCCGAATCGATGCGTGCCAACTATTGTTGTACGTGAATTCGATAAGTGGCAAATGCTCCTCCCAGTCATTGCTCCAATCGAGAGCACAAGCACGCAACATATCCTCAAATGTCTGGATAGTGCGTTCTGACTGTCCATCTGACTGGGGATGAAAAGAGGTACTCAAATGCAAACGAGTACCCAACGCCGTATGCACCGCCTGCCAAAAATGCAATACAAAACGACCATCACGATCCGAAACAATAGACTTCGGAGTACCGTGAAGCCTCACAATTTGCGCGATAAACACACGAGCCAACTTCTCCGGGCCCCAAGTGTCCTTGATGCCCAGAAAATGTGCTGACTTGGTCAGACGATCAACAATCACCCATACCATATTCATGCCCGACCTCGATCTCGGCAAGCTCGTAATTAAATCCATCGATATATCTTCCCATTTCCATTTTGGACCGGGAAGTGACTGCAATAACCCGGTCGGTCGCTGATGATCGATTTTGACCTGCTGACAAGTCAAACATCTCGCTAAAAACTGCGCGACCTCCTCCTTCATATCATTCCACCAGAAATTCTTCCTCAGGTCCTTGTACATCTTACTCGAACCAGGATGAACGGAGTAAGGTGTAGCATGGGCCTCACGCAAAATACTCTGCCTCAACTCTGAGTCGCTCGGTACACAAAGCCGACTCTGGAATCTCAAAACACCATCCTCGTGGATCACAAACCTAGGAGAGTTTCCTTTAAGAACGTTCTCCCGGATTTGATAAATCATCGGAACTGCTTCAGCTCAATTTCATCGATCAAAGACGACGAAATCTCTAAAGCACAAAGTTGCCCGACACCTCCAGGCAACAAAACCTCAACATCTAACTCGATCAAAACTCCCCGAAGCTCAGACTGAGACGTAAGGATATCAAGCGTTCGCAACGCAACCAGTTTCCGACTCAAGGCGTCGGCCATGACGTTCGCATTGCCCGGATGATAAAGGATTTCGAGGTCATAATCCTTAATCAGCTCTAACCACCTCCTCTACCTCATATTCGACTCCCGCTGAGTAAATATGTATTTCAGACTTTTATGATCGGTAAAAATATGACATGCAGAGCCAAAAAGATAGTGACGCCAAATCTTGAGCGCAAAAACAACTCCCGCTAACTCCAAATCATGAGTAGGGTAGTTAAGCTCATACGGCCTCAACTGTCTCGACGCATAAACAATGGTCTTGCTGTGCTGCATCAATACGCACCCAGGACCCTGACCCGAAGCATCACTGTAAACGGAAAAACATCTGTTGCCACATGACTATAACACCCCCAATCCACTCAGGGATAGTACACGCCGCAGAACCTTTCCTCAAGGTTCTACCAGGCTGGTAACAAAACCGAACAACTCAACAATGCTTTTAAGGCTAAAATGACTCAGTAGACCGATTTGGTCTTTCAATAAATACATACAACTTAATTACAATACATGCCCACGCAGGGGTCGAATACAACACACTCCCGTACAACGGGGAAAGAATACTGCAGCGGAAATAAAATACAACTAAACCAAAGACCTCATATGGATCCTCGTATGATTAGTATCGTTCATCTTTCATCATCCTTCGTGCCGACCCTGTGTTATCCTACCAAACATGAATGCAAAAACAGACATCCACCCCCCGAATACTCGGGGGTTAGCAAAACTCCACTGTTTTGCTACTGCAAATACAAAGTGCAAATACGAGCCATATAATTCAAGTTCCACGAATAACAATAATCAGGAATCCTCAAAAGTCCAAAGTAACGAAAAGTACTTCCCGTGGCATGAGTTTAGGTAAAACATTTCAAAACCGAAAGATCACAAATCAAGGGAAAACAATTTATAAAACGGTTTAAAATGCCATCGAGAGTTTTAATAGAAAACAATTTAGGATTATCAAATCCTTATCTTTCCAAAATCAACAGGGTCACAGCCCAAAGGTTTTGTTTTCGCAAATAGAAAACCGACAACAATTCACAGGGCCAGAGCCCAACATCACGTATCCTTGACGGATATAAAATCAACACAACGTAATCATGCACAAGCATCGCCTTGGGAACAGGGTAATACCATTGATCCCGCCCGAGGCCTCGAAGGACCCTCCCGAGCTGGCTAGCTAAACAAATCACACACATCTCACGGTTGGATCAATCGCTTGTTGCATCCTGGCCACATGATCACATGCCATGTGCCACCGTAGATTATCTCAGGCTCTCACGGTTAGATCAATCACTTGTTGCATCCTGACCACATGATCACGTGCCATGTGTCACCGTAGACCTTCAACCATATCCACACATTCACACAAATAACATATCACATCAAGGATATTCAAACAATTCGCTCAGAGGCCTCAAACACTTAGCAAAACACCACGTCAATCCACAACGCACCGAAAAGAAATAATATAGGTCCACACGCAATACCAAGTGCAACATCAACACCAAACATATCCATAGAATTCACATAGTTATTCGCAAACCACACCATTCACAAAACACACGTGTTTTGAAAGCAAGCCTTTAACAAGGCTAAACCGAATCTTTTGAAAGTTTAATTCAAATGACCAAACAACCACATTTAGACGATCACTAATTATCGTATCCACAAAACAAGAATTATATGGACAAGGTACTTGCCTCAAAATCACGATCGCAACGAGACGACGGATAGGACGCGGTCGAATAGCCCCGAACCCCCGAACAATATCAAGAACGCGATAGCACTACGAGTATTACGAGAATAACACCACACGAATCATCAATCACCAAATGGGATTCAACATCGGAATTCTCGAACACCTATAAACCTCCGGAAGGAACAATAACACATGGTTACGACGAGAATCAAGGCCAAAACAACGGAAATCCCAACAAACTATCGAAGGGAAACTCATTGGGACATTTAATCGAACACTAAATGTTCAATAATTCCCAAGAACACTCGAATCATCAATCGAGTTAAACAAACTCGATATATGGATATACAACCCATAGAACACGATTAATAACATCATACTACACCAACCGATGTATCAAAATCGGATTAGAAACGAAATCAAGAACAATTTCTCCAAAAAGTCAACTTGAAGGAAAATCAAGAATATACCTTGATTCGATGAAGAACACGGATTGGATGATGATACAATCAACAAGAATCTTCCAAAATGCCTTGGAAATGATTATAATCGACCAAGAACTCGATTTCCCGTCGCACCCGTCCGATAGCCGCAAGAAAAGTGAGGAAATGAACAAAAATGGGCTGTCGGGCCTTATATAGCTGGTCACTGCCGGACACTTACGGCCGTAACCGGCAGTGACTTACGGCCGTAACTCGGACCATACGGCCGTACTCGGCAGGCCTTACGTCCGTAACCGGCATTCGTCAAAAAATCAGCCCAGCACCTGTCGGACACTTACGGCCGTAACTGGCACACATTACGGCCGTAACCGGCCTTCGTCAGGAAGATGCCCAGCGCACGTACGGCCGTACCCGATCGCCCCTTACGGCCGTAACTGGCATTTGTCCGGAAGATTCCAGGCGCCATACGGCCATAACTCTCGGCCCTTACGGCCGTAACTCGGCCAGGCCAGGCCCTGCTCCGGCCGTGACTCGGCCGTGGCCACTCCGACGGCCCGGATGACCCCGAAACCCGAACCTGAGTATAAATCGAAGGTACAGTTACGACGTACTCGCAAAGACGAATCTAAGAGCTAAGAGAACATGCGATTCCGACCACCCGAAGGCTCGAAATTCGACAACGGAGGTAATTACCCCAAACTTTGGGAAATTACAAAAATGGCCCAAAACGTCCGAAATACACGATACATGATCGAAACACCGAACCAAAGCTCGCAACATGAATAATAACATTAAATGAACTTACGAGAAACTCGAAACAACAGTTTCGGAGGAGATTCGCAAGAATCGAGCTCAAGTGCGGAAAAGTCGCCAAAAGACACGGAACTCAACAAAACAACACCGAAACGAACTCGGATGACAAAAAGTGCAGAATTAATCATTCTCGGAATGACGAAACGGTTATGATCGAGCCGTCAAAACGGACTTCCGCTGAAAAAAAGAAAATTACCGAAATTCGAAATTGCGGATATTACATTCTACCCTCCTTAAAAGAAGTTTCGTCCCGAAACTTAAAATAAGTAGGGAGAAGCAATATCCCGCCAGGAAAACTCAACGAGATACACAAGAAACGCGTAACTTACGCCCATTGGCGAAATGTTACAAGCAACGCAAAGGAATATACGGCGTGAAAACACGCTCCACGACGACCAACACAATGTCGCCGATAGGGATATAATAAAACCAACAAATGACAAGCGTCATTAAATGGATAATATAGTCAAGTCAATTATCTGAACAATCACAAAACATAACGAACGAAAATCAATATGATTGACCAACCCAACGGTACATCAATCAAAACGCGAGCCAATCGCTGAACAAATACAGAATTCCACCACCCAAGGGTTGGAAGATCGAAAACGAGACTAATTTCCCGAACTTAAGGGAATTACGAAGGAGTCTGAATGTTCAACAATCACGAAACGAGATCAACAAAAACCGAACAATCAAACGATCGAACCACAAAGATCGAGACAACAAAAATCGAACGATCATGTTCGGATCACGAAGAACAATAAGGTTCAACCGACAACTCCGAGGTTCACATCTTGACTCGAGACAAAACATGATCTGGTGAAAACAACAAGATGCACACTCACATAAGATTCACAGGAAAGGGAATAACAATTGAAAGTCACAACGACGAACGAGTAATTCCGAAATAATACCACCCTCATTCGATCAACAAAAGCAAGGGGCAGGACAAGCTCAGAAAATGTCAACGAACATAAACGAGTCGACAGAGTCGAAAATACAGAAGTTCCAAATCCGATCCACTTCGAATAAAAGAATTAGTAGAATCAAAAGATGCTACTTCCGAACAAGGTTCACAAGAATCGAACCGAACTCGGAAAAGTTACAGCGATAACCAGATCGACCCAAAATAAGATCACAGCTCGTTCGAACGATGAAACCGAAATACGTAACAAGTTCGAAAGTATCAACGAACATGAGCGTATCGATAGAGTGGAGAAATAGAAAATATAGAAGCGAAAATAATACGGGTATTATATTCGACCTCTTCTAAAAGAAGTGTCGTCCCGAAACTCACAACAACGAAATCAAGGAGACGACACAACAGCGATCACGAAACATCCTTCAAAGGCCTCTCAAAGCGGATTCGATATACGTGTCTTTGAGCGCGAACTCCGAAAGTCTCGGTAGCATTCGCAAAATCAATTCGGTGACCCTCGAGTCCACACTCGAAATGTGTCTTGACGAGAAGGACCAATTGCACGTACATTCCCCGGCACATCACGGTTGAAATGCCTCGGCTCGGCATACCGAAAATACAAATGCTAGATACAATGGAACATAACACCGCAAAACAACATCCGGAGATGCCAACTCGGCAACAAGGAATCATAACACATATCATATACAACGATTACCATCGTAAAGTAATACACACACAAACACTACAACAACGGTATCATTTGGCGACCTCAATGGCCCGACGATAACGGCCACGTAATACAAACATCATGAAACAATCACATATGTACACCAACGTACAAACCCAAGCTTCAACATCTCACACTCGTGTGGCACACGCAATCCACCACGAGACGACAACCATTAAGTACCAGTTCACACCTCTCACAGAGGGCTAGTACAACAAATACGTGGCAACGCCTCAACGTTCATGCCACCAACTCGATCATATTCGGGAGTTAACATCATAGCGACAAAGCCAACATCATACATACATACCCAGCCCTCAAACGGGAATGGATAGGTTTTAAAAACGAAAACCTCATTTGGAAAATAATTTAGAAAAACACCGGTCGATCTTGAGTATCACCTTTCCAAAAAAAAGTAAAAACGTGAAACATCGTTATCGAGACTTTGGAAAACCATTTCGCATTTGATAAAAATGAGGACACTTTATTTTAGTGAAAAGCTTTCAGAATATTCGACCCTCGAGTCTAAGTAAAAGTGTTTATAAAACATTGAAAATATCTCAAAACATTTTGGTCCTCGAGGTAGAAGAATTTTGAAACATATTGTGGCACCTTGGAAGTACCGCGAGAAAACAATTCATTTTAAACGTACGTCTCGAAATTTATTTCTAAGATACTCAAGTTTTCGAAAATAATTCAATGCAAAAAAAAGGACGATGCCAAAAAGGCTAGAATGCCCAAAAATTTCAGGTAATTACACAAAACTTTATAGTGCCGTGGGTCCCGCGCCGGAACCCACCAGGATAAAACCATTTACAAAAACGCCAAAAAGGCTGATGACGGTAATATTTCAAAAACTTACAAAAGCCATTTAGAAAATACTAAATACCGTCATAAGAATTTCGCCAAAATGATCAAGGCCATAATGCCAAAGAAGGGAGACTTACATCCACAGGTCGCACGAAGATGATGATTACCCCACGATACTAATCACGACCAACAAACTCAGACGACGCGTCGCGACACGACTCAGTCAGACAAAATCCGACGAGACAAAACTCAACAGACACCACTGACCCGACAGCCTAGGTTTCCACAACCTAAGCTCTGATACCATTTATGTAACACCCCCAATCCACTCAGGGATATTACACGCCGCAGAACCTTTCCTCAAGGTTCTACCAGGCTGGTAACAAAACCGAACAACTCAACAATGCTTTTAAGGCTAAAATGACTCGGTAGACCGATTTGGTCTTTCAATAAATACATACAACTTAATTACAATACATGCCCACACAGGGGTCGAATACAACACACTCCCGTACAACGGGGAAAGAATACTGCAGCGGAAATAAAATACAACTAAACCAAAGACCTCATATGGATCCTCGTGTGATTAGTATCGTTCATCTTTTATCATCCTTCATGCCGACCCTGTGTTATGCTCCCAAACCTGAATGCAAAAACAGACATCCACCCCCCGAATACTCGGGGGTTAGCAAAACTCCACTGTTTTGCTAGTGCAAATACAAAGTGCAAATACGAGCCATATAATTCAAGTTCCACGAATAACAATAATCAGGAATCCTCAAAAGTCCAAAGTAACGAAAAGTACTTCCCGAGGCATGAGTTTGGGTAAAACATTTCAAAACCGAAAGATCACAAATCAAGGGAAAACAATTTATAAAACGGTTTAAAATGCCATCGAGAGTTTTAATAGAAAACAATTTAGGATTATCAAATCATTCTCTTTCCAAAATCAACAGGGTCACAGCCCAAAGGTTTTGTTTTCGCAAATAGAAAACCGAAAACAATTCACAGGGCCAGAGCCCAACATCACGTATCCTCGACGGATATAAAATCAACACAACGTAATCACGCACAAACATCGCCTTGGGAACAGGGTAATACCATTGATCCCGCCCGAGGCCTAGAAGGACCCTCCCGAGCTGGCTAGCTAAACAAATCACACACATCTCACGGTTGAATCAATCGCTTGTTGCATCCTGGCCACATGATCACATGCCATGTGCCACCGTAGATTATCTCAAGCTCTCACGGTTGGATCAATCACTTGTTGCATCCTGACCACATGATCACGTGCCATGTGTCACCGTAGACCTTCAACCATATCCACACATTCACACAAATAACATATCACATCAAGGATATTCAAACAATTCGCTCAGAGGCCTCAAACACTTAGCAAAACACCACGTCAATCCACAACGCACCGAAAAGAAATAATATACGTCCACACGCAATACCAAGTGCAACATCAACACCAAACATATCCATAGAATTCACATAGTTATTCGCAAACCACACCATTCACAAAACACACGTGTTTTGAAAGCAAGCCTTTAACAAGGCTAAACCGAATCTTTTGAAAGTTTAATTCAAACGACCAAACAACCACATTTAGATGATCACTAATTATCGTATCCACAAAACAAGAATTATATGGACAAGGTACTTGCCTCAAAATCACGATCGCAACGAGACGACAGATAGGACGCGGTCGAATAGCCCTGAACCCCCGAACAATATCAAGAACGCGATAGCACCACGAGTATTACGAGAATAACACCACACGAATCATCAATCACCAAACGGGATTCAACATCGGAATCCTCGAACACCTATAAACCTCCGGAAGGAACAATAACACATGGTTACGACGAGAATCAAGGCCAAAACAACGGAAATCCCAACAAACTATCGAAGGGAAACTCATTGGGACATTTAATCGAACACTAAATGTTCAATAATTCCCAAGAACACTCGAATCGTCAATCGAGTTAAACAAACTCGATATATGGATATACAACCCATAGAACACGATTAATAACATCATACTACACCAACCGATGTATCAAAATCGGATTAGAAACGAAATCAAGAACAATTTCTCCAAAAAGTCAACTTGAAGGAAAATCAAGAATATACCTTGATTCGACGAAGAGCACGGATTGGATGATGATATAATCAACAAGAATCTTCCAAAATGCCTTGGAAATGATTATAATCGACCAAGAACTCGATTTCCCGTCGCACCCGTCCGATAGCCACAAGAAAAGTGAGGAAATGAACAAAAATGGGCTGTCAGGCCTTATATAGCCGGTCACTGCCGGACACTTACGGCCGTAACCGGCAGTGACTTACGGCCGTAACTCGGCCCATACGGCCGTACTCGGCAGGCCTTACGTCCGTAACCGGCATTCGTCAAAAAATCAGCCCAGCACCTGTCGGACACTTACGGCCGTAACTGGCACACATTACGGCCGTAACCGGCCTTCGTCAGGAAGATGCCCAGTGCACGTACGGCCATACCCGATCGCGCCTTAAAGCCGTAACTGGCATTCGTCCGGAAGCTGCCAGGCGCCATACGGCCGTAACTCTCGGCCCTTACGGCCGTAACTCGGCCAGGCCAGGCCACCTCGGCCGTGACTTCGGCCGTGGCCACTCGACGGCCGGACGACCCGAAACCGAACTCAGTATAAATCGAAGGTACGGTTACGACGTACTCGCAAAGATGAATATAAGAGCTAAGAGAACACGCGATTCCGACCACCCGAAGGCTCGAAATTCGACAACGGAAGTAATTACCCCAAACTTTGAGAAATTACAAAAATGGCCCAAAACGTCCGAAATACACGATACATGATCGAAACACCGAACCAAAGCTCGCAACATGAATAATAACATTAAATGAACTTACGAGAAACTCGAAACAACAGTTTCGGACGAGATTCGCAAGAATCGAGCTCAAGTGCGGAAAAGTCGCCAAAAGACACGGAACTCAACAAAACAACACCGAAACGAACTCAGATGACAAAAAGTGCAGAATTAATCATTCTCGGAATGACGAAACGGTCATGAGCGAGCCGTCAAAACGGACTTCCGCCGAAAAAAAGAAAATTACCGAAATTCGAAATTGCGGATATTACAATGACAATGCTAAAATCGGGGCTGAAGTCAAACGCCTCTTCAGCTCCTCAAAACTCGATTGTCTCTCGTCATTCCAGACGAACTTCTCAGATTTCTAGAGTAACTGTGTAAGCGGTCGAGCCAGTTTCGAGAAACCCTCGACGAACCTACGGTAGTAGCCGGCCAAACCCAAGAAACTACGGATCTCCTTCACATTTTTGGGCGGTGCCTAATCCAACACGGCCTCAATCTTCCGCGGATCCACTCGAACCCCCTCGGCTGAAATCACGTGACCTAAAAACATCACTTCCTTCAGCCAAAACTCACATTTCGAGAACTTCGCATAGAGTTGCTCTGTCCTCAAAATGTCTAACACTACCCGCAAATGATGGGCATGCTCTTCCTCGTTCCTCGAATAAATAAGAATATCGTCAATGAAGACGAAGACACACTTATCCAAATACTCGATAAAGACTTTGTTCATTAACTGCATGAACACCGCCGGCGCATTAGTTAACCCGAAAGGCATAACTACAAATTCATAATGTCCGTATCTCGTCCGAAAAGCTGTTTTCGGCACATCGGACTCCCTCACCCGGAGCTGATAGTACCCCGATCTCAAATCAATTTTTAGAACACCGCAGATCCCTGCAACTGATCGAACAAGTCATCAATCCTCGGCAAAAGATACTTGTTCTTGATGGTCACCTTGTTTAGTTCGCGATAGTCGATACACAAACGCAGTGAACCATCCTTCTTCCGCACAAACAGGACCGGTACGCCCCAAGGCGAGGCGCTCGGTCGAACATACCCCGACTCAAGAAGCTCACTCAACTGCTTCTTCAACTCGGCCATCTCTGAAGGTGCCATGCGATACGGCGCCTTTGAAATCGGAGCCGCGCCCGGCTCTAACTCTATAGCAAACTCGACCTCACGGTCTGGTGGCAATCCCTGTAACTCGTCAGGAAATAAATCAGGAAACTCACTAACGACTGGAATCGACGAAAGCTCGAATCCACCATCCTCCGCCTTCAAGGCATAGCACCAATAACCAGTACATCCCTTTTGCACGAGTTTCATCGCCTTCAAGGCATTAATAACGAACTTCTGGTTTCCCCTCTTTCGTCCCGCGAAAGAGTGCTCAGTGCCGTCCTCGACTAACATAGTGATGATTCTCGTGCGGAAGTTCATGATTGCGCCATGCCGCTCGAGCCAATCATCCCCGAGAATCAAATCCTCACCCTCGATACCCATGATAATAAGATTGGAGGGCCAAGCCCTCTCACAAATAAACACAGAATAGTCCTGGACCTCTTGATCGCCAACGATCCTATCACCGCTAGGAAGTTTAACGATGAAAGATTCGCACAGCGATAAACAGTCGAGACTCAAACAGCGTACACACTCCAGTGATATGAATGAATGTGTAGCACCAGAATCGAAAAGCACACTGACAGGATGATAATGGATATGAATGGTACCTATCACCACAGTGGCTGCTGGATCATCGGCCCTCCTCATCTCATAGATACGCGGCTGGGCAGAGCCGACACTGGAAGCTCCTCCTCTAGCGGGCTGACCCCGACCTCCACCTCGAACGGCACCCGGCGGAGGCTGCGGAGCAAATGAGCCCTGATTCACACTCGGCTCCTTAGGTACTGGAAAAGAAGCCTGAGCACCAACATACTTTCTTACCCGCTCACAAAAGAAAGCCTTGTGGCCCGACTGACCACAAGTATGACAAGTTAGAGGCGGACAGGGACACTCCCGGTTCCGGTGGCCCGGATCGCCACAGTTAAAGCATTTGACATCCCGAACGGAGGCAATGGCAGTACCCCGATAGCCCCCAGAGAAACGATCCGAATTACCTACAGGAATATTCACAGACTGAGACTTCTGCTGACCTCCACCCTTGTGACCCGAGAAATTTCCGGCGGATTTCTGTTTCTTACTCTCCCTAACCGCCGCACTGGCTGTTACCGACATATCGTAGGCAAGAGCTCGACTCTGATAATCCTTCAAAGTAATACAGACGAGCCCAAACATGTAGTCCCGAATTGACAGTTTCATCCTCCTGGAAAAATGGAAAATTTTGTCGCTCTCTTCGACAACCCGGGTCTTCACATAGCTCAACTCCTTGTTAAAATCGACAATAGCTTGGGATACGGGAATGTCCCGTGGTTGAGCATCATAGAAAGCAAGGATTCGAGCCTGTCTAACCGGCTACAGGCAATATTCAGTCTCCATCAATTCTTGAAATTCGGCCCACGAAGCAACATGGTCTTTGGGCCCAACGGCCTCCCACCAATCCGTAGCGTCCCCAGTGAGAAAGTACTGGGCAATAGGGACCTTACGGTCCTCGGGACAGTTGGTGGCAACGAAGACTTTAGATATCTCCTTGATCCACCCCTCCCAGCCGATCGGGTCTGATGCTCCCGAAAACTGGGGAGGATGCATCTTGATGACATCTTGGAGCCAACGGTCTGCTCCGCCCTGATTATCATGGGCCTGATCCGGGTTCTGGACCACCTGAGCTATTGCCGCCATTTGGTTTACCATTTGCTGCATAACGGCCGCAATACCAAGGTCAGCGCGCTCCTGAGAAGAAGCATGACTGTGACGGTCACCACCTCACCAGCTGCCCCACGTACCCGGCCGCGTCCACGGCCACGACCACGATCACGGCCCCTTCCAGCATCCATGCTGGTGTTAAGAGGTGGCAAAAATCAACTCGTGATAAGTAAAAGAGGAAGAATAACCACAGTTCAAGAAATGGAAATACAGTACGAGAAAACAAATAATCAAGTAAGAAAACTTACGAGCACTGGAAGTACTGAGATGCCGGCAGCGGTGTGACAATGTGCAAAACAAAACACAAGTAGACCCAAATAACCGACAAGCCTAGGTATCCATAAACCTAGTGCTCCGATACCATTTTCTGTAACACCCCCGATATATTCAGAGTATATTACAGTGTCGTGGACCCCTACATGGGACCCACCAGGCTAAAACAAGAAAAACACCACTCGACTAACCATCTCAGTTAGCAAGAACACACATTTAAATAATACAACATATAAAGATACGCCCAGAGCAACCGGCGTAATAAACATCAACCGACAATATAGCAATTTGAGTTAATACAAAACGAAATTCGAAGTGAAAATCCTAAGTACTCGCGAGCACAATCTATAAGTTTATACATGTAGGAAAAACAACCATATCAAAGTAAACAAAAGAAATAAGAAGACCCAAATGCACATGTCAACGACCCTGGTCAACATCCTCGTATTGTCCCAGCACCCGCTCGTCCGGCAAAATATAACCTGAAATCCATAACAAGAATTTCCCCAAAACGGGTCCCCAAATGGGTTAGCAATTACGCTAGTACAAGTAATCAAGGCAAACCATTCGCTTACACGTTTCATAGTGCAATGCACCAAATCATTTCAAAACCAAAACCAGACATGTCTTTTCCGGAAACAAACAGTCACAATCAATTTTGCCTAGGATCGGTACAAATCCACAAATCCCACTCGAGGCCTCTAAGGACCCTCCCGAGCTGGCCACTTTGATTTTATGTTACAATATAAATCTATTTTTCTTTTGGAAAACTGATTTAATTGTGTAATAGTAAAATTAAAATAATATTATTTTTGGATTCGGACGAAAAGACAAGCCGGAAAAATGGTCGGACTGCCGGGACTGCCCGGCAGCAAGCTGCCTGCCGTGAGGAGCAGGCAGCGCCCAGGCTGCTGGGCTGGGGTGTTGGGCTGGGCTGGGTATCCCCCTGCCGGCCGCGGGCTTGGTCCGGGCCTTTTATTTCCTGACACACAGGCATCGCCTAGGACCGGGACGAAGCCACAAATCCCACCCGAGGCCTCTAAGGACCCTCCCGAG
This sequence comes from Orobanche coerulescens, assembly GCA_033398695.1. Lineage (NCBI taxonomy): Eukaryota > Viridiplantae > Streptophyta > Magnoliopsida > Lamiales > Orobanchaceae > Orobanche > Orobanche coerulescens. The sequence goes on along the minus strand of JAWKAU010000110.1, from coordinate 213,295 downwards.
CTGGCTAGCGAATCAAACTCGTGAATCCAGAGTGAAGTCATAGATTCCCCCGAGGCCCCGTCGGACCCTCCCGAGGTGAGCAAATCACACATAATATACATTACCATTTCACGTTAAGCATAAAGGTTTCCAAAAATACTTGCCTTGAATAATTGATGGCGCAACGAACGGAAAGGAAAATCACCGACAAACGCTAGGAACCAACGGTACCGAACCTAACGATTCGAAGAACATAATCACAACCAACTCTAGACGAATACGGAAATGGAATACACCCGAAAACCCGCCTACGATTCATGTATATTCGTAACAAAATAACAACGAGGGCGGACCACAACCAAACCCTATCGATTTCGTAAAACCATGAAAATATACCATGAATCTGTAGGAAAACTAATGATATCAACAAGATTAATCATATTCATCAAGGATTAACCAAGAAAACATGACGAATCGGACGAAAATCCCAAACCCCCAAAATATCCAAAAGTAGGGTTCTAAGAGATTTACCTTGGATTAGGATGAAAGATTCGCATTGATGTTGTTATTATACACCAAGAACTCAAGGAAGATGATGGTTGGGATGATTGGAGGAAGAAATCGCCAAGAAAATCGCCCAAAGTCGCCTAGGCCGCGGAGAGGGAGAAGAAATGAGAATAATACGGACATCTGGGTCAACTCCCTGGTTTATATAGCCAGGGAGTGTTAGCGGGCGCTAATCCTCATAAGTTAGCGTGCGCTAACGGGATAAAACTCCAGTCCAGAATTTAATGTCCCAGCCCAGTAACCAGATTACTGGGCCGTTAGCGTGCTACCCGAAACTTAGCGTGCGCTAATAGCCTCTCGGTAGCGCGCGCTATCGGCCATCGCGTGGGCTACCTGGACATCAGCCAAGTCCAGAAGTGAATTGCCCAGTACTCACCTGATCCCGTTAGCGCGCGCTATCGGCCAAAGGTAGCGTGCGCTACCAGGGCACCAGACCGAGTCCAGTAGCAGACTGTCCAGTACTGGGCAGTTATGCTAGCGCACGCTACCGGACACCCTAGCGTGCACTAGTTCCCCGACATTAGCATGCGCTAGACAACGTAGCATACGCTAATCCGCTAGTCCAGAGGGCTGGAAATAGAAGTGCCACTCCCAAGGCTAGCTCGCTAGCGTGTGCTACGAAGCAGACGTAGCGTTGGCTACTAAGGGACCTCTAGCGTGCGCTATGCAGAAAAGATAGCGCGCGCTAGGTATGGAATATAAACGCTCCAAAACACCAAAATATGAACGAAACATCAAACAAAACATCTCAAAACGCATAATAACATAGAATGGATCCATGGCAACCCCGAAGCGGCAGTTCCGCATAACAATTACCAGAATCAGATCAATATATGACGGAAGAAATACACTAAAAGATACACGAGGGTCATTACAACTGAGAAATACACCGAAAAATGAAAATACCGGCAAAAGAAAAAATGCGGATATTACACCTTTAGCCAGAATTCACACTTAGAAAGTTTGGCGTACAATTGTTCATTTCTCAACAGGTCTAACACAATCCTAAAATGATGTGCATGCTCTTCCGGGGTCTTAGAATACAACAGAATCTCATCAATGAACACAACCACAAATTTATCCAAATATTCGATGAACACTCGGTTCATCAATTGCATGAATACAGCAGGTGCATTAGTGAGACCAAATGGCATCACTACAAACTCATAGTATCCGTAGCGAGTTCTGAACGCTGATTTCGGAACATCAGATTCCTTAATCCTCAGCTGATGATATCCTAATCTCAGGTCGATTTTAGAAAATACTGTTGCTCCTTGCAACTGGTCAAACAAATCATCAATCTGCGGCAACGGATACTTGTTCTTAATCGTCATTTTGTTCAGCTCTCGATAGTCAATACACAGTCGAAGCGATCCATCCTTCTTCCAGAGAAAAAGAACTAATGCTCCCCGGGTAAACGGCAGGTGGATATAGACTTTGTCCAGTAACTCCTCCAGTTTTTTTTTCAACTCGTACCTCTCAGTAGGAGACATACGATACGGCACCTTAGAAATTGGTGTAGCTCCGGGTTCCATCTCGATGGTGAATTCTACATCCCGTCGTGGAGGTAGTCCAGGTAACTCGTCAGGAAATACATCCAGAAATTCGTTCACAACAGGAATGGATGAAAGTTCCACAATTTCGTCTTCTCTCTTCATTGCATATCACCAGTATCCCGTACAGCCCTGTTTCAACAATTTGACAGCTTTCATCGCCTTGATTATCTTTCCTGAGCTTCCTGGTTTCCATCCTTCAAACAGTATTTTAGAACCATCATCAGTGATGAGCGAGATATTCCTCTTTCGGTAGTTTACGATAGCTCCATATCGATTAAGCCAATCATCTCCGAGTATTAGTTCGTCTCCTTCCATTTCTATCACAATCAGATTTGAGAGCCACTCTCTGCCTTCAAATGATACAGGGAAATCTCTAGTTTCTAGGTTTCCAAGAACCCTCTCTCCGCTGGGCAAACCCACAACATAAGGTTCACAATTACGAAAACCAGAAATATTCAAACGATTTCCACAAGACAAGGATATAAATGAATGCGTAGCTCCTATATCGAATAAAATGCTAACTGGTTGGGAAAGGATCTGAACAGTACCTGATGCGACAGCAGCATCCTGATCGTCTGTTCTCCTCATCTCGTACAGCCGTGGAGGAAAAGATCTGGCACTCGCTATACTCTTTTGGTCCCACTATCCTCTGCCTCGTCCGCGGCCAAAATTATGAGGCATCTGAACACTTTGCTGCGTCTGTTGGATACTGGCTTCTCTCTGAGCTGGCTGTGATGTACGGGTTCCATTGAGCTTGGTGCCATCCTTGCAAAACGTCGCATGGTGCCCTTACTGTCCGCAATCAAAACATGTAACTAGAGTACGCAAAAAATCACGCCAAAGGTGGCCTGGGCGACCACAGTTAAAGCACTTCCTAGATGTATCTGTCGTGGATGACACTGCTCCGAAATTCTTTCCGCTCTTAGATGGGTGTGGAGGTTTCTTGAAAGAGTGAAAGGATGACTGGGCCTTGCGGGGCCCACTGCTCTTATGCTCTGTGAAACTACCAGAGACTTTCTGCTTCTTGGATTCTGCAAACTTTTCCATCGCTGCTTCTTTGATCTCATACGCCAATGATTTATCCTGATATTGACGAAGAGTGGTACATTCAAAACCAGACATGTACCTCTGGATTTCTGGTTTCATCCTCATATCAAAATGGATCATCATCTCCGCATCTGTTCGGACCAGGTGTCGAACAAATGCCAGCTGCTGGTTAAACATCTTAATTATCTGGGATATGGGTTCGTCTGACGGCTGTGCGGAGAAAAATTCCCAAACTTTGGCTTCCCTTACAGGACGAGGGCAGTACTGAGCTTCCATCATCAACTTAAATTATGTACAGTCAACATCATGATCCACAGGCCGGATGGCCTCCCACCACTCGGATGCTTCCCCTATCAGAAAGTACTGAGCAATAGAGGCTCTACGGTCGTCTGGGCAGTTAATTCCGACAAAAATTTTCTCCAATTCTTTCAACCAATGGTCCCATGTGGGAGTATCATAAAAGCCGTCGAATTTATGTGGTTGCTTCTTTGCCACCTCTTGCAGCCATCAGTCGCCTCGATTTCCCATGTCTGGGATACCTTGTTGTCGATCTCCCTGTCGTAACCGTACTGCCACCTGCATTCGGTCCACGACCTGGGCGAACTGAGTTATCTGGTTCACCACCTGACGAAGAATTTCTGGCACAGCAGGTTCCGGTTCATTATTAATAGATCTATGTGGCTCGCCTGAGCTGTGGCTGGCCTGATTAGAAGGCGAAGCTTCTTTTTCGGCATTCCTTCGTCCGCGTCCGCGACCACGACCACATCCACCTCTCAACATACTGTAATCATAAATACTCAATATACAGGAAACAATATCGTTTTAATGTTCGAGTATAAAGAGATACAACATGTAAAGAACGAGATAGGGTTTATGAACTTACAACCACTGCTCGCATGAAGACGCAAGCAATACAGTGATGATATTCGTGGCCGGTTACCTCAAAAGACATATATGACCCCTATTTTAACCCAATGGCCAAGTATCCATAATCTTAGCTCCGATACCATATTCTGTAACACTCCCGATATATTCAGGAATATTATAGCGCCGTAAATCCTTTACATAAGAATTTACAAGGCTCAACAAATGAAAAGACAATAACAGATACTAAATCATGAAATCACTGAAATAAAATACGACAGCTCTAGTTCAATACCGAGAATACAAATATTCAAATGAAGAATATTAATACATTACTGAAATCCAAACATCACAAATTACGACGTACTCGAGTACTTATTAAAAATAACCAACAACAGACAATAAACCCGGCCGGAACATCACTCTACACCCTCGTCGTCATACAGCTCCAGTGGTTGTTTCCCCGCTCTCCTGGATCATGAACATAAACAAATGTTCACCCCCGAAGGGGTTAGTACAACGATGCTAGTACAAGTGCAATAATCATATAACAGTGATGTAATCGACAATCATCATAACAAGTTTCTCCAACGAGAAATAAAAACAACACATATCACATCATAACAGTCTCAACGTACTGATGGTATTCCAACGATCCAGCGCAGACAGCTATAGATTCCCATGATGATCCCATCGGACCAACGCATGGTGGAACTACTTGTCCAGTGATCCAGCGCACACAGCTATAGATTCTCATGATGATTCCCGTTGGATCAACGCATGGTGGACATTTAATCACAACACATGTACATAATACAATCACAATATTACTGACATAATATAAACAATTCTAATTAAAGTACTTGCCTCGGTTCGATGACAAGAATAAAGCTTCCACGAATATCAAAATACTCAAAGGTCATCCCCTTCGATCAATCACGTTGCTAAGCTCGAACCTTAATAAAGGAAATAATATAGAATTCATCTCAAGTCGTACGAACATCTAACAATCCAAATTACGGTCGGAAGTTCATAAAATGTAATCTGTCTGGCTTGCTTAACGCACGCTACGTATCCTATGTAGCGTACGTTAAGGCTACTCGTTAGCGCACGTAATTATACGTAGCTTAGCGTACGCTAACCATGCACGATCAGTACCTCACTGATCAATCGATTGACTCGTCTGATGATATAATGCACGTTATGTTCCAAGCGTAGCGTACGTTAACTTATGCTCGATAGCGCACGCTAACTATAAAGCTTAGCCTGCGCTAAACACGTATGACAGTTCTTCCCTGGGCAGTCGACTGTTCTAACGGTGATGAAACTTACGAAATCTTCAGTGTTTAATATACGTTATCTCCATGCATATCACGTTCATCTCATTACAAATGATCTCACGGATTCAAACATATTCGAGATACAAGAGTACACATAATTATCACAACACCATATTCCATCTTGATTACAATTGTTATGCGAAGTTCGGTGTTCTTAAAATCGATGCACTAAATTCCGATATCATCATTACATCCTGTTTTAACCATGAAGATGAATTAACCATTCCAACTTAAGAGAAAGAATGCAAATATTCTATGATTCTCTCCTAAGTCCGTTTAACAAAAGTGATATCGATTACATCTACGACCAACATGGTAACTTTATCAATACGGATAATCAGTCTCAGAATATTTCTCTCATCCTTCGACGTGGTAAGATGCTAATCATGATGTTTCCAATGATGATATCTTAAGTATAAACATTCCAACTTCTAAATATGATGTTGTTTGGATAATTCACCAATGGAACTCAATATCTTGATAGCATAATCCTCATATCCTTAATAACACGAATCCAAGGTAGGAGATAGTATTAACATACCTTATGATGAAGAAAACACTGAAACAATAGGTAGACTTCAACCCCGTTTACTTGTGTGTCACTTCAAAGTGAGTTTCTTCTATAATGATCAAGTGTAAGTACTCTCCAATCTTCAATGATCATGTAAGGAGGGTTTGTATGTGTTTAAGGAGTAGGGAAGGCTCTCTGGACTTCCAAGGAATGAAGAACAAGTGAAGGAAATGTAAACCAAATGAAATGAGGGTGCTGGCCCTTAAATAAAGTTTCTGCACATTAGCTGATTAGCGCACGCTATTCTACTATCCTTAGCGCACGCTAATAAGCGTTGACTCCAAAACTGTCCAGTTTCGCCCGCGGGAATCTTATCTGGACCCATGTCCAGCTGGCGCATGTGTTAGCCGCCTAGCTCAATAATTGACTACCTAACGCACGCAATTCATCGATCGTAGTGTGCGCTAGTTTTAGCCGATAACGCACGTTAAGCTACATTCTTAGTGTGTGTTACCACGAGTTTGCATTAGAAAATTTGCATGTTGTTATACTCATGTACAAAGATACAATTGTGATAAATATCATACTCCAATTATCGAGATCACAATTCCGAAAAATATAGGGCTCAAATACAGATGAAATACTCAATAATAAATCCGGATATTACAGCAATCATATTAACTGTTGCATTAAAAGTCAGCTGTGTCCCGTAAAACTATTTTACATCTGGTAGACCTTAACAGCATTAATCTCAGCCGAGATATCTTAGCTTCATTATATTACAAATATGTTTTTTCAAACAATTATTTAGTAAAAATATTTTACAAGTATGTTCACCCCTCCCTCTAGACTTGTACCTGACGTACTTGTGAACTACAAGTGGTATCAGAGAGGTTGGTTCAATTTCACCAAACCAGATCCATAAACTTGAGTATGATGTTGGAACACATGCAATACATGCACTCTAGATTACCTGTTTTCTATATTTATGAATATGATCTTTGGAAGATAAAAATACAGGCACATTTATTATCTATACATGACGACATGTTATGTATAATAGAAGATGGACCTTTCACCTTCATGAAGGACAATACATATGAAGAAATTGCAGCCAGGAAACCTAAGCAGATTCCCAGGAAAAGAACAGAGCTGACCACCGAAGAAAGAAAGCTGGCCAAACTTGATAACTGGGCTAGAGATATTTTGTATCAAACCCTTGATAAAGCTACCATGGTGAATATAAAAAACAGCAAAAAGGCCAAGGAGATATGGGACACATTAGCTGTAATATGTGAAGGAACAGAGCTGATCAAGGAAATCAAATTGTTAATAGCTACTCGAAAGTTTGGTAATTTCAAAATGAAGAATGGAGAAACTATAGACAAAGTGGACACCAGATTCACTTAAATCATAAATGAAATCAGCTATCTTGGTAAAACTTATGGCAACTGAGAGATGGCATTAAAAGTTCTAAGATCTCTCACACCAGAATGGAGCATGAAGGCAGTAGCCATGAGGGACTCAAAAGATCTTAACAAAATGAAAATTTAAGAGCTATTCTTAGACCTCGGGGCCTTTGGGTTCGCTGCCCTACTCATCATCCAGTGAGCCAGCAGAAAAAAGAATTGCCTTTGCAGCCGAGTCCATGCAAAACCTAGTTAAAGTCAATCCTTCAAGTTCTCTAAATTTTGAGGAAGAATGACATTTATAATGCAAATATTCAGTAATTTCAGAAAGAATTACTCGAAGTACAAGAACTACAAGGAGAATCCACGAGAAATCAAAAAGTTGGGAACTGGAAAGTGGAATGCTATAACTGTCATAAGACAGGACACATCCAGTTTGACTGCCCTGACCTTAATAAGGATGAAGAAAAGAAGGACATGGCAGAAAAGAAGACAAGAGGAAAGCTCTGATTGGAGAAGATAAGATACAAGAGATAGTGGAATCAAGCAATGGATTCTTCTATGATGGTGATGATAATTACAACTGCCTAATGACCAACCTAGCTGATAAAAAGGTAACATCTGTAATGTAACACCCCCGATATATTCAGGAATATTACAGCACCGTAAATCCTTTACATAAGGATTTACAAGGCTGAAGAACCGAAAAGACATTAACAGATACCAACGTATGAAAATAACGGAAATAAGATACAACAGTTTTGACCAATACTGAAAATACGAATGTTCAACAGAAAAGTATTAATACATCACCAAATCCAAATCATCATAAACGACTACGTACTCGAGTACTTATTAAAACGATACAAACAACAGACAAATAAACCCGGTCGGAACATCACTCTGCACCCTCGTCGTCATGCAACTCCAGTGGTTGTTTTCCTGCTCTCCTGGATCCTGAACATAAACAAATGTTCACCCCCGAAGGGGTTAGCAGAACGATTGCTAGTACAAGTACCACAACATATTATTCAACATCTCACGAAGAATAATAATAACATAAATGACAAAAGAACCAACGAGTCTTCTTCTGCGAGATACTCAATAATAACATACACACATGATAATCACAACATGATAATCACAACATGATATCACAACATACACATATTAATTTCAATGATCCAGCGTTCACTACCTAGACCCCCCAATGATTCTGTCAAACCAACCCGAGGTGGAAAAACCCATCTGATGACCCAGCGCATGCTACCATGGATCCCCCAATGATCCCGTCGGACCAACACGAGGTGGACATACAATAACGACATATATGCACGACAATATGTATAACATCAATATATACAACAATTAAGGTACTTGCATCGATTCGAAGACAAGAATACTACTTCCATGAAAAACGAAACACTCGAAGGTTGCCCCTTCGATCAATCACGTAGCAAGCTCGAACCTTAACAAAAGAAATAATATAGAATTTATCTCACGTCGTACGAATGTCTAGCAATCCAATTTACGGCCGAAAGTTCATAAAACGTAATCTGCCTGAACTGCTTAGCGTACGCTACGTATTCTACGTAGCGTGCGTTAAGCCTGCTCGTTAGCGCACGTAAACAACGAAGCCTAGCGTACGCTAACTATGTATCAACAGTCCTCTCTGGTCAGCCAACTGACTAGCTTGATGACCTAACGTATGTTACGCACCAAACGTAGCGTACGCTAAACATGCCCGATAGCGTATGTTAATCTGCATAGCTTAGCGTACGCTAAACGTGCATGGCAGTTTCACTACTGGGCAGCAGACCGTTCTAACGGTGATGAAATTTACGAACTCCTCAGTGATTAACGTACGTTATCCGTTTACATGTCATGTTCATAAACTTATGAATGATCCTTCGGATTCAAACATCTTTGGATTCAAGGAAATGAATATCATCACAACACTCATATCTAACTCGATTATCATTCTCATGTGAAGTTCGTGATCTCAGGTTGATGCACTAGATTCCATTGTCATTTACACATTCAGACTACATCTTAAAGGTGAACTAACAATTCCAACTACGATGTTTCAACGACGATATCATAAGCATAATCATTCCCACTTCTAAACATGATGTTTGTTTGAATAATTCATCAATGGAACTCAACGTCTTGATAGCATGATCATCTTATTCTTCAGAACACGAATCTAAGGCTGGAGATAGAATTAACATACCTTAAGATGAAATCACTGAGCCAAAAAGGTAGAATCCAACTCCGGTTGTTTGAGTATCACTCCAAATTGAGTTTCTTCTTCAATGATCAAGTGTAAGCACTCTCCAATATTCAATGATCAAGTAAGGAGGATTTGTATGTGTTTAAAGAGTAGGGAAGGCTCTCTGGACTTCCAAGGAACTAAGAACAAGTGAAGGAAACGTAAACTAAATGAAATGAGAGTGTTGTCCCTTATATAAAGTTTCTGCACATTAGCTGATTAGCGCACACTATCCTACTATCCTTAGCGCACGCTAATAAGCATTGACTCCAAAACTGTCCAGTTCCGCCCGCGGGAATCTTATCCGGACCCATGTCCGGCTGGCGCATGTGCTAGCCGTCTAGCTCAATAATTGACTGCCTAGCGCACGCAATTCTTCATTCGTAGCGTGCGCTAGTTTTAGACGATAACGCACGTTAAGCTATATTCTTAGTGTGCGCTATCATGAGTTTGCATGAGAAATTTTGCATGTTGTTATACTTATGTACAAAGATACAAATGTGAGAAATATCATACTCCAATTATCGAGATCATAATTCTGAATAATACGGGGTTCAAATACAGATGAAATACATAATAATAAATCCGTATATTACATACTCTCCTACTCAAAAGGAGTTTCGTCCCAAAACTCAAGACGAAAATAACTCTGGATATATGGACTTCATGTTATCTTCCGTTTCCCAAGTGGCTTCTTTCACTCCGTGGCGTGACCACTGAACTTTGACTCAAATGATTGGTTTGTTCCTCAATTGCTTAACTCGACTCTCGAGTATCTTGACCGGTCTTTCTTCAAATGTTCCATCCTGAGCGACTTCAATTTCGCCGAAATCAATGACATGACTAGGATCCGGTATATATCTACGTAACTGGGATATATGGAACACATTATGAACATGGCTCAATGACGGCGGTAATGCCAATCTGTATGCCAACTCTCCAACTCTCTCGAGGATCTTGAATGGTCCGATATATCTTGGACTCAGCTTACCTTTTCTTCCAAAACGAAAGATTCCCCGAGTAGGAGAAACTTTTAAAAGTATGTGGTCTCCATTACTGAACTCCAATGGGCGACGGCGTACGTCTGCATAAGATTTCTGTCGACTCTGGGCGGTCAACAACCTTTCACGAATCAAGGCTAACTTCTCTCGTGTCTGTACAATCAACTCTAGGTCTGTCCCGATCAAGTCTGATGAATCGTCCCAACATAGGGGCGATCTGCATCTCCTCCCGTATAATTCCTCAAACGGTGCCATCTTAATGGAAGCATGCCAACTATTGTTATAGGTAAATTTAATCAACGGTAGATGAATTTCCCAATCAATTGACCAATTGAAGGCACAACCTCTCAGCATATCTTCCACCATTTTAATAGTCCTCTCGGGTTGTCCATCAGTCTGCGGGTGATAAGCTGTACTGAATTTCAATTCGGTCCACAAGGCCTTATGAACTGCTTTCCAAAAATGCGATACAAAACGACCGTCTCGGTCAGAAATAATGGTCTTCGGCTTACCATGCAGTCGGACTATCTCTGAAATAAATACTCGTGCCAACCTCTCTGGTCCCCACGTGTCCTTAATGCCTAGAAAATGAGCTGATTTGGTTAAACGATCAACTATCACCCAAATCATGTTCATTCCTGTCTTGGTTCTCGGCATACTAGTGATAAAGTCCATCGATATGTCCTCCCACTTCCATTCAGGATTCGGGAGTGGCTTCAACATCCTGGAAGGTCGTTGATGCTCGATCTTAACCTGCTGACAAGTCAAGTATTTCGAAACATAATCCGCTACATCTTTCTTCATGTTGCCCCACCATAAATTTTGCTTCAAGTCCTTGTACATCTTACTGGTGCCCGGGTGGATAGAATAGGGCTAGCTGTGAGCTTCCTTCATAATCGTCTATTTCAGAACATCGACATCGGGAACGCAGAGTCAGTTCTGAAGTCTCAAAACTCCATCATTATGAATTACGAATCCGGAGGCCTTCCCCTTGATCACTTCATCACGTAACCGAATCATCAGAGGATCATCTGCCTACTTAGATTTGATTTCCTCAGTTAACGATGAAGTTATTTCCATCACGCTAGAAATATTCAAACGATTTACACAAGATAAGGATATAAATGAATGCGTAGCTCCTGTATCGAATAAAACGCTAACTGGCTGGGAAAGGATCTGAACAGTACCTGATGCGACAGCAGCATCCTGATCGTCTGTTCTCCTCATCTCGTACAGACGTGGGGGAACAAATCCGGCACTCGATGTACCCTTTCGGTCCCACTGTCCTATGCCTCGTCTGCGGCCAAAATTCTGAGGCATTTGTACACTTTGTTGCGTCTGTTGGATACTAGCTTCCTTCTGAACTGGCTACGGTGTACGGGCTCTAAAAGACTTTGCAGCCTCTTCACATAACACCGCACGATGTCCCTCCCGTCCACAATCAGAACAAGTCACGGCAGGTAGGGGGTAATTCCGTCGATAGTGCCCTGTCTGGGCACAGTTAAAGCATTTCCTAGTGACATCTGTCATGGTTGATGCTACTCCGAAGTTCTTTCCGCTCCTAGATGGGTGCGGAGGTTTCTTGAAAGAATGATAAGATAACTGGGCCTTGCGGGGCCCGCTGCTCTTGTGCTCTGTAAAAGTACCAGAGACTTTCTGCTTCTTGGATACCGTAAATTTCTCCATTGCTGCTTCCTTGATTTCGTACGCCAATGCTTTATCCGACGGAGAGTGGTACATTCAAAACCAGACATGTACCTCTGGATTTCTGGTTTCATTCTCATATCAAAATGGATCATCATTTCTGCATCTGTTCTGACCAGATGTCGAACAAATGCTAGGTGCTGGTTAAACGTCTTAATTGTCTGGGATACAGGTTCGTCTGACGACTGAGCGGAGAAAAACTCCCGAACTTTGGCTTCCCTCACAGGACGAGGGCAGTACTGAGCTTCCATCATCAATTTAAATTCTGTCCAGTCAGCATCATGATCTGCAGACCGGATGGCTTCCCACCACTCGGATGCTCCCCCTATCAGAAAGTACTGAGCAATAGAGGCTCTCCGGTCGTCTGGGCAATTAATTCTGGTAAAAATTTTCTCCAATTCCTTCAACCAATGGTCCCATGTGGGAGTCTCAGAAAAGCCGTCGAATTTGGGTGGTTGCATCTTCGCCACCTCTTGCAGCCATCGGTCACCTCGATTTCCCATGTCTGGGATCCCTTGTTGTCTATCTCCCTGCTGTAATCCCACTGCCACCTGCATTCGGTCCACGACCTGGGCGAACTGAGTCATCTGTATGCCAACTCTCCAACTCTCTCGAGAATCTCGAATGGTCCGATATATCTTGGGCTCAGCTTTCCTTTTCTCCCAAAATGAAAGATTCCCCGAGTAGGAGAAACTTTTAAAAGTACGTGACCTCCAATACTGAACTCTAATGGACGACGACGTACGTCTGCATAATATTTCTATCGACTCTGGGCGGTCAACAACCTTTCGTGAAGCAAGGCTATCTTTTCTCGTGTCTGATCAATCAATTCTGGTTCCTTTCCGATCAAGTCTGACGAATCGTCCCAACACAAGGGCGATCTGCATCTTCTCCCGTATAATGCCTCAAACGGTGCCATCTTAATAGAAGCATGCCAACTATTGTTGTAGGTAAATTCAATCAACGGTAGATGAATTTCCCAGTCAGTTGACCAATCTAAGGCACAAGCCCTTAGCATATCTTCCACCATTTGAATAGTCCTCTCGGATTGTCCGTCTGTCTGCAGGTGATAAGCTGTGCTGAAGTTCAATTCGGTCCCCAAGGCCTTATGAACTACTTTACAAAAATAAGACACAAAACGGCCGTCTCGATCAGAAATAATGGTCTTCGGCGTTCCATGCAATTGAACTATCTCTGAAATAAATACTCGTGATAACCTCTCGGGTCCCCAAGTGTCCTTAATGCCTATAAAATGAGCTGATTTGGTTAGGCGATCAACTATCACCCATATCATGTTCATTCCTGTCTTGGTTCTCGGCATACTAGTGATAAAGTCCATCGATATGTCCTCCCACTTCCATTCAGGAATCAGGAGCGGCTTCAGTATTCCGGCAGGTCATTGATGCTCGATCTTAACCTGCTGACAAGTCAAGCATTTCGAAACATAATCTGCTACATCTTTCTTCATGTTGCCCCACCAAAAATTCTGCTTCAAGTCCTTGTACATCTTACTAGTGCCCGGGTGGATAGAATAGGGCGAGCTGTGAGCTTCCTTCATAATCGTCTGTTTCAGAACATCGACATCAGGAATGCAAAGTTGGTTCTGAAATCTCAAAACTTCATCATCATGAATTACGAATCCGGGGGCCTTTCCCTTAATCACTTCATCAGGTAACCGAATCATCAGAGGATCATCTGCTTGCTTAGATTTGATTTCTTCGGTTAACAATGAAGTTATTTCCATCACGCACAATTGTCCTTGGACTCTTTGTAACCAATATCAATTCCTTCTCGAATCATCTCTCGTTAAATGCTGAGCTGGGAGGTCAGAGTCTCCAGCATCTGGATAGAAACAGGCTTGCGCCTAAGTGCATCAGCCACTACATTTGCTTTGCCTGGATGATAAAGAATCTCCAAGTCATAGTCCTTAATAAGTTCCAACCATCTCCTTTGCCACATGTTCAACTCTCTGACTGAAGATGTATTTGAGACTCTTGTGATCCGTAAAGATCTGACAGTGAGTCCCGTACAGGTAATGTCTCCATAATTTCAAAGCAAAATCTACTGCTGCTAACTCCAAATCATGCGTTGGGTAATTCACTTCACAAGGCTTCAGCTGTCGTGACGCATAAGCGATCACCTTATCATTCTGCATCAATACGCATCCGAGTCCCTGGTTCGAAGCATCACTGTAAACTATAAATCCACCAGTTCCCTGTGGAAGTGTTAAAATCGGAGTTGTCGTCAATCTCCTCTTCAATTCGTCAAACCTTTTCTGACACAACTCGTTCCACTCAAACTTTTGAGTTTTCTGCAGTAGTCGAGTAAGTGGGCGGGAAATTTTGGAAAACCCTTCCACGAACCGACGATAATACCCAGCAAGTCCTAAGAAACTCCGGACTTCTTTCACGTTCTTTGGAGGCTTCCAATCAATAACCGCTTCGATCTTCTGAGGATCTACTCGGACTCATTCAACTGATACCACATGGCCGAGGAACATTAATTCCTTTTGTAACACCCCGATATATTCGGAGTATATTACAGCGCCGTGGACCCCTACATGGGACCCACCAGGCTAAAACAAGAAAAACACCACTCGACTAACCATCTCAGTTAGCAAGAACACGCATTTAAATAATACAACATATAAAGATACGCCCAGAGCAACCGGCATAATAAACATCAACCGACAATATAGCAATTTGAGTTAATACAAAATGAAGTTCGAAGTGAAAAGCCTAAGTACTAGCGAACACAATCTATAAGTTTATACATGTAGGAAAAACAACCATATCGAAGTAAATAAAAGAAATAAGAAGACCCAAATTCACATGTCAACGACCCTGGCCAACATCCTTGTATTGTCCCAGCGCCCGCTCGTCCGGCAAAACATAACCTGAAATCCATAACAAGAATTTCCCCAAAACGGGTCCCCAAAGGGGTTAGCAATTACGCTAGTACAAGTAATCAACGCAAACCATTCGCTTACACGTTTCATAGTACAATACACCAAATCATTTCAAAACCAAAACTAGACATGTCTTTTCTGGAAACAAACAGTCAAAATCAATTTTGCCTAGGACCGGGATGAAGCCACAAATCCCACCCGAGGCCTCTAAGGACCCTCCCGAGCTGGCCACTTTATAAAACAAGTCACGCACAGGCATCGCCTAGGACCGAGACGAAGCCAAAAATCCCACCCGAGGCCTCTAAGGACCCTCCCGAGCTGGCTAGCGAATCAAACTCGTGAATCCATAGTGAAGTCATTGATTCCCTTGAGGCTCCGTCGGACCCTCCCGAGGTGTGCAAATCACACATAATATACATTACCATTTCACGTTAAGCATAAAGGTTTCCAAAAATACTTGCCTTGAATAATTGATGGCGCAACGAACGGAAAGGAAAATCACCGACGAACGCTAGGAACCAACGGTACCGAACCTAACAATTCGAGGAACATAATCACAACCAACTCTAGACGAATACGGAAATGGAATACACCCGAAAACCCGCCTACGATTCATGTATATTCGTAACAAAATAACAACGAGGGCGGACCACAACCAAACCCTCTCGATTTCGCAAAAGCATGAAAATATACCATGAATCCGTAGGAAAACTAATGATATCAACAAGATTAATCATATTCATCAAGGATTAACCAACAAAACGGGACGAATCGGACGAAAATCCCAAAACCCCGAAAATATCCAAAAGTAGGGTTCTAAGATATTTACCTTGGATTAGGATGAAAGATTCGCGTTGATGTTGTTATTATACACCAAGAACTCAAGGAAGATGATGGTTGGGATGACTGGAGGAAGAAATCGCCAAGAAAATCGCCCAAAATTGCCTAGGCCGCGGAGAGGGAGAAGAAATGAGAATAATGCGGACATCTGGGTCAACTCCCTGGTTTATATAGCCAGGGAGTGTTAGCGCGCGCTAATCCTCATAAGTTAGCATGCGCTAACGGGACAAAACTCCAGTCCAGAAGTTAACGTCCCAGTCCAGTAACCAGATTACTGGGCCGTTAGCGTGCGCAACCCGAAACGTAGCGTGCGCTAATAGCCTCTCGGTAGTGCGCGCTATCGGCCATAGCGTGGGCTACCTGGACATCAGCCAAGTCCAGAAGTGAACTGACCAGTACTCACCTGATCCTGTTAGCGCACGCTATCGGCCAAACGTAGCGTGCGCTACCAGGGCACCTGATCGAGTCCAGTAGCAGACTGTCCAGTACTGGGCAGTTACGCTAGCGCACGCTACCGGACACCCTAGCGTGCGCTAGTCCCCCGACATTAGCATCTGCTAGACAACGTAGCGTAGGCTAATCCGCTAGTCCAGAGGGCTGGAAACAGAACTGCCACTCACAGGGCTAGCTCGCTAGCGCGCGCTATGAAGCAGACGTAGCGTTCGCTACTAAGGGACCTCTAGCGTGCGCTATGCAGAAAAGATAGCGTGCGCTAGGTACGGAATATAAACGGTCCAAAACACCGAAATATGAACGAAACATCAAACGAAACATCTCAAAATGCATAATAACATAGAATGGATCCATGGCAACCCCGAAACGGCGGTTCCGCATAACAATTACGAGAATCAGATCAATAGATGACGGAAGAAATACACTGAAAGATACACGAGGGTCGCTACAACTGAGAAATACACCAAAAAATGAAAATACCGGGAAAAGAAAAAATGCGGATATTACATTCTACCCCTCTAAAAATAAGTTTCGTCCCGAAACTTAAGAAATAAACAACTCAGGGTTCCTAGCACGCATGATATCCTCGGTTTCCCAAGTTGCCTCCTCGATACCATGTCTCGACCACTGCACTTTGACCAAAGAGATGGTCTTATGCCTCAGTCGCTTCTCACGATGCTCCAAAATCTTCAAAGGACGCTCCTCAAAAGTAATATCCTCGGCGACATCAATCTCATCATAATCGATGATGTGACTAGGATCCGGGACATATTTCCTCAGCTGGGAAACATGAAAAACGCTATGAACATGGCTTAGGGCCGAGGGTAATGCCAAACGGTATGCTAGCCCACCGACTCGCTCGAGAATCTTGAAGGGTCCAATGAATCTCAGACTCAACTTCCCCTTTTTCCCGAAACGGAAAACTCCCCTCGTCGGCGACACCTTCAGCAAGATGTGGTCTCCCACCTCAAATTCCAAAGGTCGACGACGGACATCGGCATATGACTTTTGTCGACTCTGGGCAGTCAACATCCATTCCCAAATTAATTCTATCTTCTGCCTCGTCTCTAGAACGATATCCGGCTCGGTCCCGACTAAATCGGACGCCTCATTCCAACAAATCGGTGATCAACAACGCCGCCCAAAAAGTGCCTCATACGGTGCCATCCGAATCGATGCGTGCCAACTATTGTTGTACGTGAATTCGATAAGTGGCAAATGCTCCTCCCAGTCATTGCTCCAATCGAGAGCACAAGCACGCAACATATCCTCAAATGTCTAGATAGTGCGTTCTGACTGTCCATCTGACTGGGGATGAAAAGAGGTACTCAAATGCAAACGAGTACCCAACGCCGTATGCACCGCCTGCCAAAAATGCGATACAAAACGACCATCACGATCCGAAACAATAGACTTCGGAGTACCGTGAAGCCTCACAATTTGCGCGATAAACACACGAGCCAACTTCTCCGGGCCCCAAGTGTCCTTGATGCCCAGAAAATGTGCTGACTTGGTCAGACGATCAACAATCACCCATACCATATTCATGCCCGACCTCGATCTCGGCAAGCTCGTAATTAAATCCATCGATATATCTTCCCATTTCCATTTTGGACCGGGAAGTGACTGCAATAACCCGGTCGGTCGCTGATGCTCGATTTTGACCTGCTGACAAGTCAAACATCTAGCTAAAAACTGCGCGACCTCCTCCTTCATATCATTCCACCATAAATTATTCCTCAGGTCCTTGTACATCTTACTCGAACCAGGATGAACGGAGTAAGGTGTAGCATGGGCCTCACACAAAATACTCTGCCTCAACTCTGAGTCGCTCGGTACACAAAGCCGACTCTGGAAT
This sequence comes from Orobanche coerulescens, assembly GCA_033398695.1. Taxonomy (NCBI): domain Eukaryota; kingdom Viridiplantae; phylum Streptophyta; class Magnoliopsida; order Lamiales; family Orobanchaceae; genus Orobanche; species Orobanche coerulescens. The sequence continues at coordinate 194,986 of JAWKAU010000110.1, read as the reverse complement.
CTCAAAACACCATCCTCGTGGATCACAAACCTAGGAGACTTTCCTTTAAGAACGTTCTCCCGGATTTGATAAATCATCGGAACTGCTTCATCTCAATTTCATCGATCAAAGACGACGAAATCTCTAAAGCACAAAGTTGCCCGACACCTCCAGGCAACAAAACCTAAACATCTAACTCGATCAAAACTCCCCGAAGCTCAGACTGAGACGTAAGGATATCAAGCGTTCGCAACGCAACCAGTTTCCGACTCAAGGCGTCGGCCATGACGTTCGCATTGCCCGGATGATAAAGGATTTCGAGGTCATAATCCTTAATCAGCTCTAACCACCTCCTCTACCTCATATTCGACTCCCGCTGAGTAAATATGTATTTCAGACTTTTATGATCGGTAAAAATATGACATGCAGAGCCAAAAAGATAGTGACGCCAAATCTTGAGCGCAAAAACAACTCCCGCTAACTCCAAATCATGAGTAGGGTAGTTAAGCTCATACGGCCTCAACTGTCTCGACGCATAAACAATGGTCTTGCTGTGCTGCATCAATACGCACCCAGGACCCTGACCCGAAGCATCACTGTAAACGGAAAAACATCTGTTGCCACATGACTGTAACACCCCCAATCCACTCAGGGATAGTACACGCCGCAGAACCTTTCCTCAAGGTTCTACCAGGCTGGTAACAAAACCGAACAACTCAACAATGCTTTTAAGGCTAAAATGACTCAGTAGACCGATTTGGTCTTTCAATAAATACATACAACTTAATTACAATACATGCCCACGCAGGGGTCGAATACAACACACTCCCGTACAACGGGGAAAGAATACTGCAGCGGAAATAAAATACAACTAAACCAAAGACCTCATATGGATCCTCGTGTGATTAGTATCGTTCATCTTTCATCATCCTTCGTGCCGACCCTGTGTTATGCTCCCAAACCTGAATGCAAAAACAGACATCCACCCCCCGAATACTCGGGGGTTAGCAAAACTCCACTGTTTTGCTACTGCAAATACAAAGTGCAAATACGAGCCATATAATTCAAGTTCCACGAATAACAATAATCAGGAATCCTCAAAAGTCCAAAGTAACGAAAAGTACTTCCCGAGGCATGAGTTTAGGTAAAACATTTCAAAACCGAAAGATCACAAATCAAGGGAAAACAATTTATAAAACGGTTTAAAATGCCATCGAGAGTTTTAATAGAAAACAATTTAGGATTATCAAATCCTTATCTTTCCAAAATCAACAGGGTCACAGCCTAAAGGTTTTGTTTTCGCAAATAGAAAACCGACAACAATTCACAGGGCCAGAGCCCAACATCACGTATCCTCGACGGATATAAAATCAACACAACGTAATCATGCACAAGCATCGCCTTGGGAACAGGGTAATACCATTGATCCCACCCGAGGCCTCGAAGGACCCTCCCGAGCTGGCTAGCTAAACAAATCACACACATCTCACGGTTGGATCAATCACTTGTTGCATCCTGGCCACATGATCACATGCCATGTGCCACCGTAGATTATCTCAGGCTCTCACGGTTAGATCAATCACTTGTTGCATCCTGACCACATGATCACGTGCCATGTGTCACCGTAGACCTTCAACCATATCCACACATTCACACAAATAACATATCACATCAAGGATATTCAAACAATTCGCTCAGAGGCCTCAAACACTTAGCAAAACACTACGTCAATCCACAACGCACTGAAAAGAAATAATATAGGTCCACACGCAATACCAAGTGCAACATCAACACCAAACATATCCATAGAATTCACATAGTTATTCGCAAACCACACCATTCACAAAACACACGTGTTTTGAAAGCAAGCCTTTAACAAGGCTAAACCGAATCTTTTGAAAGTTTAATTCAAATGACCAAACAACCACATTTAGACGATCATTAATTATCGTATCCACAAAACAAGAATTATATGGACAAGGTACTTGCCTCAAAATCACGATCGCAACGAGACGACGGATAGGACGCGGTCGTATAGCCCCGAACCCCCGAACAATATCAAGAACGCGATAGCACCACGAGTATTACGAGAATAACACCACACGAATCATCAATCACCAAATGGGATTCAACATCGGAATCCTCGAACACCTATAAACCTCCGGAAGGAACAATAACACATGGTTACGACGAGAATCAAGGCCAAAACAACGGAAATCCCAACAAACTATCGAAGGGAAACTCATTGGGACATTTAATCGAACACTAAATGTTCAATAATTCCCAAGAACACTCGAATCGTCAATCGAGTTAAACAAACTCGATATATGGATATACAACCCATAGAACACGATTAATAACATCATACTACACCAACCGATGTATCAAAATCGGATTAGAAACGAAATCAAGAACAATTTCTCCAAAAAGTCAACTTGAAGGAAAATCAAGAATATACCTTGATTCGACGAAGAACACGGATTGGATGATGATATAATCAACAAGAATCTTCCAAAATGCCTTGGAAATGATTATAATCGACCAAGAACTCAATTTCCCGTCGCACCCGTCCGATAGCCGCAAGAAAAGTGAGGAAATGAACAAAAATGGGCTGTCAGGCCTTATATAGCCGGTCACTGCCGGACACTTACGGCCGTAACCGGCAGTGACTTACGGCCGTAACTCGGACCATACGGCCGTACTCGGCAGGCCTTACGTCCGTAACCGGCATTCGTCAAAAAATCAGCCCAGCACCTGTCGGACACTTACGGCCGTAACTGGCACACATTACGGCCGTAACTGGCACACATTACGGCCGTAACCGGCCTTCGTCAGGAAGATGCCCAGCGCACGTACGGCCGTACCCGATCGCGCCTTACGGCCGTAACTGGCATTTGTCCGGAAGATTCCAGGCGCCATACAGCCATAACTCTCGGCCCTTACGGCCGTAACTCGGCCAGGCCAGGCCACCTCGTAGTGACTCAGTGGCCACTCCGACGGCCCGGACGACCCCGAAACCCGAACCTGAGTATAAATCGAAGGTACAGTTACGACGTACTCGCAAAGACGAATCTAATAGCTAAGAGAACATGCGATTCCGACCACCCGAAGGCTCGAAATTCGACAACGGAGGTAATTACCCCAAACTTTGGGAAATTAGAAAAATGGCCCAAAACGTCCGAAATACACGATACATGATCGAAACACCGAACCAAAGCTCGCAACATGAATAATAACATTAAATGAACTTACGAGAAACTCGAAACAACAGATTTGACGAGATTCGCAAGAATCGAGCTCAAGTGCGGAAAAGTCGCCAAAAGACACGGAACTCAACAAAACAACACCGAAACGAACTCGGATGACAAAAAGTGCAGAATTAATCATTCTCGGAATGACGAAACGGTTATGAGCGAGCCGTCAAAACGGACTTCCGCCGAAAAAAAGAAAATTACCGAAATTCGAAATTGCGGATATTACATTCTACCCTCCTTAAAAGAAGTTTCGTCCCGAAACTTAAAATAAGTAGGGAGAAGCAATATCCCGCCAGGAAAACTCAACGAGATACACAAGAAACGCGTAACTTACGCCCATTGGCGAAATGTTACAAGCAACGCAAAGGAATATACGGCGTGAAAACACGCTCCACGACGACCAACACAATGTCGCCGATAGGGATATAATAAAACCAACAAATGACAAGCGTCATTAAATGGATAATATAGTCAAGTCAATTATCTGAACAATCACAAAACATAACGAACGAAAATCAATATGATTGACCAACCCAACGGTACATCAATCAAAACGCGAGCCAATCGCTGAACAAATACGGAATTCCACCACCCAAGGGTTGGAAGATCGAAAACGAGAGTAATTTCCCGAACTTAAGGGAATTACGAAGGAGTCTGAATGTTCAACAATCACGAAACGAGATCAACAAAAACCGAACAATCAAACGATCGAACCACAAAGATCGAGACAACAAAAATCGAACGATCATGTTCGGATCACGAAGAACAATAAGGTTCAACCGACAACTCCGAGGTTCACATCTTGACTCGAGACAAAACATGATCTGGTGAAAACAACAAGATGCACACTCACATAAGATTCACAGGAAAGGGAATAACAATTGAAAGTCACAACGACGAACGAGTAATTCCGAAATAATACCACCCTCATTCGATCAACAAAAGCAAGGGGCAGGACAAGCTCAGAAAATGTCAACGAACATAAACGAGTCGACAGAGTCGAAAATACAGAAGTTCCAAATCCGATCCACTTCGAATAAAAGAATTAGTAGAATCAAAAGATGCTACTTCCGAACAAGGTTCACAAGAATCGAACCGAACTCGGAAAAGTTACAGCGATAACCAGATCGACCCAAAATAAGATCACAGCTCGTTCGAACGATGAAACCGAAATACAGAACAAGTTCAGAAAGTATCAACGAACATGAGCGTATCGATAGACTGGAGAAATAGAAAATATAGAAGCCAAAAATAATACGGGTATTATATTCGACCTCTTCTAAAAGAAGTGTCGTCCCCGAAACTCACAACAACGAAATCAAGGAGACGACACAACAGGCAATCCACAGAAACATCCTTCAAAGGCCTCTCAAAGCAGATTCTGATATCTGTGTTGAAGCGCGAACTCCGAAAGTCTCGGTAGCCAATTCGCAAAACTGAATTCGGTGACCCTCGAGTCCACACTCGAAATGTGTTACTGACGAGAAGGACCAATTGCACGTACATTCCCCCGGCACATCACGGTTGAAATGCCTCGGCTCGGCATACCGAAAATACAAATGCTAGATACAATGGAACATAACACCGCAAAACAACATACCGGAGATGCCAACTCAGCGCAACAAGGAATCATAACACATATCATATACAACGATTACCATCGTAAAGTAATACACACACAAACACTACAACAACGACGGTATCATTTGGCGACCTCAATGGCCCGAACGATAACCAGCACGTAATACAAACATCATGAAACAATCACATATGTACACCAACGTACAAACCCAAGCTTCAACATCTCACACTCGTGTGGCACACGCAATCCACCACGAGACGACAACCATTAAGTACCAGTTCACACCTCTCACAGAGGGCTAGTACAACAAATACGTGGCAACGCCTCAACGTTCATGCCACCATCTCGATCATATTCGGGAGTTAACATCATAGCGACAAAGCCAACATCATACATACATACCCAGCCCTCAAACGGGAATGGATAGGTTTTAAAAACGAAAACCTCATTTGGAAAATAATTTAGAAAAACACCGGTCGATCTTGAGTATCACCTTTCCAAAAAAAGTAAAAACGTGAAACATCGTTATCGAGACTTTGGAAAACCATTTCGCATTTGATAAAAATGAGGACACTTTATTTTAGTGAAAAGCTTTCAGAATATTCGACCCTCGGGTCTAAGTAAAAGTGTTTATAAAACATTGAAAATATCTCAAAACATTTTGGTCCTCGAGGTAGAAGAATTTTGAAACATATTGTGGCACCTTGGAAGTACCGCGAGAAAACAATTCATTTTAAACGTACGTCTCGAAATTTATTTCTAAGATACTCAAGTTTTCAAAATAATTCAATGCAAAAAGGACGATGCCAAAAGGCTAGAATGCCCAAAATTTGGGTAATTACACAAAACTTTATAGTGCCGTGGGTCCCGCTACGAACCCACCAGATAAAACCATTTACAAAAACGCCAAAAAGGCTGATGACGGTAATATTTCAAAAACTTACAAAAGCCATTTAGAAAATACTAAATACCGTCATAAGAATTTCGCCAAAATGATCAAGGCCATAATGCCAAAGAAGGGAGACTTACATCCACAGGTCGCACGAAGATGATGATCACCCCACGATACTAATCACGACCAACAAACTCAGACGACGCGTCGCGACACGACTCAGTCAGACAAAATCCGACGAGACAAAACTCAACAGACACCACTGACCCGACAGCCTAGGTTTCCACAACCTAAGCTCTGATACCATTTATGTAACACCCCCAATCCACTCAGGGATATTACACGCCGCAGAACCTTTCCTCAAGGTTCTACCAGGCTCGTAACAAAACCGAACAACTCAACAATGCTTTTAAGGCTAAAATGACTCGGTAGACCGATTTGGTCTTTCAATAAATACATACAACTTAATTACAATACATGCCCACACAGGGGTCGAATACAACACACTCCGTCTAACGGGAAAGAATCTTGCATGAAATAAAATACAACTAAACCAAAGACCTCATATGGATCCTCGTGTGATTAGTATCGTTCATCTTTTATCATCCTTCATGCCGACCCTGTGTTATGCTCTCAAACCTGAATGCAAAAACAGACATCCACCCCCCGAATACTCGGGGGTTAGCAAAACTCCACTGTTTTGCTAGTGCAAATACAAAGTGCAAATACGAGCCATATAATTCAAGTTCCACGAATAACAATAATCAGGAATCCTCAAAAGTCCAAAGTAACGAAAAGTACTTCCCGAGGCATGAGTTTGGGTAAAACATTTCAAAACCGAAAGATCACAAATCAAGGGAAAACAATTTATAAAACGGTTTAAAATGCCATCGAGAGTTTTAATAGAAAACAATTTAGGATTATCAAATCATTCTCTTTCCAAAATCAACAGGGTCACAGCCCAAAGGTTTTGTTTTCGCAAATAGAAAACCGAAAACAATTCACAGGGCCAGAGCCCAACATCACGTATCCTCGACGGATATAAAATCAACACAACGTAATCACGCACAAACATCGCCTTGGGAACAGGGTAATACCATTGATCCCGCCCGAGGCCTAGAAGGACCCTCCCGAGCTGGCTAGCTAAACAAATCACACACATCTCACGGTTGAATCAATCGCTTGTTGCATCCTGGCCACATGATCACATGCCATGTGCCACCGTAGATTATCTCAAGCTCTCACGGTTGGATCAATCACTTGTTGCATCCTGACCACATGATCACGTGCCATGTGTCACCGTAGACCTTCAACCATATCCACACATTCACACAAATAACATATCACATCAAGGATATTCAAACAATTCGCTCAGAGGCCTCAAACACTTAGCAAAACACCACGTCAATCCACAACGCACCGAAAAGAAATAATATACGTCCACACGCAATACCAAGTGCAACATCAACACCAAACATATCCATAGAATTCACATAGTTATTCGCAAACCACACCATTCACAAAACACACGTGTTTTGAAAGCAAGCCTTTAACAAGGCTAAACCGAATCTTTTGAAAGTTTAATTCAAACGACCAAACAACCACATTTAGATGATCACTAATTATCGTATCCACAAAACAAGAATTATATGGACAAGGTACTTGCCTCAAAATCACGATCGCAACGAGACGACAGCAGATAGGGCGGTCGAATAGCCTGAACCCCGAACAATATCAAGAACGCGATAGCACCACGAGTATTACGAGAATAACACCACACGAATCATCAATCACCAAACGGGATTCAACATCGGAATCCTCGAACACCTATAAACCTCCTAAGGAACAATAACACATGGTTACGACGAGAATCAAGGCCAAAACAACGGAAATCCCAACAAACTATCGAAGGGAAACTCATTGGGACATTTAATCGAACACTAAATGTTCAATAATTCCCAAGAACACTCGAATCGTCAATCGAGTTAAACAAACTCGATATATGGATATACAACCCATAGAACACGATTAATAACATCATACTACACCAACCGATGTATCAAAATCGGATTAGAAACGAAATCAAGAACAATTTATCCAAAAAGTCAACTTGAAGGAAAATCAAGAATATACCTTGATTCGACGAAGAGCACGGATTGGATGATGATATAATCAACAAGAATCTTCCAAAATGCCTTGGAAATGATTATAATCGACCAAGAACTCGATTTCCCGTCGCACCCGTCCGATAGCCGCAAGAAAAGTGAGGAAATGAACCAAAATGGGCTGTCAGGCCTTATATAGCCGGTCACTGCCGGACACTTACGGCCGTAACCGGCAGTGACTTACGGCCGTAACTCGGCCCATACGGCCGTACTCGGCAGGCCTTACGTACGTAACCGGCATTCGTCAAAAAATCAGCCCAGCACCTGTCGGACACTTACGGCCGTAACTGGCACACATTACGGCCGTAACCGGCCTTCGTCAGGAAGATGCCCAGTGCACGTACGGCCATACCCGATCGCGCCTTAAAGCCGTAACTGGCATTCGTCCGGAAGCTGCCAGGCGCCATACGGCCGTAACTCTCGGCCCTTACGGCCGTAACTCGGCCAGGCCAGGCCCTGCTCCGGCCGTGACTCGGCCGTGGCCACTCCGACGGCCCGGACGACCTCGAAACCCGAACCTGAGTATAAATCGAAGGTACGGTTACGACGTACTCGCAAAGATGAATATAAGAGCTAAGAGAACACGCGATTCCGACCACCCGAAGGCTCGAAATTCGACAACGGAAGTAATTACCCCAAACTTTGAGAAATTACAAAAATGGCCCAAAACATCCGAAATACACGATACATGATCGAAACACCGAACCAAAGCTCGCAACATGAATAATAACATTAAATGAACTTACGAGAAACTCGAAACAACAGTTTCGGACGAGATTCGCAAGAATCGAGCTCAAGTGCGGAAAAGTCGCCAAAAGACACGGAACTCAACAAAACAACACCGAAACGAACTCAGATGACAAAAAGTGCAGAATTAATCATTCTCGGAATGACGAAACGGTCATGAGAGAGCCGTCAAAACGGACTTCCGCCGAAAAAAAAGAAAATTACCGAAATTCGAAATTGCGGATATTACAATGACAATGCTAAAATCGGGGCTGAAGTCAAACGCCTCTTCAGCTCCTCAAAACTCGACTGTCTCTCGTCATTCCAGACGAACTTCCCAGATTTCTAGAGTAACTGTGTAAGCGGTCGAGCCAGTTTCGAGAAACCCTCGACGAACCTACGGTAGTAGCCGGCCAAACCCAAGAAACTACGGATCTCCTTCACATTCTTGGGCGGTGCCTAATCCAACACGGCCTCAATCTTCCGCGGATCCACTCGAACCCCCTCGGCTGAAATCACGTGACCTAAAAACATCACTTCCTTCAGCCAAAACTCACATTTCGAGAACTTCGCATAGAGTTGCTCTGTCCTCAAAATGTCTAACACTACCCGCAAATGATGGGCATGCTCTTCCTCGTTCCTCGAATAAATAAGAATATCGTCAATGAAGACGAAGACACACTTATCCAAATACTCGATAAAGACTTTCTTCATTAACTGCATGAACACCGCCGGCGCATTAGTTAACCCGAAAGGCATAACTACAAATTCATAATGTCCGTATCTCGTCCGAAAAGCTGTTTTCGGCACATCGGACTCCCTCACCCGGAGCTGATAGTACCCCGATCTCAAATCAATTTTTAGAACACCGCAGCTCCCTGCAACTGATCGAACAAGTCATCAATCCTCGGCAAAGGATACTTGTTCTTGATGGTCACCTTGTTTAGTTCGCGATAGTCGATACACAAACGCAGTGAACCATCCTTCTTCCGCACAAACAGGATCGGTACGCCCCAAGGCGAGGCGCTCGGTCGAACATACCCCGACTCAAGAAGCTCACTCAACTGCTTCTTCAACTCGGCCATCTCTGAAGGTGCCATGCGATACGGCGCCTTTGAAATCGGAGCCGCGCCCGGCTCTAACTCTATAGCAAACTCGACCTCACGGTCTGGTGGCAATCCCGGTAACTCGTCAAGAAATAAATCAGGAAACTCACTAACGACTGGAATCGACGAAAGCTCGAATCCACCATCCTCCGCCTTCAAGGCATAGCACCAATAACCAGTACATCCCTTTTGCACGAGTTTCATCGCCTTCAAGGCATTAATAACGAACTTCTGGTTTCCCCTCTTTCGTCCCGCGAAAGAGTGCTCAGTGCCGTCCTCGACTAACATAGTGAAGATTCTCGTGCGGAAGTTCATGATTGCGCCATGCCACTCGAGCCAATCATCCCCGAGAATCAAATCCTCACCCTCGATACCCATGATAATAAGATTGGAGGGCCAAGCCCTCTCACAAAAAAACACAGAATAGTCCTGGACCTCTTGATCGCCAACGATCCTATCACCGCTAGGAAGTTTAACGATGAAAGATTCGCACGGCGATAAACAGTCGAGACTCAAACAGCGTACACACTCCAGTGATATGAATGAATGTGTAGCACCAGAATCGAAAAGCATACTGACAGGATGATAATGGATATGAATGGTACCTATCACCACAGTGGCTGCTGGATCATCGGCCCTCCTCATCTCATAGATACGCGGCTGGGCAGAGCCGACACTGGAAGCTCCTTCTCTAGCGGGCTGACCCCGACCTCCACCTCGAACGGCACCCGGCGGAGGCTGCGGAGCAAATGAGCCCTGATTCACACTCGGCTCCTTAGGTACTGGAAAAGAAGCCTGAGCACCAACATACTTTCTTACCCGCTCACAAAAGAAAGCCTTGTGGCCCGACTGACCACAAGTATGACAAGTTAGAGGCGGACAGGGACACTCCCGGTTCCGGTGGCCCGGATCGCCACAGTTAAAGCATTTGACATCCCGAACGGAGGCAATGGCAGTACCCCGATAGCCCCCAGAGAAACGATCCGAATTACCTACAGGAATATTCACAGACTGAGACTTCTGCTGACCTCCACCCTTGTGACCCGAGAAATTTCCGGCGGATTTCTGTTTCTTACTCTCCCTAACCACCGCACTGGCTGTTACCGACATATCGTAGGCAAGAGCTCGACTCTGATAATCCTTCAAAGTAATACAGACGAGCCCAAACATGTAGTCCCGAATTGACAGTTTCATCCTCCTGGAAAAATGGAAAATTTTGTCGCTCTCTTCGACAACCCGGGTCTTCACATAGCTCAACTCCTTGTTAAAATCGACAATAGCTTGGGATACGGGAATGTCCCGTGGTTGAGCATCATAGAAAGCAAGGATTCGAGCCTGTCTAACCGGCTACAGGCAATATTCAGTCTCCATCAATTCTTGAAATTCGGCCCACGAAGCAACATGGTCTTTGGGCCCAACGGCCTCCCACCAATCCGTAGCGTCCCTAGTGAGAAAGTACTGGGCAATAGGGACCTTACGGTCCTCGGGACAGTTGGTGGCAACGAAGACTTTAGATATCTCCTTGATCCACCCCTCCCAGCCGATCGGGTCTGATGCTCCCGAAAACTGGGGAGGATGCATCTTGATGACATCTTGGAGCCAATGATGCTCATACGATTAGCATGGGCCTGATCCGGGTTCTGGACCACCTGAGCTATCGCCGCCATTTGGTTTACCATTTGCTGCATAACGGCCGCAATACCAAGGTCAGCGCGCTCCTGAGAAGAAGCATGACTGTGACGGTCACCACCTCACCAGCTGCCCCACGTACCCGGCCGCGTCCACGGCCATGACCACGATCACGGCCCCTTCCAGCATCCATGCTGGTGTTAAGAGGTGGCAAAAATCAACTCGTGATAAGTAAAAGAGGGAGAATAACCACAGTTCAAGAAATGGAAATACAGTACGAGAAAACAAAGAATCAAGTAAGAAAACTTACGAACACTGGAAGTACTGAGATGCCGGCAGCGGTGTGACAATGTGCAAAACAAAACACAAGTAGACCCAAATAACCGACAAGCCTAGGTATCCATAAACCTAGTGCTCCGATACCATTTTCTGTAACACCCCCGATATATTCGGAGTATATTACAGTGTCGTGGACCCCTACATGGGACCCACCAGGCTAAAACAAGAAAAACACCACTCGACTAACCATCTCAGTTAGCAAGAACACACATTTAAATAATACAACATATAAATATACGCCCAGAGCAACCGGCGTAATAAACATCAACCGACAATATAGCAATTTGAGTTAATACAAAACGAAATTCGAAGTGAAATCCTAAGTACTCGCGAGCACAATCTATAAGTTTATACATGTAGGAAAAACAACCATATCAAAGTAAACAAAAGAAATAAGAAGACCCAAATGCACATGTCAACGACCTTGGTCAACATCCTCGTATTGTACCAGCACCCGCTAAATCGGCAAAATATAACTCAAATCCATAACAAGAATTTCCCAAAAGCGGGTCCCCAAATGGGTTAGCAATTACGCTAGTACAAGTAATCAAGGCAAACCATTCGCTTACGTTTCATAGTGCAATGCACCAAATCATTTCAAAACCAAAACCGGACATGTCTTTTAGAAACAAACAATCACAATCAATTTTGCCTAGGATCGGTACAAATCCACAAATCCCACTCGAGGCCTCTAAGGACCCTCCGTAGCCACTTTGATTTTATGTTACAATATAAATCTATTTTTCTTTTGGAAAAGCGATTTAATTGTGTAATAGTAAAATTAAAATAATATTATTTTTGGATTCGGACGAAAAGACAAGCCGGAAAAATGGTCGGATCAATCGGGCCGTGCAAGTCGCTGCCGTGAGGAGCGGCGGCGCCAGCTTGAGGCCGGGTGTTGGGTGGTGGGTATCCCCCTGCCGGCCGCGGGCTTGGTCCGGCCTTTTATTTCGACACACAGGCATCGCCTAGGACCGGGACGAAGCCACAAATCCCACCCGAGGCCTCTAAGGACCCTCCCGAGCTGGCTAGCGAATCAAACTCGTGAATCCAGAGTGAAGTCATAGATTCCCCCGAGGCCCCGTCGGACCCTCCCGAGGTGAGCAAATCACACATAATATACATTACCATTTCACGTTAAGCATAAAGGTTTCCAAAAATACTTGCCTTGAATAATTGATGGCGCAACGAACGGAAAGGAAAATCACCGACGAACGCTAGGAACCAACGGTACCGAACCTAACGATTCGAAGAACATAATCACAACCAACTCTAGACGAATACGGAAATGGAATACACCCGAAAACCCGCCTACGATTCATGTATATTCGTAACAAAATAACAACGAGGGCGGACCACAACCAAACCCTATCGATTTCGTAAAACCATGAAAATATACCATGAATCTGTAGGAAAACTAATGATATCAACAAGATTAATCATATTCATCAAGGATTAACCAAGAAAACATGACGAATCGGACGAAAATCCCAAACGCCCAAAATATCCAAAAGTAGGGTTCTAAGAGATTTACCTTGGATTAGGATGAAAGATTCGCGTTGATGTTGTTATTATACACCAAGAACTCAAGGAAGATGATGGTTAGGATGATTGGAGGAAGAAATCGCCAAGAAAATCGCCCAAAGTCGCCTAGGCCGCGGAGAGGGAGAAGAAATGAGAATAATACGGACATCTGGGTCAACTCCCTGGTTTATATAGCCAGGGAGTGTTAGCGGGCGCTAATCCTCATAAGTTAGCGTGCGCTAACGGGATAAAACTCCAGTCCAGAATTTAATGTCCCAGCCCAGTAACCAGATTACTGGGCCGTTAGCGTGCTACCCGAAACTTAGCGTGCGCTAATAGCCTCTCGGTAGCGCGCGCTATCGGCCATCGCGTGGGCTACCTGGACATCAGCCAAGTCCAGAAGTGAATTGCCCAGTACTCACCTGATCCCGTTAGCGCGCGCTATCGGCCAAAGGTAGCGTGCGCTACGGGGCACAGGCAGAGTCGATGGCAGGCATCGATCTTGGCGGTTATGCTAGCGCACGCTACCGGACACCCTAGCGTGCGCTAGTTCCTCGACATTAGCATGCGCTAGACAACGTAGCATACGCTAATCCGCTAGTCCAGAGGGCTGGAAACAGAAGTGCCACTCCCAGGGCTAGCTCGCTAGCGTGTGCTACGAAGCAGACGTAGCGTTCGCTACTAAGGGACCTCTAGCGTGCGCTATGCAGAAAAGATAGCGCGCGCTAGGTATGGAATATAAACGCTCCAAAACACCAAAATATGAACGAAACATCAAACAAAACATCTCAAAACGCATAATAACATAGAATGGATCCATGGCAACCCCGAAGCGGCAGTTCTGCATAACAATTACCAGAATCAGATCAATATATGACGGAAGAAATACACTAAAAGATACACGAGGGTCATTACAACTGAGAAATACACCGAAAAATGAAAATACCGGCAAAAGAAAAAATGCGGATATTACACCTTTAGCCAGAATTCACACTTAGAAAGTTTGGCGTACAATTGTTCATTTCTCAACAGGTCTAACACAATCCTAAAATGATGTGCATGCTCTTCCGGGGTCTTAGAATACACCAGAATCTCATCAATGAACACAACCACAAATTTATCCAAATATTCGATGAACACTCCGTTCATCAATTGCATGAATACAGCAGGTGCATTAGTGAGACCAAATGGCATCACTACAAACTCATAGTGTCCGTAGCGAGTTCTGAACGCTGATTTCGGAACATCAGATTCCTTAATCCTCAGCTGATGATATCCTAATCTCAGGTCGATTTTAGAAAATACTGTTGCTCCTTGCAACTGGTCAAACAAATCATCAATCTGCGGCAACGGATACTTGTTCTTAATCGTCATTTTGTTCAGCTCTCGATAGTCAATACACAGTCGAAGCGATCCATCCTTCTTCCATAGAAAAAGAACTAATGCTCCCCAGGGCGAAACGCTTGGGTGGATATAGACTTTGTCCAGTAACTCCTCCAGTTGTTTTTTCAACTCGTACATCTCAGTAGGTGCCATACGATACGGCACCTTAGAAATTGGTGTAGCTCCGGGTTCCATCTCGATGGTGAATTCTACATCCCGTCGTGGAGGTAGTCCAGGTAACTCGTCAGGAAATACATCCAGAAATTCGTTCACAACAGGAATGGATGAAAGTTCCACAATTTCGTCTTCTCTCTTCATTGCATATCACCAGTATCCCGTACAGCCCTGTTTCAACAATTTGACAGCTTTCATCGCCTTGATTATCTTTCCTGAGCTTCCTGGTTTCCATCCTTCAAACAGTATTTTAGAACCATCATCAGTGATGAGCGAGATATTCCTCTTTCGGTAGTTTACGATAGCTCCATATCGATTAAGCCAATCATCTCCGAGTATTAGTTCGTCTCCTTCCATTTCTATCACAATCAGATTTGAGAGCCACTCTCTACCTTCAAATGATACAGGGAAATCTCTAGTTTCTAGGTTTCCAACAACCCTCTCTCCGCTGGGCAAACCCACAACATAAGGTTCACAATTACGAAAACCAGAAATATTCAAACGATTTCCACAAGACAAGGATATAAATGAATGCGTAGCTCCTATATCGAATAAAATGCTAACTGGTTGGGAAAGGATCTGAACAGTACCTGATGCGACAGCAGCATCCTGATCGTCTGTTCTCCTCATCTCGTACAGCCGTGGAGGAAAAGATCTGGCACTCGCTATACTCTTTTGGTCCCACTGTCCTCTGCCTCGTCCGCGGCCAAAATTATGAGGCATCTGAACACTTTGCTGCGTCTGTTGGATACTGGCTTCTCTGTGAGCTGGCTGTGATGTACGGGTTCCATTGAGCTTGGTGCCATCCTTGCAAAACGTCGCATGGTGCCCTTACTGTCCGCAATCAAAACATGTAACTAGAGTACGCAAAAAATCACGCCAAAGGTGGCCTGGGCGACCACAGTTAAAGCACTTCCTAGATGTATCTGTCGTGGATGACACTGCTCCGAAATTCTTTCCGCTCTTAGATGGGTGT
Organism: Orobanche coerulescens; assembly: GCA_033398695.1. Classification (NCBI taxonomy): domain Eukaryota; kingdom Viridiplantae; phylum Streptophyta; class Magnoliopsida; order Lamiales; family Orobanchaceae; genus Orobanche; species Orobanche coerulescens. The sequence continues at coordinate 179,257 of JAWKAU010000110.1, read as the reverse complement.
GGAGGTTTCTTGAAAGAGTGAAAGTATGACTGGGCCTTGCGGGGCCCACTGCTCTTATGCTCTGTGAAACTACCAGAGACTTTCTGCTTCTTGGATTCTGCAAACTTTTCCATCGCTGCTTCTTTGATCTCATACGCCAATGATTTATCCTGATATTGACGAAGAGTGGTACATTCAAAACCAGACATGTACCTCTGGATTTCTGGTTTCATCCTCATATCAAAATGGATCATCATCTCCGCATCTGTTCGGACCAGGTGTCGAACAAATGCCAGCTGCTGGTTAAACATCTTAATTATCTGGGATATGGGTTCGTCTGACGGCTGTGCGGAGAAAAATTCCCAAACTTTGGCTTCCCTTACAGGACGAAGGCAGTACTGAGCTTCCATCATCAACTTAAATTATGTCCAGTCAACATCATGATCCACAGGCCGGATGGCCTCCCACCACTCGGATGCTTCCCCTATCAGAAAGTACTGAGCAATAGAGGCTCTACGGTCGTCTGGGCAGTTAATTCCGACAAAAATTTTCTCCAATTCTTTAAACCAATGGTCCCATGTGGGAGTATCATAAAAGCCGTTGAATTTATGTGGTTGCTTCTTTGCCACCTCTTGCAGCCATCAGTCGCCTCGATTTCCCATGTCTGGGATACCTTGTTGTCGATCTCCCTGTCGTAACCCTACTGCCACCTGCATTCGGTCCACGACCTGGGCGAACTGAGTTATCTGGTTCACCACCTGACGAAGAATTTCTGGCACAGCAGGTTCCGGTTCATTATTAATAGATCTATGTGGCTCGCCTGAGCTGTGGCTGGCCTGATTAGAAGGCGAAGCTTCTTTTTCGGCATTCCTTCGTCCGCGTCCGCGACCACGACCACGTCCACCTCTCAACATACTGTAAGCATAAATACTCAATATACAGGAAACAATATCGTTCTAATGTTCGAGTATAAAGAGATACAACATGTAAAGAACGAGATAGGGTTTATGAACTTACAACCACTGCTCGCATGAAGACGCAAGCAATACAGTGATGATATTCGTGGCCGGTTACCTCAAAAGACATATATGTCCCGATATATTCAGGAATATTATAGCGCCGTAAATCCTTTACATAAGAATTTACAAGGCTCAACAAATGAAAAGACAATAACAGATACTAAATCATGAAATCACTGAAATAAAATACGACAGCTCTAGTTCAATACCGAGAATAAAAATATTCAAATGAAGAATATTAATACATTACTGAAATCCAAACATCACAAATTACGACGTACTCGAGTACTTATTAAAAATAACCAACAACAGACAATAAACCCGGCCGGAACATCACTCTACACCCTCGTCGTCATACAGCTCCAGTGGTTGTTTCCCCGCTCTCCTGGATCATGAACATAAACAAATGTTCACCCCCGAATGGGGTTAGTACAACGATGCTAGTACAAGTGCAATAATCATATAACAGTGATGTAATCGACAATCATCATAACAAGTTTCTCCAACGAGAAATAAAAACAACACATATCACATCATAACAGTCTCAACGTACTGATGGTATTCCAACGATCCAGCGCAGACAGCTATAGATTCCCATGATGATCCCATCGGACCAACGCATGGTAGAACTACTTGTCCAATGATCCAGCGCACACAGCTATAGATTCCCATGATGATTCCCGTTGGATCAACGCATGGTGGACATTTAATCACAACACATGTACATAATACAATCACAATATTACTGACATAATATAAACAATTCTAATTAAAGTACTTGCCTCGGTTCGATGACAAGAATAAAGCTTCCACGAATATCAAAATACTCAAAGGTCATCCCCTTCGATCAATCACGTTGCTAAGCTCGAACCTTAATAAAGGAAATAATATAGAATTCATCTCAAGTCGTACGAACATCTAACAATCCAAATTACGGTCGGAAGTTCATAAAATGTAATCTGTCTGGCTTGCTTAACGCACGCTACGTATCCTATGTAGCGTACGTTAAGGCTACTCGTTAGCGCACGTAATTATACGTAGCTTAGCGTACGCTAACCATGCACGATCAGTACCTCACTGATCAATCGATTGACTCGTCTGATGATATAATGCACGTTATGTTCCAAGCGTAGCGTACGTTAACTTATGCTTGATAGCGCACGCTAACTATAAAGCTTAGCCTGCGCTAAACACGTATGTGATTCTTCCACAGGCGATCATTCTCTAACGGTGATGAAACTTACGAAATCTTCAGTGTTTAATATACGTTATCTCCATGCATATCACGTTCATCTCATTACAAATGATCTCACGGATTCAAACATATTCGAGATACAAGAGTACACATAATTATCACAACACCATATTCCATCTTGATTACAATTGTTATGCGAAGTTCGGTGTTCTTAAAATCGATGCACTAAATTCCGATATCATCATTACATCCTGTTTTAACCATGAAGATGAATTAACCATTCCAACTTAAGAGAAAGAATGCAAATATTCTATGATTCTCTCCTAAGTCCGTTTAACAAAAGTGATATCGATTACATCTACGACCAACATGGTAACTTTATCAATACGGATAATCAGTCTCAGAATATTTCTCTCATCCTTCGACGTGGTAAGATGCTAATCATGATGTTTCCAATGATGATATCTTAAGTATAAACATTCCAACTTCTAAATATGATGTTGTTTGGATAATTCACCAATGGAACTCAATATCTTGATAGCATAATCCTCATATCCTTAATAACAGGAATCCAAGGTAGGAGATAGTATTAACATACCTTATAATGAAGAAAACACTGAAACAATAGGTACACTTCAACCCCGGTTACTTGTGTGTCACTTCAAAGTGAGTTTCTTCTATAATGATCAAGTGTATGTACTCTCCAATCTTCAATGATCATGTAAGGAGGGTTTGTATGTGTTTAAGGAGTAGGGAAGGCTCTCTGGACTTCCAAGGAATGAAGAACAAGTGAAGGAAATGTAAACCAAATGAAATGAGGGTGCTGGCCCTTAAATAAAGTTTCTGCACATTAGCTGATTAGCGCACGCTATTCTACTATCCTTAGCGCACGCTAATAAGTGTTGACTCTAAAACTGTCCAGTTTCGCCCGCGGGAATCTTATCTGGACCCATGTCCAGCTGGCGCATGTGTTAGCCGCCTAGCTCAATAATTGACTACCTAACGCACGCAATTCATCGATCGTAGCGTGCGCTAGTTTTAGCCGATAACGCACATTAAGCTACATTCTTAGTGTGTGTTACCACGAGTTTGCATTAGAAAATTTGCATGTTGTTATACTCATGTACAAAGATATCTAACAATCCAAATTACGGTCGGAAGTTCATAAAATGTAATCTGTCTGGCTTGCTTAACGCACGCTACGTATCCTATGTAGCGTACAATAAGGCTACTCGTTAGCGCACGTAATTATACGTAGCTTAGCGTACGCTAACCATGCACGATCAGTACCTCACTGATCAATCGATTGACTCGTCTGATGATATAATGCACGTTATGTTCCAAGCGTAGCGTACGTTAACTTATGCTTGATAGCGCACGCTAACTATAAAGCTTAGCCTGCGCTAAACACGTATGACAGTTCTTCCCTGGGCAGTCGACTGTTCTAACGGTGATGAAACTTACGAAATCTTCAGTGTTTAATATACGTTATCTCCATGCATATCACGTTCATCTCATTACAAATGATCTCACGGATTCAAACATATTCGAGATACAAGAGTACACATAATTATCACAACACCATATTCCATCTTGATTACAATTGTTATGCGAAGTTCGGTGTTCTTAAAATCGATGCACTAAATTCCGATATCATCATTACATCCTGTTTTAACCATGAAGATGAATTAACCATTCCAACTTAAGAGAAAGAATGCAAATATTCTATGATTCTCTCCTAAGTCCGTTTAACAAAAGTGATATCGATTACATCTACGACCAACATGGTAACTTTATCAATACGGATAATCAGTCTCAGAATATTTCTCTCATCCTTCGACGTGGTAAGATGCTAATCATGATGTTTCCAATGATGATATCTTAAGTATAAACATTCCAACTTCTAAATATGATGTTGTTTGGATAATTCACCAATGGAACTCAATATCTTGATAGCATAATCCTCATATCCTTAATAACAGGAATCCAAGGTAGGAGATAGTATTAACATACCTTATAATGAAGAAAACACTGAAACAATAGGTACATTTCAACCCCGGTTACTTGTGTGTCACTTCAAAGTGAGTTTCTTCTATAATGATCAAGTGTATGTACTCTCCAATCTTCAATGATCATGTAAGGAGGGTTTGTATGTGTTTAAGGAGTAGGGAAGGCTCTCTGGACTTCCAAGGAATGAAGAACAAGTGAAGGAAATGTAAACCAAATGAAATGAGGGTGCTGGCCCTTAAATAAAGTTTCTGCACATTAGCTGATTAGCGCACGCTATTCTACTATCCTTAGCGCACGCTAATAAGTGTTGACTCTAAAACTGTCCAGTTTCGCCCGCGGGAATCTTATCTGGACCCATGTCCAGCTGGCGCATGTGTTAGCCGCCTAGCTCAATAATTGACTACCTAACGCACGCAATTCATCGATCGTAGCGTGCGCTAGTTTTAGCCGATAACGCACATTAAGCTACATTCTTAGTGTGTGTTACCACGAGTTTGCATTAGAAAATTTGCATGTTGTTATACTCATGTACAAAGATACAATTGTGATAAATATCATACTCCAATTATCGAGATCACAATTCCGAAAAATATAGGGCTCAAATACAGATGAAATACTCAATAATAAATCCGGATATTACAGCAATCATATTAATTGTTGCATTAAAAGTCAGCTGTGTCCTGTAAAACTATTTTACATCTGGTAGACCTTAACAGCATTAATCTCAGCCGAGCTATCTTAGCTTCATTATATTACAAATATGTTTTTTCAAACAGTTATTTAGTAAAAATATTTTACAAGTATGTTCACCCCTCCCTCTAGACTTGTACCTGACGTACTTGTGAACTACAAGTGGTATCAGAGAGGTTGGTTCAATTTCACCAAACCAGATCCATAAACTTGAGTATGATGTTGGAACACATGCAATACATGCACTCTAGATTACCTGTTTTCTATATTTATGAATATGATCTTTGGAAGATAAAAATACAGGCACATTTATTATCTATACATGACGACATGTTATGTATAATAGAAGATGGACCTTTCACCTTCATGAAGGACAATACATATGAAGAAATTGCAGCCAGGAAACCTAAGCAGATTCCCAGGAAAAGAACAGAGCTGACCACCGAAGAAAGAAAGCTGGCCAAACTTGATAACTGGGCTAGAGATATTTTGTATCAAACCCTTGATAAAGCTACCATGGTGAATATAAAAAACAGCAAAAAGGCCAAGGAGATATGGGACACATTAGCTGTAATATGTGAAGGAACAGAGCTGATCAAGGAAATCAAATTGTTAATAGCTACTCGAAAGTTTGGTAATTTCAAAATGAAGAATGGAGAAACTATAGACAAAGTGGACACCAGATTCACTTAAATCATAAATGAAATCAGCTATCTTGGTAAAACTTATGGCAACTGAGAGATGGCATTAAAAGTTCTAAGATCTCTCACACCAGAATGGAGCATGAAGGCAGTAGCCATGAGGGACTCAAAAGATCTTAACAAAATGAAAATTTAAGAGCTATTCTTAGACCTCGGGGCCTTTGGGTTCGCTGCCCTACTCATCATCCAGTGAGCCAGCAGAAAAAAGAATTGCCTTTGCAGCCGAGTCCATGCAAAACCTAGCTAAAGTCAATCCTTCAAGTTCTCTAAATTTTGAGGAAGAATGACATTTATAATGCAAATATTCAGTAATTTCAGAAAGAATTACTCGAAGTACAAGAACTACAAGGAGAATCCACGAGAAATCAAAAAGTTGGGAACTGGAAAGTGGAATGCTATAACTGTCATAAGACAGGACACATCCAGTTTGACTGCCCTGACCTTAATAAGGATGAAGAAAAGAAGGACATGGCAGAAAAGAAGACAAGAGGAAAGCTCTGATTGGAGAAGATAAGATACAAGAGATAGTGGAATCAAGCAATGGATTCTTCTATGATGGTGATGATAATTACAACTGCCTAATGACCAACCTAGCTGATAAAAAGGTAACATCTGTAATGTAACACCCCCGATATATTCAGGAATATTACAGCACCGTAAATCCTTTACATAAGGATTTACAAGGCTGAAGAACCGAAAAGACATTAACAGATACCAACGTATGAAAATAACGGAAATAAGATACAACAGTTTTGACCAATACGAAAATACGAATGTTCAACGAAAAGTATTAATACATCACCAAATCCAAATCATCATAAACGACTACGTACTCGAGTACTTATTAAAACGATACAAACAACAGACAAATAAACCCGGTCGGAACATCACTCTGCACCCTCGTCGTCATGCAACTCCAGTGGTTGTTTTCCTGCTCTCCTGGATCCTGAACATAAACAAATGTTCACCCCCGAAGGGGTTAGCAGAACGATTGCTAGTACAAGTACCACAACATATTATTCAACATCTCACGAAGAATAATAATAACATAAATGACAAAAGAACCAACGAGTCTTCTTCTGCGAGATACTCAATAATAACATACACACATGATAATCACAACATGATAATCACAACATGATATCACAACATACACATGGTAATTTCAATGATCCAGCGTTCACTACCTAGACCCCCCAATGATTCTGTCAAACCAACCCGAGGTGGAAAAACCCATCCGATGACCCAGCGCATGCTACCATGGATCCCCCAATGATCCCGTCGGACCAACACGAGGTGGACATACAATAACGACATATATGCACGACAATATGTATAACATCAATATATACAACAATTAAGGTACTTGCATCGATTCGAAGACAAGAATACTACTTCCATGAAAAACGAAACACTCGAAGGTTGCCCCTTCGATCAATCACGTAGCAAGCTCGAACCTTAACAAAAGAAATAATATAGAATTTATCTCACGTCGTACGAATGTCTAGCAATCCAATTTATGGCCGAAAGTTCATAAAACGTAATCTGCCTGAACTGCTTAGCGTACGCTACGTATTCTACGTAGCGTGCGTTAAGCCTGCTCGTTAGCGCACGTAAACAACGAAGCCTAGCGTACGCTAACTATGTATCGACAGTCCTCTCTGGACAGCCAACTGACTAGCTTGATGACCTAACGTATGTTACGTACCAAACGTAGCGTACGCTAAACATGCCCGATAGCGTATGTTAATCTGCATAGCTTAGCGTACGCTAAACGTGCATGGCGCTTCACTCTCAAGCGCAGACCGTTCTAACGGTGATGAAATTTACGAACTCCTCAGTGATTAACGTACGTTATCCGTTTACATGTCATGTTCATAAACTTATGAATGATCCTTCGGATTCAAACATCTTTGGATTCAAGGAAATGAATATCATCACAACACTCATATCTAACTCGATTATCATTCTCATGTGAAGTTCGTGATCTCAGGTTGATGCACTAGATTCCATTGTCATTTACACATTCAGACTACATCTTAAAGGTGAACTAACAATTCCAACTACGATGTTTCAACGACGATATCATAAGCATAATCATTCTCACTTCTAAACATGATGTTTGTTTGAATAATTCATCAATGGAACTCAACGTCTTGATAGCATGATCATCTTATTCTTCAGAACACGAATCTAAGGCTGGAGATAGAATTAACATACCTTAAGATGAAATCACTGAGCCAAAAAAGGTAGAATCCAACTCCGGTTGTTTGAGTATCACTCCAAATTGAGTTTCTTCTTCAATGATCAAGTGTAAGCACTCTCCAATATTCAATGATCAAGTAAGGCGGATTTGTATGTGTTTAAAGAGTAGGGAAGGCTCTCTGGACTTCCAAGGAACTAAGAACAAGTGAAGGAAACGTAAACCAAATGAAATGAGAGTGTTGTCCCTTATATAAAGTTTCTGCACATTAGCTGATTAGCGCACGCTATCCTACTATCCTTAGCGCACGCTAATAAGCGTTGACTCCAAAACTGTCCAGTTCCGCCCGCGGGAATCTTATCCGGACCCATGTCCGGCTGGCGCATGTGCTAGCCGTCTAGCTCAATAATTGACCGCCTAGCGCACGCAATTCTTCATTCGTAGCGTGCGCTAGTTTTAGCCGATAACGCACGTTAAGCTATATTCTTAGCGTGCGCTATCATGAGTTTGCATGAGAAATTTTGCATGTTGTTATACTTATGTACAAAGATACAAATGTGAGAAATATCATACTCCAATTATCGAGATCACAATTCTGAATAATACGGGGTTCAAATACAAATGAAATACATAATAATAAATCCGGATATTACATACTCTCCTACTCAAAAGGAGTTTCGTCCCGAAACTCAAGACGAAAATAACTCTGGATATATGGACTTCATGCTATCTTCCGTTTCCCAAGTGGCTTCTTTCACTCCGTGGCGTGACCACTGAACTTTGACTCAAATGATTGGTTTGTTCCTCAATTGCTTAACTCGACTCTCGAGTATCTTGACCGGTCTTTCTTCAAATGTTCCATCCTGAGCGACTTCAATTTCGCCGAAATCAATGACATGACTAGGATCCGGTATATATCTACGTAATTGGGATATATGGAACACATTATGAACATGGCTCAATGACGGCGGTAATGCCAATCTGTATGCCAACTCTCCAACTCTCTCGAGGATCTTGAATGGTCCGATATATCTTGGACTCAGCTTACCTTTTCTTCCAAAACGAAAGATTCCCCGAGTAGGAGAAACTTATAAAAGTATGTGGTCTCCATTACTGAACTCCAATGGGCGACGGCGTACGTCTGCATAAGATTTCTGTCGACTCTGGGCGGTCAACAGCCTTTCACGAATCAAGGCTAACTTCTCTCGTGTCTGTACAATCAACTCTAGGTCTGTCCCGATCAAGTCTGATGAATCGTCCCAACATAGGGGCGATCTGCATCTCCTCCCGTATAATTCCTCAAACGGTGCCATCTTAATGGAAGCATGCCAACTATTGTTATAGGTAAATTTAATCAACGGTAGATGAATTTCCCAATCAATTGACCAATTTAAGGCACAACCTCTCAGCATATCTTCCACCATTTTAATAGTCCTCTCGGGTTGTCCATCAGTCTGCGGGTGATAAGCTGTACTGAATTTCAATTCGGTTCACAAGGCCTTATGAACTGCTTTCCAAAAATGCGATACAAAGCGACCGTCTCGGTCAGAAATAATGGTCTTCGGCTTACCATGCAGTCGGACTATCTCTGAAATAAATACTCGTGCCAACCTCTATGGTCCCCACGTGTCCTTAATGCCTAGAAAATGAGCTGATTTGGTTAAACGATCAACTATCACCCAAATCATGTTCATTCCTGTCTTGGTTCTCGGCATACTAGTGATAAAGTCCATCGATATGTCCTCCCACTTCCATTCAGGATTCGGGAGTGGCTTCAACATCCTGGCAGGTCGTTGATGCTCGATCTTAACCTGCTGACAAGTCAAGTATTTCGAAACATAATCCGCTACATCTTTCTTCATGTTGCCCCACCATAAATTCTGCTTCAAGTCCTTGTACATCTTACTGGTGCCCGGGTGGATAAAATAGGGCTAGCTGTGAGCTTCCTTCATAATCGTCTATTTCAGAACATCGACATCGGGAACGCAGAGTCAGTTTTGAAGTCTCAAAACTCCATCATTATGAATTACGAATTCGGAGGCCTTCCCCTTGATCACTTCATCACGTAACCGAATCATCAGAGGATCATCTGCCTGCTTAGATTTGATTTCCTCAGTTAACGATGAAGTTATTTCCATCACGCACAGTTGTCCTTGGAGTCTTTGTAACCATACTTCAATTCCTTCTCGAATCATCTCTCGTTGAATGATGAGCTGGGAGGTCAGAGTCTCCATCATCTGGATAGAAATAGGCTTGCGGCTAAGTGCATCGGCCACTACATTTGCTTTGTCTGGATGATAAAGAATCTCCAAGTCATAATCCTTAATAAGTTCCAGCCATCTCCTTTGCCGCATGTTCAACTCTTTCTGACTGAAGATGTATTTGAGACTCTTGTGATCCGTAAAAATCTGACAGTGAGTCCCGAATAGGTAATGCCTCCAGATTTTCAAAGCAAAAACTATTGCTGCTAGCTCTAAATCATGAGTTAGGTAATTCACTTCATAAGGTTTCAGCTGTCGTTATGCATAAGCGATCACCTTATCATTCTGCATCAATACACATCTGAGTCCTTGGTTCGAAGCATCACTGTAAACTATGAATCCTCCAGTTCCCTGTGGAAGTGTTAAAATCGGTGCTGTCGTCAATATCTTATTCAATTCATCAAAGCTTTTCTGACACATTTCATTCCACTCAAACTTTTGAGTTTTCTGCAGGAGTCGAGTCAGTGGGCGGGAAATTTTGGAAAACCCTTCCACGAATCGACGATAATATCCAGCAAGTCCTAAGAAACTCCGGACTTCTTTCACATTCTTAGGAGGTTTCCAACCCATTACTGCTTCGATTTTAGGGGGTCTACTCGTACTCCTTCAGCTGATACCACATAACCGAGGAACATTACTTCCTTTAGCCAGAATTCACACTTAGAGAGCTTGGCGTATAATTGCTCGCTTCTCAAAAGTTCCAAAACAATCCGCAAATGTTGCGCATGTTCTTCCGGGCTCTTGGAATAAACTAGAATGTCATCAATGAACACAACCACAAACTTGTCCAAATACTCTATGAACACATGATTCATCAATTGCATAAACACTGCAGGTGCATTAGTGAGACCAAATGGCATCACTACAAATTCATAATGTCCATAACGAGTTCTGAATGATGACTTCGGAACATCAGATTCCTTAATCCTCAGCTGATGGTATCCTGATCTCAGATCAATTTTATAAAATATTGTTGCTCCTTGAAACTGGTCAAAGAAATCATCAATCCGTGGCAACAAATATTTGTTCTTAATCGTCATTTTGTTCAGCTCTCGATAGTTAATACACAGTCGAAGCGATCCATCCTTCTTCCGGACAAAAAGAACTGGCGCTCCGCAGGGCAAAACGCTTGGCTGGATATAGCCTTTGTCCAGTAACTCCTCCACCTGCTTTTTCAGTTCGTACATCTCAGTAGGTGCCATACGATACGGTGCCTTAGAAATTGGTGTAGCTCTGGGTTCCAGCTCAATGGTGAATTCTACATCCCGTCGTGGAGGTAGTCTAGGTAACTCGTCAGGAAATACATCCGGAAATTCGTTCACAACAGGAATAGATGAAAGTTCCACAATTTCGTCTTCTTTCTTCATTGCATAGCACCGATCGTATGTCTGACTGTTTCAACAATTTGACAGCTTTCATCGCCTTGATCAACCTTCATGAGCTTCCTGGTTTCCATCCTTCAAATAGTATTTCGGAACCATCGTCAGCGATCAGCGAGATATTCCTCCTTCGGTAGTTTACAATAGCTCCATATCGATTAAGCCAATCATCTCCGAGTATCAGGTCGTCTCCTTGCATTTCTATCATAATCAAATTTGAGAGGCACTCTCTGCCTCCAAACGATACAGGGAAATCTCTAGTTTCTAAGTTTCCAACAATTCTCTCTCCGCTCGGTAAACCCACAACATAAGGTTCACAATTATGAAAACTAGAAATATTCAAACGATTTACACAAGATAAGGATATAAATGAATGCGTAGCTCCTGTATCGAATAAAACGCTAACTGGCTGGGAAAGGATCGAGCGATTGCACGATGCGGCAAAGACATCCTGATCGTCTGTTCTCCTCATCTCGTACAGACGTGGGGGAACAAATCCGGCACTCGATGTACCCTTTCGGTCCCACTGTCCTATGCCTCGTCTGCGGCCAAAATTCTGAGGCATTTGTACACTTTGCTGCGTCTGTTGGATACTAGCTTCCTTCTGAACTGGCTACGGTGTACGGGCTCTAAAAGACTTTGCAGCCTCTTCACATAACACCGCACGATGTCCCTCCCGTCCACAATCAGAACAAGTCACGGCAGGTAGGGGGTAATTCCGTCGATAGTGCCACTGCAGGCACAGTTAAAGCATTTCCTAGTGACATCTGTCATGGTTGATGCTACTCCGAAGTTCTTTCCGCTCCTAGATGGGTGCGGAGGTTTCTTGAAAGAATGATAAGATAATTGGGCCTTGCGGGGCCCGCTGCTCTTGTGCTCTGTAAAAGTACCAGAGACTTTCTGCTTCTTGGATACCGTAAATTTCTCCATTGCTGCTTCCTTGATTTCGTACGCCAATGCTTTATCCGACGGAGAGTGGTACATTCAAAACCAGACATGTACCTCTGGATTTCTGGTTTCATTCTCATATCAAAATGGATCATCATTTCTGCATCTGTTCTGACCAGATGTCGAACAAATGCTAGGTCTTTGGTTAAACGTCTTAATTGTGCAGGATACGAGTTCGTCGACGGCGAGCGGAGAAAAACTCCCGAACTTTGGCTTCCCTCACGGGACGAGGCGATCTTGAGCTTCCATCATCAATTTAAATTCTGTCGATCGGCATCATGATCTGTGAGACCGGATGGCTTCCCACCACTCGGATGCTCCCCTATCGAAATCTTGAGCAATAGAGGCTCTCCGGTAAATGCAGGCAATTAATTCTGGTAAAAATTTTCTCCAATTCCTTCAACCAATGGTCCCATGTGGGAGTCTCAGAAAAGCCGTCGAATTTGGGTGGTTGCATCTTCGCCACCTCTTGCAGCCATCGGTCACCTCGATTTCCCATGTCTGGGATCCCTTGTTGTCTATCTCCCTGCTGTAATCCCACTGCCACCTGCATTCGGTCCACGACCTGGGCGAACTGAGTCATCTGGTTCACCAGTTGACGAAGGATTTCGGGCACAGCAGGTTCCGGTTCATTATTAATAGATCTTTGCGGCTCGCTTGAGCTGTGGGTGGCCTGATTAAAAGGCGAAGCTTCTCTTTCTGCATTCCTTCGTCCGCGTCCGCGACCGCGACTACGTCCACGTCCACCTCTCAACATACTGTAAGCATAAATACTCAATATATAGGAAACAACATCGTTCTAATGTTCAAGTATAAAGAGATACAACATGTAAAGGATGAGATAGAGTTTAGGAACTTACAACCACCGTTCGCACGAAGAAGTAGGCAGTACAGTGATGTTATTCACGGCCGGTTACCTCAAAGACGTATATGACCCCTATTTTAACCCAATGGCCAAGATATCCATAATCTTAGCTATGATACCATATTCTGTAACACCCCCGTTATATTCAGGAATATTACAGCGCCGTAAATCCTTTACATAAGGATTTACAAGGCTGAAGAACTGAAAAGACATTAACAGATACCAACGTATGAAAATAACGGAAATAAGATACAACAGTTTTGACCAATACTGAAAATACGAATGTTGAATGGAAAAGTATTAATACATCACCAAATCCAAATCATCATAAACGACTACGTACTCAAGTACTTATTAAAACGATACAAACAACACACAAATAAACCCGGCCGGAACAACACTCTGCACCCTCGTCGTCATGCAACTCCAGTGGTTGTTTCCCTGCTCTCCTGTATCCTGAACATAAACAATTGTTCACCCCCGAAGGGGTTAGCACAATGATTGCTAGTACAAGTACCACAACATATTATTCAACATCTCACGAAGAATAATAATAACATAAACGACAAAAGAACAGACGAGTCTTCTCCTGCGAGAAACTCAATAATAACATACACACATGATAATCACAACATGATATCACAACATACACATGGTAATTCCAATGATCCAGCGTTCATTGCCTAGACCCCCCGATGATTCCGTCAAACCAACCCGAGGTGGAAAAACCCGTCCGATGATCCAGCGCATGCTAACATAGATCCCCAGATGATACCGTCGGACCAACACGAGGTGGACATACAATAACGACATATATGCACGAAAATATGTATAAAATCAATATATACAACAATTAAGGTACTTGCCTCAATTCGAAGACAAGAATACTACTTCCACGAAAAACGAAACACTCGAAGGTCGCCCCTTCGATCAATCACGTAGCAAGCTCGAACCTTAACAAAAGAAATAATATAGAATTTATCTCACGTCGTACGAATTTCAAGCAATACAATTTACGGTCGAAAGTTCATAAAACGTAATATGCCTGAACTGCTTAGCGTACGCTACGTATTCTACATAGCGTGCGTTAAGCCTGCTCGTTAGCGCACGTAAACAACGAAGCCTAGCGTACGCTAACTATGTATCGACAGTCCTATCTGGTCAGCCGACTGACTCGCCTGATGACCTAACGTACGTTACCTACCAAACGTAGCGTACGCTAAACATGCCCGATAGCGTACGTTAATCTGCATAGCTTAGCGTACGCTAAGCGTGCATGGCAGTTTCACTACTGGGCAGCAGACCGTTCTAACGGTGATGAAATTTACGAACTCCTCAGTGATTAATGTACATTATCGATCTACATGTCATGTTCATAAACTTATGAATGATCCTTCGTATTTAAACATCTTTGGATTCAAGGAAATGAATATCATCACAACTCTCATATCAAACACGATTATCATTCTCATGTGAAGTTCGTGATCTCAGGTTGATGCACTAGATTCCATTGTCATTTACACATTCAGACTACATCTTAAAGGTGAACTAACAATTCCAACTACGATGTTTCAACGACGATATCATAAGCATAATCATTCCCACTTCTAAACATGATGTTTGTTTGAATAATTCATCAATGGAACTCAATATCTTGATAGCATGATCATCTTATTCTTTAGAACACGAATATAAGGCTGGAGATAGAATTAACATACCTTAAGATGAAATCACTGATCCAAAAAGGTAGAATCCAACTCCAGTTGTTTGAGTGTCACTCCAAAGTGAGTTTCTTCTTCAATGATCAAGTGTAAGCACTATCCAATATTCAATGATCAAGTAAGGTGGATTTGTATGTGTTTAAGGAGTAGGGAAGGCTCTCTGGACTTCCAAGGAACTAAGAACAAGTGAAGGAAACGTAAACCAAATGAAATGAGGGTGCTATCCCTTATATAAAGTTTCTGCACATTAGCTGATTAGCGCACGCTATCCTACTATCCTTAGCGTACGCTAATAAGCGTTGACTCCAAAACTGTCCAGTTCCGCCCGTGGGAATCTTATCCGGACCCATGTCCGGCTGGCGCATGTGCTAGCCGTCTAGCTCAATAATTGACTGCCTAGCGCACGCAATTCTTCATTCGTAGCGTGCGCTAGTTTTAGCCAATAATGTACGTTAAGCTACATTCTTAGCATGCGCTATCACGAGTTTGCATGAGAAATTTTGCATGTTGTTATACTTATGTACAAAGATAAAAATGTGAGAAATATCATACTCCAATTATCGAGATCACAATTCCGAATAATACAGGGTTCAAATACAGATGAAATACACAATAATAAATCCAGATGTTACATGTAACACCCCCAAACCACACGAGAATATTACAGCGCCGCAGACCCTCTCCATGAGGATCTACCAGGCTAAATACGAAAACAATACATCAAATTCCATGCCGACATGGCTAAATGATGAACCATTGGACCGATTTGGTCTTTTA
Organism: Orobanche coerulescens; assembly: GCA_033398695.1. NCBI lineage: Eukaryota > Viridiplantae > Streptophyta > Magnoliopsida > Lamiales > Orobanchaceae > Orobanche > Orobanche coerulescens. Next base: position 163,509 of record JAWKAU010000110.1, on the reverse strand, counting down.
CCACAAAATACGCATCAAACATACATAACTCTTTCTCACAACTCGTACCCACGCAAGGGTTAAAATACATCAATATTTCCAGAAAACGGAAAATACCACAACAAGGGTTAGAATACATCAATATTTCAAAAAAATGGAAAATACCACAACGAAAGACAAAACAATAAGACTTCACCAAATACTCAATACAGGTCTTCATGTGATTAGTATCGGCGTCTTCCATCATCATTCGTACCGATCCTTTGATTCGCTTGTTACGAAATTTGTTGAACGCAAGTGCACGTTGTCGTAAGCAAGTAATAAAGTGATAAGTAAGATATCGTTCCCACGAGGACTGACTTACTAACTACCGATTTATGTGTATCCTAATTTTATCTGAATAATCGAATTTTGTGGTGCAAGGAATATTAAAGAAAACAAAACAAATTGATAAATTAAAAACAATTAACACAGTCGATTTTTAGAAGAAAGAAAATCAAATAGGAGAATAGTCCAGGATTGAGAATCCGCCTCGGTTTATCCGAATTACTCTTGATTTATATAAATTAAGTGATATCCCAATTTATTGAAAGCGAAAATTGCTAAGATACTCTAATGCCTCTCCCGAGGTCAGTAGAATTTTCTAAGGCGAATAAAACACTCTATTCCTAGGTGAATTAATTCGACAATAGACAAAAAGTACAAAATCTTTAGACAGGCCACGTAATTCCTATGAGTATATTCCTATCTCACAAGATAAAACGTTTCTCACCAATTTCCTACTAACTCTCCTTTCCCGATTTGAGTTACGTAATCAAAACAATTCAATTATAGCCCACACAATTGAAAGCATTAAAAACAATTGGGGAAAACTCAATAGAAAAGGGAATTATATTTTAATAATGCAAAATCAAAAGTTAATTCGTCAAAACTGTGGTTTCATCAAAATCCTAGAATAGGGTTTTAGCCTGACATGCTAGAAAATAATAATACACAAAGAATTAAAGAAAGCATAATAGAAATCAAACGCAGTCGAAGAACTTGGATTCCTCCGTTCTCTAGCTTTCGCTCTCTGCTCCTTGGTGTTTGCTCCTTCTCCTCGATGATATCTCTTCAGACCTTTTATCCCTATTTATAACCATCATTAGTCTCCAAAACGTGTCCGGGAATTAGGTCTAAAATGGGCTTCAGAACAGTCCAAGAAACGAGGGCTGGATCAGCAAACCCGCGTCAGGGGCTGCGGCCCGGCTTTAGTGTGCCACGGCCCCAGTTGTGCTGCGCGCAGCCTGGGCGCAAGTTTTCTTCATGGGCCTCGGCTCAGCACCTTCGTGTCGCGGCCCCCGGTACAGTGTGTACCACTTCATGCTGACCATGTGTGTGCTGCGGCTCAGCTTCATTGTGCCGCGGCCCCTGACCAGAAATTGTCGTTTTCGCCCGTTTTTCGTCGTTTAGGCTTCCGGACTCCAATTTCCTTCAAACATTTAAAGATAGTGCATTAAAAGCTCATTTATGCAGATTTAGACTTAAAAATGGATATAAAATAATGATAAATAAGTGCATAAAAATACATCTAACATCGCTCCCCAACAACCTGCAAGTACCTGGACGCAATACAGACATCCACCCCCGATTACTCGGGGGTTAGCAAAACTCTACTGTTTTGCTAGTGAAAGTATAAAGTACAAATACAAGCTATACACAACATACTCCAAGAATATAATAACTTGATAAATTCCACAATTCAACCCAACAAGACTTCCCGAGATATTTTATTAGAGAAAATAGTTCGAACCATAAAAAGTTAAAATGAGACATGTAGACTCGTTGAAAAGCATTTAAAGATTCTCGGGAGTTTTTAGTAAAGCATTTCTGGACTAATGGATCCTCAACTTGAAAAACCACATAGGGACGGGCCAAAGAAATGTTTTAGTTTAAAAATACCAATTCGTTCACAAAAGACGGGGTCTACGACCCAATCATCCACATTACATACTCGAGTGAATATTCCAATGGTCACACTGGATACACCACCGAACCACAATGCACGGAAACAATCACAGGGCCCATATCCTTATGTCGAAAGTATCCCAACCAAGAAACGAATCATATACGACACTATATTGATGCCATTCTAGCTAAGTACCAAGACCCTACATATGACGTAGCTCACATCGGGAATTACAACGTTGTGATATTCCGGACATATCACAATTATCGCAATCAATATCATCACAAAAAAACAACGGGGGTTGTACAGGTACTTCACCTCACACGAGATACATACCTCTCCCCAGAAAGTCCTCGTCAGGTCTCCCTGTTTGTACAAACCCAGCCAAGTGAACTGCAGAGGCCTCAGTCTACGGAACCCAGGGGACCCACACTGGTTTTTACTTGGCACACGAGCACACGTCGCACTTTCTGAAATCATAGTTCACAACATCTTTCACGAAGTCATTTCCCCGTAGTACGTCAATTATAACCCCAAGGTACTTGTTAGAAATGGCCACTAAATCTGACACATATTCACATCACACAACCCCACGTACTCAAAAATAACACGCATAACCACACACACACACACACACACACATACTTCTTGCCCAAAAAGACATACTTTAAGACCACTATCAACGTACTCACACACAACGGTACCATACGCAACCAAGACACCCCAATGCACAACCCTTTACACATTCTCAGGACCACACGTTCGTTCACAAGGACAAGTAGATTATTAAAGAGAGCCTTTATCGAGAATACCGATTCTTTTCAAAGTTCATTAAAACATTCCAATCGCTCACATAGTCAATTATCAACTATTATGGTTACGCACACGAAGTGTATAGGAAAGATACTTGCCTTAATAATCGATACTGAAACCTCCGACGAACATGGCTCAACCGGGAAACATCGAACACCTATAATCCTCCGGCGAAAACAATGAAAACATGATCACTATAAGTATAACGGTTAACAACGACGAGAAATGCACCCAAGAACCAAGGGAAAACCCTTAGAGACATTTAATCGGACATAAAATGTTCAAGGCTCCCTACGAACAAAAAAATCAAGGTTGGACTCAAACAAATTCAAGATACGGATATACAATCCGTAAATCATGATCCACGATGTCCAACAACATCTTCTTATCCATAAAAATCGGATGAAACAACGAGATCGAGAAAGAACTTCCGAAAAATCAATTCTAGGAAATTACAAGGGATTACCTTTGATCCGGACAACAAGAAATTGAAAGATGATGATAATAGACACCAAGCAAGCTTCCCAAATGATCCTCAAAGATGTGTCAGTCAAAACCCTCGAATTTTGTCGAAAGATCGCGAAGGAAACGAAGAAAGGAGGAATAATGCCGACCACACCCATGCCCAGGCCTTATATACCGAATATGCCGAGCCATTATGGTCGTAATCGGCCCTCCCGAGCATTCTGTCCAAATCGTGCAGCACCCTTACGGTCGTAACCGGCAGGTCCCTTACGGCCGTAACCGGCCACTACATTGCGGCCGTAACCGAGCACCCATTGCGGCCGTAACCGACAGGCACCTTACGGCCGTAACCGAGCTCCCATTGCGGCCGTAACCAACAGGCACCTTACGACCGTAACCGGTAGGTCCATACGGCCATAACTTGGCCAGGCGAGTCCTGCCGCAAAACGGGCGGTCGTGACTCGGCCGCAGCCAACTCTGACAGCCCGGTTAGATGCTCGACAACATCTCGATCATGCAAACGCACCGACTAAGATACAGAACAACAACGAGCAGGCTATGAAACTCAACGTACCACATTACAAGCACACGATTCCAAAGACGTGGACGACAACAAACCGCTCGACCGAAGAAAAGTTCAACGAAACCGGGACGAAGATCTCGGGTATTACATTCTAAACCTTAAACTTCAGAATGTGTCAGCTTAGACATGTCTGAAGATATTGATTTACACAAATCCTTAAATTAGTAGTTAAAACATTTTGAAACTTTAAAAACTACACACCTGACTGTGACAGTTGACAATACACAGTTGAGAAATGAGAAAAGGCAGCTGAAAAATGACTTGGACAAACTCAGCCAAGAGTCAACCAAAATTGAAAACAACAGAGCTGAGTTTGAAAATATTTCTGATATTAACTCAAAAAAATCAGCTGAAATCGATATAGTCACAACTGAGATTAACAGGCTGACTATTTTAAATAATGAAAAATCAGCTGCACTCGCTCATATTAAAACTAAGTTTTCAAAACTAACACGGTTGAGCAATACACAAGCTAAGGAAATAACATCTCTGAAAGCATCTATAACCTTAGATGGATTGTGCATAAGTCATAGACCACTCTACTTAAAATCAGGCCTTGGATATGACCCCAATACTCCTTCAAATTCAAAAACCACTTTTATTAAGGGAGAGACACTTTTCCAGATGGCTGAGCCTATCAACAAACATGTATTTAAAAATAAGCAGCAACACAGTCAACAATTTAGGCAGCAGCCAAGATTTTCAAGGCAACAACCTAGACAAAACACCAGGTAATGGACAAAACATCATCAGCAGTCAAGATATTATTCTGCTAACTATCAAAGACTCCCTCAAAAGAGATTTCAAAATGGGAGAGGAAAATGGAAACCTCAAGGTAATCCAAGCTTTCAAAATTACCAGGTATGGAGACCCCAAAACTTTTATCATAGATCTCAACCAAGATTTAACAACGTCTTATACCAAACAAATAATCAACCATATCATATATACAATCCAAACCAGGGATATAGACCTAGACAGTATGCACCTTATAGGAATAACCAACATTATTTTCAAAACACCAGGAGAAACCAATTCTCCAGGAAATTCACTAACCTTAAAGTACCCACTCAAATTTGGGTACCTAAATCCCTTCTTGCCTAATTGCAGAAAAGATGGAAGGATTACCATCAAGTCACCTCAAATTCCATAGTAGGAGGTGAAGAATGGTTTGTGGATTCTGGGTGCTCAAGACACATGACAGGAAACAAGAAGGTTCTGTCAAAATACATTAAACAAAGAGGCCCAGATGTAACCTTTGGAGATAGCTCAAGTGGATAAACTAAAGGTTAAGGAAAGCTGCACAGAGGGAATATTGTCATCTCAAAAGTGTAGTATGTCAAAGGACTCAAATACAATCTCTTGAGCATAAGCCAGTTATGTGATGAGAACAATCTAGTAGTTGTAACTAAATGATGATGTATGGTAATTGATCTCACATATGAAGAAGTGAAACTACAAGGCTACAGAAGAAGGGATGTTTGTATGATAAATTGGAAAACAGGCACTCCAAATGCTTGTTTCATATCAAAGACAGTAGCTGAAATGGATGGCTCTGGCACAAGAGACTAAGTCACCTGAAATTCAAGGCTCTCACCAAGTTAAGCTCACAAAACTTGTGAGAGATCTTCCAGAAGGAATTTTCAAGAAGGAGACTCTTTGTGATGCATGCCAGAAGGGAAAGCAAACAAAAGCTTCTTTCAAATCAGTTCGACCTGCTACTCTTACCAGAAGAATTCTGGATCTACTTCACATGGATCTTTTTGGTCCTATAAAGCCAAGAACTTTAAGTGGAAGGAAGCATGCATTAGTAGTTGTGTATGACTACTTAAGATACACTTGGATAGTTTTTCTCTAAAAGAAGAGTGAAACTCTAGCCAAGCTACCTGAACATTTGACGAGAATTCAGAGTGAAAAATCCTTATCCATAATAATGATCAGGTCACACAAAGGAGGAGAATTTCTCAACAAAGCTATAACTGAATTGTAACACCCCCAAGACGTTCAGTGCATATTACAGCATCGTGGATCCAACCCTTTGGAATCCACCAGGCTAACTCAAAACTTGACATCGAGACTGGAGACAAACATCATCAACATACAAATGATTCCACGATTTAAGACGTTCACAAATAAATAGACTGAACCCAACAGTACAATCCAACATCAAAACCATTCCCATGGGTGCACAACAATTACAAGTCCAAAAAAAGAAAGCACTCGAGTACTGAAACAAATGACATAATTAAATAAATTAAAAGACTAGACACCAAACGAACGACCTTTGAACAGAATCACCCTTGCCCATCATCCTCGTACTGTCCGCATGCTCGTTCGCCTCCATGACCTATACCTGAAATACAAAAGTATTTCCCCCATTTAAGGGGTTAGCGACAACAACTAGTGCAAGTACAATCCATTTGAACTACCATTCTAATCAGATGAAATATGCGCCAAAATCATTTTCGAAAACATTTATATTCCGGAATATTACGGTGCACATGCACAAAACATAGTTCTCCAACAAAACATTTCAAAGGTTACCCATTGGTACGAGACTCACGGCCACCGTACCCCGCAGAGGCCCCGTCGGACCATCCCTGGGTGGTTGACCCTAGTTCACGATACGCATACACGCGGAACTACGTATCCCCATAGGACCCGTCAGACCATCCTTGGGTGAACATACGCATAAACATCCACATCATACACAGGAAGCCATAAATCAAATACTAGAATACGCATACAAATGTAAAGTACTTTCCTTTGAGACATCTTAGACGAGACGGAAAATAACGATGATTAGGAATGGCCCGGAGTGACCACGACTGTTCCTAAACGAAAGGTTAACACGAATCTGTCCTAAACAACATCATTAATCGAACAAAATACGCCCACAACCCCTATTACCAACCATAACCATACACGCACGATCAATACGGGCAAGGGTTTTCACAAAACCTCCCCGAATAAATAATTCACAGACTTACCTCGACGGAAATGGATTGGGAATCACCCAATAACAATAATAGATAAGAAATATAACCACATAAAGAAACAATTCGAGTTTAAAGGGACAAATCCCGAAAACCCCCAAAACCGATGAAGTTAGAGTTCTAAGCCAAAACACCTTGAATTCGGACGGAGTATGATGATTTCGTTGATGATAATATGCTAACAAGATACCACAGTGATGGAATATGACGAATCCATGGATTGAAAGTGGAAAAAATTTCCCCTGGAAGGAGTTGTTGCGTCGCCCGTCGAAAAAAATGAAAAGGAGTGAATGGGGGCTGATGTCCTCTGCCAGCTGTTTTAAAAACAGCGGGCTGTTACGGCCATAACAACAAGACCATTACGGCCGTAACCTTAGGCCTATTATGGTCGTAACCACTGGGGTGTTACGGCCGTAACACCCTGCTGGACTGCAGCTTGGGCAGGCTGCTGTCCGAACCGCCCTGAATGACACCGAAACCCAAACCTGCTAACAATCCGAACATATGGTTACGAAGTATTCCCGATGACGAATCTAAGCGCTAAAAGTAAACACAATTCCGACTACCTGAAGGTTCGGAATTTGACGATGGAAGTAAAGTTTCCCCAAACTTTAGGAAATTATAAAATGGCCCAAACGTTCGAAAATCATGATACGGTTTCGGATTATGAAACTGAAACTCACAACACGAATAACTCAACCATACGGACTCATGGGAACAAAGAAATGACAAAATCAAACGAGTTTTACGATAATCGAACGTACATATGACAAGATCATAACATAAAGAGAATTACGTAAAAATATCTCCGAAACTTCTCCAAATGGAAAAATGCCAAGAACAAAATAGATTCAAAACGTCGAAATGGTTACAAGCGAGTCATTAAAAATAGACATGCGCCCAAAAATAAAAACTGCTAAAAATAGAAAGTACGGATATTACATTCTCCCCCTCTAGAAAGAAGTTTCGTCCCGAAACTTAAGGATCAAAAAGCTCGGGATACCTCGCACGCATATCTTCCTCCAATTCCCAAGTCTCTTCCTCCACTCCATGTCTCGACCATTGCACCTTAACCAAAGGAATGGTTTTGTGCCTTAACCGCTTATCCCGATGATCCAAATCCTCTATGGCCTTTCCTCAAACGTAACATCCTTCTCAATTTCCATATCTCCAAAATTGATAACATGAGTTGGGTCTGGAACTTACTTTCTCAACTGAGAAACGTGAAATACACTATGCACATGGCTCAACGACGCGGGTAATACCAAACGGTAAGCCAACTCGCCAACACTTTCCAATATCTTGAAAGGTCCAATATACCTTGGACTCAGCTTCCCCTTTTCCCCAAAACGGAAAAATTTTTTTGACGGAGACACTCTTAACAAGACGTGATCCCCTACCTCAAACTCCAAGGGTCGACGCCTAACATCCGCATAGGACTTTTGTCGACTCTGAGCCGCCAACATTCTCTCTCGAATCAACTTGACTTTCCTCCTAGTTTCCAACACGAGATCCGGATCAGTGCTAACTAAATCAGACGGCTTGTTCCAACATATCGGTGATCGACATCGTCGGCCGTAAAGCCCCTCTTACGGTGCCATCTTAATCAACGCATGCTAGCTATTATTATAAGTGAACTCGATCAGGTCCAGATGTTCCTCCCAATCACTACTCCACTCTAGCGCACACACGCGCAACATATCCCCGAACATCTGAATGGTATGCTCAGACTGTCCATCGGTCTGAGTATGGAAGGATGTGCTCAAATACAAACGTGTCCCTAAAGCCTTATGTACCTCCTGCTAGATACAAAGACCATCCCTATCCGAAATAATAGATTTTAACATGCCATGAAGCCTCACGATCTGCACAATAAATATACGAGCTAATTTCTCAGGTCCCCAAGTGTCCGTGATGCCAAGAAAATGTGCCGACTTAGTTAGTCGATCCACAATCACCCATACCATGTTCATACCCGTCTTCGTCCTCGGAAAATTCATGACGAAATCCATAGAGACGTCCTCCCACTTCCATTCCAGAACGGGAAGTGGTTTCAACAACCCGGCTGGACGCTGATGTTTGATTTTGACTTGTTGACAAGTCAAACACTTAGCCATGAACTGCACTACCTCATTCTTCATATCATTCCACCAAAAATTCTTCCTCAAATCTTTATATATTTTACTAGAGGCCGGCTGGACTGAGTAAGGTGACACATGAGCCTCCCTTATAATGTCCTGCCTCAATTCCAAGTTTTTCGGAACACACAGCCGACCTTGGAATCTCAACACACCATCTTCATGAATCACGAATCCAGGGGCTTTCCCCTTAACCACATTCTCACGAAGTTGAATAAACATCGGATCTCCTAACTGTCTCGATTTAATGTTGTCGACCAGAAACGAAGAAATCTCAAGGGCGCACAACTGCCCAACATTCCCTGATAACAAAACCTCAATTCTCAGCCCCATCAATTCTCGTTGGATCCCTGGCTGAGCTGTGAGTAACTCAAGTGCCCGAAGCAAAACCGTTTTCCGACTCAAGGCATCTGCCACCATATTTGCCTTGCCCGGATGATAAAGGATTTCGAGATTGTAATCCTTGATTAGTTCCAGCCACCTTCTCTATCTCATATTTAGTTCTTTCTGTGTGAAAATATATTTCAGGCTCTTGTGATCGGTGAAAATATGACACGATGAGCCATACAAGTAATGACGCCAAATATTCAACGCAAATACAACTGCAGCCAACTCAAGATCATGTGTAGGGTAATTCAAATCATATAGTTTCAACTAGCGGGAAGCATAGGCAATCATCTTTCCGTGCTGCATGAGTAGACATCCAAGTCCTTGGCCTGAGGCATCGCTATAAACTGAAAAGCCCTCATTACCGCATGTAAATGTCAAGCTGCGAGCGGTAGTCGACCGCTTCTTCAACTCCTCGAAACTCTTTTGCCTCTCTTATGTCCAGAAAAACTTCTCTGACTTCTGCAAGAACTGAGTAAGCGGTCGAGAGATTAGAGAACCCCTCGAAAAACCTTCGATAATACCCCACAAAACCCAGGAAACTACGGATGTAATACCCGATGGTAATTCAATCATTATCATTCAGTAATTTCATTCGGTAATCATCGTTATGTAATTTTTCACTTGTTAATAATCATTCACTCGTGTTCACCGTTCGGATTAACTTCGAGTTGTGTATCGATATTGTTCATTGTTTCAATCTTACTCGGGAATCAAGACAAGAGTATTATCTTGATCGTGGTAATCGATTCATTAGTCGTTGTTGATGTTGGAGTTCATGTCATTTCAAACCTTCTCATTGTTCAAATTGTGTTTTGTTGGGCGAACCCTTGTAATCATGGCTTGGAACTACCGTTTTGGAGTTTCCGTACTTCCATTTCGTGTTATTATTTCCCAAATATTGGTTCCTATTTCTTTCATTATCTTTCTGGATAATTTTTCATCATTTTAGGACCTTAGGGGGGTGTGGGCCGCGACACACACATTTTCCAGTTTTTGGCCGAGCAGCCTGTACTGTGGGCCGCGGCACATGCCGGCAGGGCCGAGGCACACTGCCGAGTCACTGCCGCGGCACACTCGTCCGGGCCGCGGCACACTCGTGTTGCAACTTATCGGCCAACCCTTCTGTACCTTGGGTCGCGGCTCATGCCGACGGGGCCGCGGCACACTGCCGAGTCACTACCGCGGCACACTCGTCCGGGCCGCGGCACGCTGCCGATCACTGGGGGCATTTTTGGCCCTGTGCCGTGGCACACTTCGGCCGGGCGGCGGCACACAGGGCAGTCAACTCTATAATTGCGTTTTTGAGCATGAGCAGCTCCTTTTTTCGCCCTTTTCTTCAACCCATACGAGAGAGCGAGCTTGAGGGGGAAGATTTTCACCATCAATCACTTGAGTATTCATCTTTCATCATTTTCATTCGGTTGTGAAGCTCGGATTGTGGATCTAACGCAATTTCATCGGATTAAAGTACTTGGATCTTCAAAGGTAATATTCATCAAACCTCTTGGATTTCGATTTTGTATTGAGATATGATGTTTTGGATGTTAAGATCGTGTTGTATGAAGTGATATACGCATGATTATGGATATGTTTGATTATTCATCGGATTATTGAAGGATTATTCAAGAACACTTTGAATATTGTGTTGGATTTGGGGGTTTTCGATTAATTGTTGTTGAAATCACGATTTTGGATATTCATAATGGATTATTGATCGTATTGAAGATGTTTTGTTGGTTTGAAACACTTCTTGGGGATTTGATGTTGGTATTTTTGAAGTTTGGTTATAAACAATCGAAGTTGGCCACAAAGTGTTCGATATAATGCCCCAATGAACTTGGTTTAATCGTATCAACGTTTTGAGTTATTGATATTCGTTTTTGATTCATATATTGAACGGATTGTTGGTAATTGTATTATTCAAGGTTGTTCGAGCGACCGATATCTCAATTAGGACGTTGTTCGTGGAAGGATAATTGTCACTGGTGTTGTGTAAGTTAATTCTTACTCAGTTAAAAGAATATTCATTCCTTTCGTTGTTGTTCATTCATAATCATAATTCATTCATAAGGTACTAACCGTTTCAAAACTTGTAATTGTCACTTAATTACTTCATTCGCGAGGAACGACGGTTCCGATCATTTCATTGAGCTGTCATTCATTTCACCATCATTTAATCTTGGTGAGTCATTATTCATGTTCGATGTCACTTTTGTTATATCGTGGCATTCCGGGTCATACTGGCGTGCCGGTTGGTATGTGTAGGATTTTCATGTCGGGCACATTTAATTCGTGTGTTGGTGGGTGGCCTCACATTGGACTATGCACACGGGTTGATGGCTTCGTGAGACTGATTAGGTACAAGACGACACGTGTATTCGATCGATACTCGTTGGTGGCTTGTGCACGGACACATTTCCATCCCGGACGTAGTGTGGTGCCATTCCTTTGAGCCATACTGTTAGCTTATTCATATAGCATGTTTGATTGCGTATGTTTCGACAGGATTGTGTATATTCAACTCTTGAGGATTGTTGTTCTGTGTAACTGACCCCGTTTGGGGATTTTGTTTTCAGGTCATGGCAAGGCAAAAGCACGGGAGTAGCATGTTGACGGCGAGGAGTCCCAGTGATACTAGTAGGGGGCCCGTTCTTTTCAGTCATTCATGTTGTTGTCATTTATTTTCCGCTGCAGATTTTCATTTGGATACTCCGTTTCATTCAGTGTTGTGTATTTTATCTTCATATAAAATACACTAGTATTCGGTATTGTCCTGGTATTGTACTTAAACTCCTCATCGGAGTAGTTGGTAATATAATGTGGTTCGGTACTACAATTATATTAATTAATTCATCAGTTTTTATTCGCCTGGTGGGTCCCAGTCGGGGATCCACGGCACTGTAATATCCGCCTAGTTTGGGGTGTTACAGAGTTGGTATCGGAGCGTGGTTTTGAATATTACCTTCCGAGTCATGTCTCAATTGAAATCATCGTCATCAGACTAGTATCATTGGACTTTCGCGTCACGTGTGACCTGTGCAAATGCCGAGCCAATCAGACCGAAAGAACTGTAAGATTTCTAACGCCATGGTATAATTTCTGCCAATAATCATTCATTCATCATTCATCAATTAACAATCCTCAAACATCATCATTCATTATGATTAGGACAATCATGTTAACTCATTAATTACTCAATTCATTTCATTACTCAGTTGATGATCAGGACGATCACGTTAACTCATTAATCACTCAATTCATTTCATTACTCAGTTGATGATCAGGACGATCATGTTAACTCATTAATTACTCAATTCATTTCATTACTCAGTTATTGATCTGGAAGATCATATCATTAATCTTGTTAACTTATTCAAGATACTCATTTCAAGAATTTCATCAGATCATCATGTCACCTCAGTTAATCATGTAATCATTGTATTAGAGCGCGTATGCTCATTTTCATCATTTCATGACGTAAATCGTAATGCGGTGCTCATACGAGATCTATGATTATCATGCGACTGTAACACCCCCAAGACGTTCAGGGTATATTACAGCGCCGTGGAACCCACACTGTGGAATCCACCAGGCTAACGTACCAAACGAGACATTCGACAACGACAAACCATCATAAATAAAACGACAAGCTAAATAAAAGACTATAACCGACAAATGAAATTCCGACATCAAATCCATTTTCCCAAAACGGGAACACAACATTAACAAATTCAAATTGCAAGTACTCGAGTACTTAAACAAATTTTATAATACAGAATCCCAAAATCAGACATCAATAACAATTCGACTGACAAGACACCAATAATCGACTTCTGGACAATATCATGCTTGCCCATCATCCTCGTACGGCTCGGGTACTCGCTTGTCCCCACGATCAATACCTGAAATACAAAAAGTATTTCCCCCATTTAAGGGGTTAGCGACAACTGCTAGTGCAAGTACAATCCATTTGAACTACATTCTAATCAGATGAATAATGCGCCAAAAATCATTTTTGAAAACGTTTTATATTCCGGAATATTTACAATGCACAATCACAAACACATTATCTCCAACAAATCACAATTCAAAGTTAACCGTTGGTACGAGACTCACGGCCACCGTACCCCGCAGAGCCCCGTCGGACATCCCTGGGTGGCTAACCACAGTTCGCGATACGCACACTCACGGCAATACGTATCCCTAGAGGCCCCGTCGGACCGTCCCTAGGTGAACATACACATATCCATCCACAACAACCACAATACAGCCATAATTCAAATACTAGAACATGTAAACAAATGTAAAGTACTTGCCTTTGAGACATTCTTGAAGAAACGAGTGAAACGCGACTACGAACGGTCCGGGTGGAAAGCGACGGTTCCTAAACGAAGGGTCAACACAGTTCAGTCCCAACGGACAACAATACTCTAGTGGAAAACACCCATAACCCCGATTACATAATACGACAATGGACGATCAATTGATACGGGTGAGGGTTTACGCAAAATCTCCCCGTATTGATAATTCGCGAATTAAAATCAAGGAAATTGGATTAAGAATCACTCAATAATCACAACCGGTAAAGAATATCATAATATAGATGAACAATTCGGAACTAAACCCTAAAATCCCGAAAATCCCCCAAATTCGTCAAGATTAGGGTTCCTGAGGAATTACCTTTAATTCGGCTGATGAAAGATGATTATGCTGATTATGATGTGATGGCTCGATTTTACTGTGATGGAATTTGAAGAGAACTCCGAAAAGAACTGGTGGAAATCGTCTCTAAGGTCGCACGTCGAAGAAACGAAGAGAAAAGAAATAAACTGCTGTTCTGAAACTGTCCGCTGACTTAAATTCAGTGGAGTTAGCGCACGCTAATCTTCATATGTAGCGCGCGCTAACGGGGTCGTGACAGTCCAGTGGCTAATGCTACCATTCGTTAGCGTACGCTAACAATAGGGAGTTAGCGTACGCTAACTGCACATCGGTAGCGCACGCAAGGGAACAGGGGTAGCGTGCGCTACCTACATGCAAAGATTCAAAGCTGCTGATGTCACATCAGCAGTAAGCTGCTGTCGAGGGTATAAAACACGAAACGCACGACGAGACCAGAATCCAGGAACATAGACGTGAAGCATACAAGACAACGGAGCTAAGCGCTGAAAGAAAATACAATTTCGACCACTGGAGGGTCCGTAATACGACAACGAAACTAAGATTCCCTAAACTATTAGGAAATTACAAAAATGGCCCAAGTGCCCGAAAATCACGAAACGACGTCGGATTTACAAACCGAAAGTCTCCACATGACCAACTCAACCATACGAACTTGTACAAACCAAGAAACAACGAAAACGAATGAGTTTTACAAGAATCGAACGTCCATACGGCAAAACATGCCATAAAACGAAATTACGTGAAAACATCATCAAAACTCATCCAAATGGAAAAACTCCAAGAACAAAATAGATTCAAAATGTCGAAACGGTTACAAGCGAGTCGATAAAAATAGACATACACCAAACATGGAAACTGCTAAAAATGGAAAAATTACGGATATTACATTCTCCCCCTCTAAAATAAAGTTTCGTCCCGAAACTTAAGAATCAAAAAGCTCGGGGTATCTCGAACGCATATTCTCCTCTAGCTCCCACGTCGCTTCTTCTACTCCGTGCCTCGACCATTGCACCTTAACCAAAGGAATGGTTTTGTGCCTTAACTGCTTGTCACGACGCTCCAAAATTCTGACGGGCCTCTCTTCAAACGTAACATCCTTCTCGATCTCCACATCTCCAAAGTCAATAATGTGGGACGGGCCCAGAACGTACTTCCTCAACTGGGAAACGTGAAATACGCTATGAACATGACTCAGCGACGGAGGTAACGCCAAACGGTACGCTAACTCACCGACTCTCTCTAATACCTCGAAAGGTCCAATATATCTCGGGCTGAGTTTCCCCTTCTTCCCAAAACGGAAAACTCCTTTTGTCGGGGACACTCTCAGCAGAACATGATCTCCCACTTCAAACTCCAAGGGTCTACGCCTAACATCCGCATAAGACTTTTGTCGACTCTGAGCAGCCAACATCCTCTTTCTAATCAATTCAACTTTCTCCCTCGTCTCCAACACAAGGTCCGGCTCGGTGCCAACCAAATCGGATGGCTCATCCCAACATATCGGTGATCGGCAACGTCGGCCATAAAGTGCCTCATACGGTGCCATCTTAATCGACGCGTGCCAGCTATTATTATAAGTAAACTCAATCAAGGCCAAATGATCCTCCCAGTCACTACTCCAATCTAACGCACACGCACGCAACAAATCCTCGAACGTCTGAATGGTATGTTCGGACTGCCCATCGTCTGGGGATGGAACGAAGTGCTCAAACGCAACTGTGTCCCCAATTCCTTATGTACCGCCTGCCAAAAATGCGATACAAATCGGCCATCTCTGTCTGAAATAATGGTCCTCGGCGTACCATGAAGCCTCACTACCTGAGCGATAAAAATACGAGTCAACTTTTCTGGACCCCAAGTATCCTTGATGCCCAGAAAATGTGCCGACTTAGTTAGTCGGTCTATAATCACCCACACCATATTCATACCAGTCTTCGTCCTCGGCAAACTCGTGACAAAATCCATAGAGATGTCCTCCCACTTCCATTCCGGAACGGGAAGTGGTTTCAAAAATCCGGCTGGCCGATGATGCTCAATCTTGACTTACTCACAAGTTAAACACTTAGCCACAAACTGAACTACCTCCTTCTTCATATCGTTCCACCAGAAATTTTTCCTCAGATCTTTATACATTTTACTCGAGCCCGGATGGACCGAGTAAGGTGATGCATGAGCCTCTCGCATGATACTCTGTCTCAATTCCGAGTCGTTCGGAACGCACAACCGACCTCGGAATCTCAACACTCCGTCCTCATGAATAACAAATCCCGGGGCTTTCCCCTTCCCTACACTCTCCCGAAGCTGAATAAACATCGGGTCCTCCAACTGTCCCGATTTAATGTCCTCGACCAGAGATGAAGAAATCTCAAGAGTACGCAATTGCCCGGAACTCTCCGGTAGTACAATATCAATGCTCAACCTCATAAACTCTCGCTGAAGTCCCGACTGGGCCGTGAGTAACTCAAGCGCTCGAAGCGATACCGATTTCCGGCTCAAGGCATCTGCTACCACATTAGCCTTGCCCGGATGATAAAGGATCTCGAGATCGTAATCCTTAATCAATTCCAACCACCTCCTCTGCCTCATATTAAGCTCTTTCTGGGTGAAAATGTACTTTAGGCTCTTGTGATCGGTGAAAATCTGACACGACGAGCCATACAAGTAATGACGTCAAATCTTCAATGCAAAAACAACTGCGGCCAACTCAAGATCGTGCGTAGGGTAATTCAATTCATACGGTTTCAACTGACGGGAAGCATAGGCAATCGTCCTCCCGTGCTGCATAAGTACGCATCCGAGCCCTTGGCCCGAAGCATCACTATAAACGGAGAAACCATCATTACCACTCGGTAAAGCCAAAACGGGAGCGGTCGTCAACCGCTTCTTCAACTCCTCAAAACTATTTTGCCTCTCATCGGTCCACCCAAACTTCTATGACTTATGTAACAACTGAGTCAGCGGTCGAGCGAGCTTAGAGAACCCCTCGACGAATCTGCGGTAATACCCGGCTAATCCCAGAAAACTGCGGATCTCCTTCACGTTCTTGGGCGGCGCCCAATCCAACACTGCCTCTACCTTATGTGGGTACACACGAACACCCTCGGCCGAGATCACATGACCGAGAAACATAACCTCCCGTAACCAAAACTCGCACTTTGAGAACTTCGCAAAAAGATGCTGAGTTCTCAAAATGTCTAACACAATATGTAAATGACGGGCATGCTCCTCCTCGCTCCTCGAGTAAATTAGAATATCGTTGATAAAGACGACTACACATTTATCGAGGTACTCGATAAAGACTTTGTTCATAAGCTGCATGAACACGGCTGGGGCGTTGGTTAGCCCAAAAGGCATAACCACAAACTCGTAGTGTCCGTATCTCGTCCGAAAGGCTATCTTCGGAATGTCGGTATCCTTCACTCGGAGCTGATAATACCACGATCTCAAATCAATCTTCGAAAATATAGTTGCCCCTTGCAACTGATCAAACAAATCATCAATCCTCGGGAGCGGATACTTGTTTTTGATGGTCACTTTGTTCAACTCTCGATAGTCGATACACAAACAAAGTGACCCATCCTTCTTCTTCACAAACAGGACCGGTGCGCCCCAAGGTGAAGCGCTCGGTCGAATATACCCCATGTCTAGCAACTCTCCCAACTTTTTCTTCAGCTCAAGCATCTCGGCAGGCGCCATACGGTATGGCGTCTTAGAAATCGGGGCTGCCCCCGGCTCCAAATCGAAGGTAAACTCAACTTCTCGATCCGGCGGCAAACCCGGAAACTCGTCTGGAAAAACATCAGGATACTCACACACTACCGGAATAGACGACAGCTCGACTCCCCCTTCTTCCGATCTCAAAGCATAACACCAATAGCCCGTGCAACCTCCTCGAAGGAGTCTCACCGCCCTCAAGGCGCTGATCAGTAATCTCGGAGGCTAGCATTGAGACAGTCCTCGTTCTATAATTCATGATCGCTCCATGACGGTCTAGCCAATCCTCACCTAGAATCAAATCCTCATCTCTAATATCCACCGCAATCAAATTAGAAGGCCAAACCCTCCCCGCGATACTTATTGGAAAATCCCTAATCTCTCGATCCCCCATGATGCTATCCCCGCTAGGAAGTTTAACAACAAAAGGCTCACAAGCAACAAGGCAATCAACATGCAGACGACGCACACAATCCATAGATATAAAAGAATGCGTAGCACCAGAATCAAACAATACGGAAACAGGATGATCAAGGATGTGGACGGTACCTGTAGCCACCGTCGCGTCGGGATCTCCGGCTCGCCTCATCTCATACACACGGGGCGGAACAGACCCCGCACTAGAAGCTCCCCCTCTAGAAGGCTGACCACGACCTCGACCTCTACCAAAACTCTGCTGCGGCTGAGGAACTGTCGGTGCCTGATTCACACTCGGCTCTCCCGCAGCTGGGGCTGATATCTGAGTAACTGGAGCCCGAGCTGCATCTGTACAAAACTTGGCACGATGACCCATATGACCACAAGCAAGACACTGAATCGGAGGCCTATCACACTCACTCATCATATGGCCCGGACGACTGCAGTTGAAGCACTTAGGACCACGAACGGAACCAGCAGGAGCAGACCTAGAACCGTTTCCTCGACCAGCGATGGCGGCCCGAAGACTCGCGAACTGCATCGAACCTTCGGATACCCTCCTGACTTGCCTCCCGAGAACTGACCGGAGGTCTTCTGCTTCTTTCCTTCGGTTGCCGTCTCTGTCGCAGAAAATGACATCTCATAAGCCATCGCTTTATTCTGATATTCTTTCAAAGTCGTGCACCCCAGACCAGACATGTAGTGGCGCACCCTCGGTTTCATCCGCATATCAAAGTGGCGGATCTTATCAAACTCATCGCGGACTTGGTTTCTCACATAATGCAACTGCTGATTGTAGTCTTTGATAGCTTGAGATATAGGAACATCTTGGGGTTTAGCCTCAAAGAAGGCTCGGATCCTCCCCTCTTTCACTGGCCAAGGACAGAATTCGTCTTCTATCAGATCCCGAAACTCTGCCCACGTAGCTGCTCGGTCACGTGGTTTCACCGCTTGCCACCACGTTGCTACCTCCTTGGCGAGGAAGTACTGAGCAATGGGTACTCTCCTCTCCTCGGAACAATTAGCAGCCTCAAACACTTTCTCCATCTCAAATAGCCAATTCTCCCAACCAGAAGGGTCGGAAGCACCATCAAACTGCGGAGGACGCATACGAATCACGTCCTGAAGTAGCTTATCATTACCGGATCCAGTAGGCGGAACCGGGTTGGCATTAGCTTGGCCGACTAGAACGGCCTGAGTCAGTAGCGTCATCTGGTTTGCTACCTGCTGCAAAATGTTGGCCACCCCAACATTCTCATGTGCATTACCGGAGCTAGCAGACTGGTCCTGCTGACCTCCGGAACTAGGGGGAATACTGTTCGACAAGGAAGGCATCGCCGAATCAGTTCCCGAGTGATCGGACATGGCCGCCCCACTGGCTGCGCCACGTCCCCTACCGCGTCCGCGACCGCGTCCGCGTCCTCTACCAGCAGGAATTCTGAAGAAGTAACGGGTAAGTACAATTCAAACGCAAAACGCAATAAGATACCAAGACAGGAATAGAACATAACGATGAAATGAGTCAAGTTAGGAAAACTTACGAGCACCGGCGTACTGAGATGATGGCATAGCAGTGATACTGTCCCAAAAATGACACTTAACTAGACCCAAATAACCGACAGCCTAGGTATCCATAAACCTAAGCTCCGATACCATATTCTGTAACACCCCCAAGACGTTCAGGGTATATTACAGCGTCGTGGAACCCACACTGTGGAATCCACCAGGCTAACGTACCAAACGAGACATTCGACAACGACAAACCATCATAAATAAAACGACAAGCTAAATAAAAGACTATAACCGACAAATGAAATTCCGACATCAAATCCATTTTCCCAAAACCCCGATTACATAATACGACAATGGACGATCAATTGATACGGGTGAGGGTTTACGCAAAATCTCCCCGTATTGATAATTCGCGAATTAAAATCAAGGAAATTGGATTAAGAATCACTCAATAATCACAACCGGTAAAGAATATCGTAATATAGATGAACAATTCGGAACTAAACCCTAAAATCACGAAAATCCCCCAAATTCGTCAAGATTAGGGTTCCTGAGGAATTACCTTTAATTCGGCTGATGAAAGATGATTATGCTGATTATGATGTGATGGCTCGATTCTACTGTGATGGAATTTGAAGAGAACTCCGAAAAGAATTGGTGGAAATCGTCTCTGAGGTCGCACGTCGAAGAAACAAAGAGAAAAGAAATAAACTGCTGTTCTGAAACTGTCCGCTGACTTAAATTCAGTGGAGTTAGCGCACGCTAATCTTCATATGTAGCGCGCGCTAACGGGGCCGTGACAGTCCAGTGGCCACTGCCACCATTCGTTAGCGTACGCTAACAATAGGGAGTTAGCGTACGCTAACTGCACATCGGTAGCGCACGCAAGGGAACAGGGGTAGCGTGCGCTACCTACACAAGCGGCAAAGATCGCTGATGTCACATCAATGATAGGCTGGCCGAGGGTATAAAACACGAAACGCACGACGAGACCAGAATCCAGGAACATAGACGCGAAGCATACAAGACAACGGAGCTAAGCGCTGAAATAAAATACAATTCCGACCACTGGAGGGCCCGTAATACGACAACGAAACTAAGATTCCCTAAACTATTAGGAAATTACAAAAATGGTCCAAGTGCCCGAAAATCACGAAACGACGTCGGATTTACAAACCGAAAGTCTCCACATGACCAACTCAACCATACGAACTTGTACAAACCAAGAAACAACAAAAATGAATGAGTTTTACAAGAATCGAACGTCCATACGGCAAAACATGCCATAAAACGAAATTACGTGAAAACATCATCAAAACTCATCCAAATGGAAAAACTCCAAGAACAAAATAGATTCAAAATGTCGAAACGGTTACAAGCGAGTCGATAAAAATAGACATACACCAAAAATGGAAACTGCTAAAAATGGAAAAATTACGGATATTACAGCGACCTTCCTACTTCAGTATGGAGAGAGGTGTCAGGGGATGCACGGGGAGAGGCCGTGGTGCGGGCCAGAACCCGGGGAATAATCACTCACTATCAGGAAGACGTACCCAGGACTCAGCTCGATCGGAAGATGTCCGGGTTGATCCACTCACTTTTATGCAGGTCATGTGACCCACATGCAATTGCTTAATCATCATTGCGCCACTCTGGCCGAATTAATTGAGAGAACTCTCCCGTATGAGCCTACTGCTAAGGAAATTGCTGAGCAACAACCTTTATCTGTCAGCAAGAAATCAACGAAGCGTAATCAGTCTGAAGGCGGTCAGTCAACCTTCAAGAAGCCTCGTGTGGGCCCTAACGTTTCTGAGCGATCTCCTGCGGCGCATAATCGTACGGGATCTCAGTCCTGAGCAGCCAGCTCAACCATCACCTGTTTCAATTATGGAGAACCGGGTCATGTCAGCGCCAAGTGCCCGAGGCAGACGATCACATGCCATAATTGCGGAATTGCGGGGCATAAGGCCCATTTTTGCCGAAGGGACTCCAAGCCGACTCCGGTGGCATCTCAGGTCCCGAAGCGATCAGCGATTCAGAATCAGACTGATCTGTGAGCGTCGTTTAAGACAATGGAAGCAAATAAAGTCGGAGCTCATATTTATCAGACGGGAGCATCCGGTTCGGGGGCCGGCAAGTCCCGGATTCATGTGATGAAGAGGATCGACGAGCCGGTGGCCTGAATGATCTCAGGTATACTCGTAATTTTATTTCAAACTGTGTGTACCTTTTGATACTGGTACACCGCATTCATTCATTTTCGAATCATGTTTGAATAGACTTAATCTGGATAGTCCTATTGCTTGTGGACCTCATACCATCGGTCTACCTGACAATGGAAGAATTTTCGGAAATCATACCAAAGTTAGCTTAATGACCGCGATTGGTTGGTGGACCTAATCGTGGTGGACTTACCTAAGGACGATGTAATATTGGGTGTTAACTAGATGGATTGTCATGATACCATTCTCAATGTTCGTAAGCGTATGGTCACTATCATTTCTGTCGTTGGATGTCAAATGTGTGCTTCAGGGAGGTGATCCCCGTTGTTTCGGAAGAATCATTAATATGATGGAAGCAGTGAAATTACTCAATCGACGTGTTCAATAATTCATCGTATCATTTTCATCGATTGGCCATTCTAAGGCAATCGAGTTGTTCAATCATTCATTATATTATTGTCATCGATTGGCCATTCTAAGGCAATCGAGGTGTTCAGTCATTCATGATATCATTTTCATCGATTGGCCATTCTAAGGCAATCGAGTTGTTCAATCATTCATTATATTATTGTCACCTTTTGGCTGTTCTAAGGCAATCGAGTTGTTCAATCATTCATTGTATTATTTTCATCGATTGACCTTTCTAGGGCAATCGAAATGTTCAATCATTCGTGGTATCATTGTCATCGATTGACGATGTATTTCCAGACGAGTTACCTGGTTGCCTTCACAAAGAGTTGTGGAATTCACGAGTGAGTTGGAGCCCGGTACGTCCCCGTTATCGAAGGCACCATACCGGATGGCCCCGACCGAAATTCAGGAATTAAAGAATCAATTAGAGGATTTGACCGAGAAGGTTATATCCGACCGAGTGCGTCTCCGTAGGGAGCACCAGTGTTGTTTGTCAAGAAGAAGGATAGTTCGTTTCGTATGTGTATTAATTATCGGGAGTTGAATAGGGTGACGATCAAGAATAAGTATCCCTTACCCCGTATTGATGATCTCTTAGATCAACTTCAGGGAGCTTCAGTATTTTTCCATGATCGACCTAAGATCTGGATATCATCAGTTGCGAATTCGAGAGTCGGATATCGCAAGGACAGCGTTTCGTACACGCTATGGTCATTATGAGTTCGTAGTTATGCCGTTCGGGCTAACTAATGCATCTGTGGTATTCATGGAATCAATGAATCGGGATTTCATCGACTGTTGGATCAGTTCGTGGTTATCTTTATTGATGACATTTTGATTTATTCTCGTGACCGAGAGGAACACGAGGTTCATCTTCATCAGGTTCTCGACGTGTTAAGACGAGAGCAACTTTATGGAAAGTTTTCCAAATGTGAGTTCTGGATGTCCGAAGTGACTTTTCTCGGGCATGTAATTTCATCAGACGGAGTTCGTGTCGACCCTCAGAAGACGGAGGCTATCCGAGATTGGCAACCTCCAAAGAATGTTAAAGGAAATCCGAAGTTTCCTCGGATTAGCTGGTTAATTATCCGACCCACGACCTGGAGCTAGTAGCCATGGTTTTCGCGTTGGAATTTTGGCGTCATTACCTTTATGGCGTCACCTGTCAGTTATTCACCAATCACAAGAGTTGAAGTATATATTTACTCAGAAGGAGTTAAAAATGCGATAGAGGCGGTGGTTGGAACTAATCAAAGATTATGATATCGAGATCCTTTACCACCCGGGCAAGGCGAATGTTGTCGCCGATGCCTTGAGTCGTAAGTCCATTCAGGAGCAGATGCTTGCTCGTTTAACAGTTCAGAAGGAGCTTCAGCAGGAATTCCTTAGACCCGAGAACGAGGTCTGGCTTCAGCGAGTGCAAGGGCAACCTTGCATGTAAGAGATTTCATCGCCACTTGAGGAGGCAATTAGAGAGAATCAGGATTCAGACCCATCATTGTTGCGCATCCGTGGGGATGTGGCTCAAGGGAAAGCCCTGGATTTGTGGTCCACGAGAATGGACTTTTGCGACTTAAGAATCGGTTGTGCATACCGACGATTAACGAGTTGAAAAACTCGATTTTGAGAGAAACTCAGGCTACCCCTTATTCTGTTCATCCAGGGTCTAGCAAGATGTATAAGGACTTGAAACAAAATTACTGGTGGAGTAATATGAAGCGAGAAGTCGCAGAATTTGTTTCGAGATGCTTAACCTGTTAGCAAGTTAAGATAGAACATCAGCGATCGGCAGGTATGCTGAAACCGCTCCCTATTCCGGGGTGGAAATGGGAGGATATTTCTATGGAATTCATCACGAGTTTGCCGACGAGTCATCGTGGCATGAATACGATCTGGGTGATTGTGGACCGCTTAACTAAGTCAGCTCACTTTCTCGAGATTAAGGATACATGGGGTCCTGAGAGACTGGCCCAGTTGTTCATCAAAGAGATAATGAGACTGCACGGTACCCCTAAAAGTATCGTTTCCGATCGTGACGGACGATTCATGTCTCATTTTTGGAAATCAGTTCATCGCGCTATGGGAACTCAAATTAATCTCAGTACAACTTTTCATCCTCAGTCCGACGGACAATCAGAGAGGACTATTCAGACTTTGAAGGACATGCTGAGGGCATGTGTCCTCGATTGGAAAGATGATTGGGAAGCCCAACTACCGTTGATCGAGTTCACGTATAATAATAGTTGGCATGCTTCGATTAAGATGGCACCTTACGAGGCCTTGTACGGTCGTCGTTGTCGATCTCCTTTGTGTTGGGATGATTTATCAGAATCCATCGGCACCGAGCCCGATATGCTTATAGCCGCCCGTGAGAAGGTAGCTTTGATCAGGAGTCGTTTGTTGACCGCTCAGAGTCGATAGAAATCTTATGCAGACAATCGTCGCCAACCATTAGAGTTCGAGATAGGTGACCACGTGTTGGTTAAGGTATCCCCGAGTCGAGGTATCTTCCGTTTTGGGAAGCAGGGAAAGTTGAGTCCAAGATTTATTGGACCATTTGAAATTTTGGAACGAGTAGGCAAGCTAGCTTATCGTTTGGCCTTACCTCCGGCGTTGAGCCGAATTCATAATGTGTTTCACGTCTCTCAGCTACGGAAGTATGTTGCCGACCCAAGTCACATACTTCAGTTTGACGAAATCGAGATCGCAGATGATCATTCGTATGAGGAGCCCCCCATACGAGTCTTAGAGCGGCGAATCAAACAGCTGAGGAATAAGACGATTCCTTTGGTTAAAATTCAGTGGTCTAGACACGGAGTCGAAGAGGCTACTGGGGAAACCGAGGGTAGTATGCGGGAGAGTTATCCCAAGTTGTTTGACCCTTAGTTTCGGGGATGAAACTCTTTTAAGGGGAGTGTATGTAATACCCGGTCGTAATTCAGTCATTATCATTCAGTAATTTCATTCGGTAATCGTCGTTATGTAATTTTTCACTTGTTAATAATCATTCATCCGTGTTCACCGTTCGGATTAACTTCGAGTTGTGTATCGATATTGTTCATTGTTTCAACCTTACTCGGGAATCGAGACAAGAGTATTATCTTGATCGTGGTAATCGATTCATTAGTCGTTGTTGACGTTGGAGTTCATGTCATTTCAATCCTTCTCATTGTTCAAATTGTGTTTTGTTGGGCGAACCCTTGTAATCATGGCTTGGAACCACCGTTTTGGGGTTTCCGTACTTCCATTTCGTGTTATTGTTTCCCAAATATTGGTTCCTATTGCTTTCATTCTCTTCCCGGATCATTTTTCATCATTTTAGGACCCTAGGGGGGTGTGGTCCACGGCACAAGGAGTGTGCGCCGCGGCACAAATATTTTCCAGTTTTTGGTCGAGCAACCTGTACTGTGGGCCGCGGCACATGCCGGCAGGGCCGCGGCACACTGCCGAGTCACTGTCGTGGCACACTCGTCTGGGCCGCGGCACACTCGTGTTGCAACTTATCGGCCAACCCTTCTGTACCTTGGGCCGCGGCTCATGCCGACGGGGCCGCGGCACACTGCCGAGTCACTGCCGCGGCACACTCGTCCGGGCCGGGGCACGCTGCCGATCATTGGGGGCATTTTTGGCCCTGTGCCGCGGCACACTTCGGCCGAGCCGCGGCACACACGGCAGTCAACTCTATAATTGCATTTTTGAGCATGAGCAA
Organism: Orobanche coerulescens; assembly: GCA_033398695.1. NCBI lineage: Eukaryota > Viridiplantae > Streptophyta > Magnoliopsida > Lamiales > Orobanchaceae > Orobanche > Orobanche coerulescens. Next base: position 137,526 of record JAWKAU010000110.1, on the reverse strand, counting down.
CTCATTTTTTTCCCTTTTCTTCAACACATACGAGAGAGAGCTTGAGGGGGAAGATTTTCATCATCAATCACTTGAGTATTCATCTTTCATCATTTTCATTCGGTTGTGAAGCTCGGATTGTGGATCTAACGCGATTTCATCGGATTAAAGTACTTGGATCTTCAAAGGTAATATTCATCAAACCTCTTGGATTTCGATTTTGTATTGAGATATGATGTTTTGGATGTTAAGATCGTGTTGTATGAAGTGATATACGCATGATTATGGACATGTTTGATTATTCATCGGATTATTGAACGATTATTCAAGAACACTTTGAATATTGTGTTGGATTTGGGGGTTTTCGATTAATTATTGTTGAAATCACGATTTTGGATATTCATAATGGATTATTGATCGTATTGAAGATGTTTTGTTGGTTTGAAACACTTCTTGGGGATTTGATGTTGGTATTTTTGAAGTTTGGTTATAAACAATCGAAGTTGGCCACAAAGTGTTCGATATAATGCCCCAGTGAACTTGGTTTAATCGTATCGATGTTTTGAGTTCGTTATATTCGTGTTTGATTCGTATATTGAACGGATTGTTGGTAATTGTATTATTCAAGGTTGTTCGAGCGACCGATATCTCAATTAGGACGTTGTTCGTGGAAGGATAATTGTCACCGGTGTTGTGTAAGTTAATTCTTACTCAGTTAAAAGAACATTCATTCCTTTCGTTGTTGTTCATTCATAATCATAATTCATTCATAAGGTACTAACCGTTTCAAAACTTGTAATTGTCACTTATTACTTCATTCACGAGGAACGACGGTTCCGATCATTTCATTGAGCTGTCATTCATTTCACCATCATTTCATCTTGGTGAGTCATTATTCATGTTCGATTTCACTTTTGTTATATCGTGGCATTCCGGGTCATACTCGCGTGCCGGTTGGTATGTGTAGGATTTTCATGTCGGGCACATTTAAGTCGTGTGTTGGTTGGTGGCCTCACATTGGACTGTGCACACGGGTTGATGGCTTTGTGAGACTTATTAGGTACAAGACCACACGTGTATTCGATCGATACTCGTTGGTGGCTTGTGCACGGACACATTTCCATCCCGGACGTAGTGTGGCGCCATTCCTTTGAGCCATACTGTTAGTTTATTCATATAGCATGTTTGATTGCGTATGTTTCGACAGGATTGTGTATATTCAACTCTTGAGGATTGTTGTTCTGTGTAACTGACCCCGTTTGGGGATTTTGTTTTCAGGTCATGGAAAGGCAAAAGCACGGGAGTAGCATGTTGACGGTGAGGAGTCCCAGTGATACTAGTAGGGGGCCCCGTTCTTTTCAGTCATTTATGTTGTTGTCATTTATTTTCCGCTGCAGATTTTTATTTGGATACTCCGTTTCATTCAATGTTGTGTATTTTATCTTCATATAAAATACAGTAGTATTCGGTATTGTCCTGGTGTTGTACTTAAACTCCTCATCGGAGTAGTTGGTAATATAATGTGGTTCGGTACTACAATTATATTAATTAATTCATCAGTTTTCATTCGCCTGGTGGGTCCCAGTCGGGGATCCACGGCACTGTAATATCCGCCTAGTTTGGGGTGTTACAACGGACCTCCTTTACATTTTTGGGCGGCGCCCAATCCAACATTGCCTCTATCTTGTGTGGGTCCACACGAACACCCTCGGCCGAGATCACTTGACCGAGAAACATAACCTCCCGCAACTAAAACTGACACTTTGAGAACTTCGCATAAAGGTGCTGAGTTCTCAAGATTTCCAACACGATATGCAGATGACGTGCATGCTCCTCCTCGCTCTTCGAGTAAATCAGAATATTGTAGATAAAGACAACTACACACTTATCGAGATATTCGATAAAGACCTTGTTTATTAGCTGCATCAACACGGCTGGGGCGTTGGTTAGCCCAAACGGCATGACCACAAACTCGTAATGGTCGTATCTCGCCCGAAAAGCCGTCTTCGGAATATCAGAATCCTTCACCTGGAGTTGGTAATATCCCGATCTGAAATCAATCTTTGAGAACACAGTCGCTCCCTGCAATTGGTCAAACAAGTCGTCAATCCTCGGAAGTGGATACTTGTTTTTGATGGTCACCTTGTTAAACTCTTGGTAGTCGATGCATAAACGCAGTGACCTATCCTTATTCATTACGAACAAGACCGGTGCGCCCCAAGGCGAAGCACTCGGTCGAATGTAACCTGTGTCTAGAAACTCTCCCAACTGTTTCTTTAACTCAAGCATATCGGCAGGCGCCATCCGGTACAGCATTTTCGAAATTGGGGCCGCACCCAGCTCTAAATCAATGGTGAACTCAACCTCACGGTCTGGTGGCAAACCCGGAAACTCATCTGGAAAGACGTCAGGATACTCGTTTGTAGGTCACAAGTCGTCCAGGAATAAGTCTAGAGGGGGGTGAATAGAGTTATTGAAACTCTTTTCCACAAAGGATGAGTTTCTCAGCTGATAGTAGATGACTTAGAGTCATCTATGTAAGTGCGGAAATCAACTGATGACGAATACAGAAATATTCAATGGAACAGTTAAGTATGTATGCAGCAGGTAAGTATGATAATGAAAGCAGTAAAACATACAGGCAATTATAGTTGTCTCAGAGGTGGGGTCATCCTCTACTAATCCACTTTTCTCCAAACCAGTTGGAGATGAATTCACTATAATTCTCAACCAGTGATAAATATTACAGTGATCCAACCAATTACAACAGCTTCCAACCAGTGGAATTCCTTGCCGTTGCAACTCCCTTTGACTTCCTTACACCTCTTGATCTACGATCCTTGGATGTCTTTACAGACTCTCAACTTCAACCAGTGAAGTACCCCGAACTCAGATTTTAAAGACAAGAGTGTTTGTCTTCTCCAACTAAGAGCTTCTTCAAATAAGAACTTTAGAACTTTTGCTCTTTCACGATGCTATTGTTTGCTTGATTGCTTTGTTTGCTTTAATGGCTTGTAAGTATTGTTCGCATCGTACTGCTCAACTTCAAATCTTCAGATATAAATAGGTGTCGATCCTTGAGCATTTCTTCATAGCCGTTGCAGATCTGTAACAAATCCGTCTGTTGGAGAAATAGACTTCTTTGTTTTTGTTTCTGAACGTTGCAAGGCTAGATTCCCATATTTTAATCCAATTCCAACCATTGTGAAGACTTCCACGTTATAGCGCTGAATCTTTTGAATATAATAAGATTAAAGTCTCCAATGGTGGGTCTGGATGAATTACTTAATTCATATCCTTTACGGGAATCTCTCCAATGTGTCTTTAATCACCCGCATGTGACTTTCCATAAATCTTGACTATTCAACGCATGCTGATGTGGACTGGAGTAGTTGGCTGATTACTTGGCTGACCTCTCTGTGGTCAACTAGACTGATGTGCATTCAACCTTCTTTGGTGACGACTTGTCTGATGTGCCGAATTTTCTGTAGTCTTCTGACCTGATTTGAACTTGACTAATCTGATGGTCAGATTACAGATGAGTTGACTTTCCTTCTTGACTGCAGTCTGGTCCAACTTTGCTGATTAATTTGTTTGACCAGAACTTCTCTGATAGGTTGTCTGATATGACTTGTCTGTGGTGAACCTTATCTGAACAGGTGAGTTGACCAAGACTCGGCTGATATGAACTTAGCCGATTTTTAAGCCTAACTTATGTGGCCTATAGAAGATACTCATTTGGTTCTTCTTTACATTTTGCCAAGTATCTAACTTATCATTATTTGGCCTATGGAAGATACTCATTTTGTTCTTCCTTACATTTTGCCAAGTAATTTAAAACATACATTTTAATATAAAGATGACATCATCAAAATCTAAAAAGTATTCCTAACAAATTCCCCATATTTTGATGATAGCAAAACTTAAGCCGTTATTCAAATGAACAGGTCTGCACATAGGTGCAAGACACAGACTAAAATCAGTCTTGTTTTGAGACAACTAGAAGTTGTCATTCAAATGACTGTTTATATATTTCTTCTGTTTGTTTACAAGTACATAGCTTTAAATGAATAAACAAGTACAGAGAAGTTACAAATTTTTCAAAAATCAAAATTACAAGAAAAAAAATACAAGTACAAATAAATCATATCTGCCTCTGCCTCTGCCTCTGCGGACAGGTTGCTTGACAGGTCTGATAAGCTTAGCTCCAATTGGACTTCTCTTGATGGGGGCTAGGCCGTATTTCCTCCTAACAACGAGGGCAGCAAAGTCTTGTTCTTCTTGGAAAGAGAACTTATGCTCGTCACACAGCTTCTTTATCTTCCTTTGCAGCGCTAACTCACCCAATTCATTATTTGGTAAGGTGGGAGGATTTTTAGGCCTGAAGGGAGGAATCATGGGGTATGCATTACATCCCTTTGCATGTTTTAGTAGGACGGCCTAGAGCTTTGGATGTGTTGATTCCATAAAGTTAATAAAAGTCTGCTGTGGGGAGCAATTTTTATCCTGGAGTAACTCCTAGATATAAAAATCTTTAATGAACTTTTTCTTAGTAGATCCCCACATTGGTGCAGCTTCGACAGGAAGGAAATCTTCAACATACCACAACTCTTTGCATTCCCATTCTACTGTAGGCTCGTCCCTAAGTCTGGTCCTCCTTCTCTTGGCTACAGGCTGATCATCAGTCTGCTCTTGGACAGCTTCTTCCTTCCTCTTTGCAGTTGATGTCCCAGCTATAATTAATTGGACATCTTGCTTCCTCTTCGTCCTCAGCTCCTGAACTTCTCTTACTTCCCCCTGCCTGCTTCCTTCCCCCTGTAACCTCTCTTCCCCCTTTTTGCCAGCATCAACCAGGATGGTCAATTGCTGCTCCACTCTATGCATCCAGTCAGACATGCCAAGAGGCATTCTGGAATTGTTGGGAGGAGAAGTCTGAGGGACATTCCTCTGCAGAAGGGTGTCAATCTTTGTATTAATTGACTGCAGGTCAGGTGTCACTCTGGCGGCAAGCAGCTCTTCAAGGGATTCTCTGACAATGTTTCTGATCAGCTCAGTCATCACAGGGGAGATTGGTGATGACTGAGGTGAGTGATCACCGACGCTCTCAGTGCCTGCAGGTAGGTTTGCAGTAGACCTACCTGTCTGCATACTCCTGTCTGCAGCCGGCTGATCAGGTGGGGTCTGCTCAGGGGTCCCCGACCTGTCATCTTCCTCAGCAAGACTGGCATCAAGGCTGGTGTATCGGGCAGGAGCCGCAGCCTTATCTTCATTTTGGCCTTCTTCCTTCTCTCCTTCCTTTTCTCCTTTTTCTCCTTCTTCTATCTCCTTTTCTTCTTTTTCTTCTTGCTTCTCTCCTTCCTTTTCTTCATCCTTCTCATCTTCCTGCTCCTCATCCTTCTCTTCATCCTCTCTTTTTTCTCTCTCATCCCCTTTTTTATCATCACCATCATCATGATTCTCATCATCATCATCATCATCATGATTCTCATCATCATCTTTTTGTTCTCCTTCCTCTTTATCAACTTCCTCTCCTTCTTCATCTCCTTCATCCACCAACTCCTCAGTTTTTTCTATCTCTTCTTCTTCAGACTGTTTTTCAACAAGAATGTTTTCTTCTTCTTTTTCTTTTTCTTTTTCTTCTTCCTCCTGCCCCTCCTCTTCATCTTCTATCACAATAATTTCTTCTTTTTCAACTTCCACTTCATCTTCCTCCACTACTTCTTCGATTCTTATTTCTTTTTCAGCTACCTCCCCATCTCCATTTAAAGTACCATCAAAAACATTTGCCATAATGAGATGGATGAGCTGGTCCATGTTTGTTTTAAAATTGGACATGAACCAGCCTTCCTGAAGGAGTAAAAACATATCTGTCTCATTGCAAAAATGTGTGAGCAGATCCTCTGTAGCCTGGGAATATTCCCAGCTACTCCCTTCAATGAAAGCTTGAAGTTTAGTGAATGGAGCAGTTTTAAGGGTTTTCCATTCCTCAAAAATTTCAATAAAGGAATGTTTTAGAGCATGAGTTTTGACAAGTAAAAGTTGCTCTACAGACAGGTTAAAAGAATTATGTTCAAGCATATTAAAGGAGTAATTTGCTTCTGGAATCGGGATAATTAAACCTGCTTCTTCCTCAGATGCAAAATGAGGGGTTAGAACAGGAACTATTTGGGTCTCCAGGCTGGAGGGAGCAGGTTGATCCTCCATGTGAATGGGTTTTGGTGTAGTAAACTGATCTGGCTGCTCCTCCTCATCAAATAAGTGCCTGGGTCGTTTGGAAGAAGGTTCCGGTGAGGAGTGGATTACGAAAGGCTCAACAGGGGCTGGTCCCCTTCTTTTAAAACGGACGACGATTGGGGTGTTGTCTGACTCTGTCTCGGACTGGTCTGCAGCTACAGCTTGGTCGGACTCGTCTGAGGTCAAAGGATATATGTAGGGGGTTCGCTCTTCAGACATCTCCTTTAGAATTTGAGCTGCTCTCCTTTCACCTCCTAGCTTCCTCAGCGTTTCTTGGTCTAAATAACCAAGTCTCTTAATGATGTGGAAGGGGTCAGTGTTTCCCTTTGCCACACCAAGCTTCTCCAACATCCAACTGAGCTGTGTTCCGAACGCCAGCTTGGATTTGAATCTCTTTTCTTCATCAAGCCACTTGGCTTTGTTAACCTCACGCACCAATTGCCTGTAGATGTAATCAGCCCAGTCAATTCGTTCGTCTTGAATAAGTGCTCCCAACACCATGAACTTGGCTGACGACAATTGGTCGTAGATGTCCGCCATCCCCATCACTATTTTATTGGTTATATCCAACGCATAGCGGTATTCCTTCTTCAATTCGCTCCTTTTGGCGATCAGCTTCAATCCTTGATTTTCAGCTATGTGTCGGCTGCGTTCTGCTTTAGGGATTTGACCGCCATGCCATGAGATTTCATCCCGAAGATTTTCCCGACTGATTCTGGGTAATATCCACTTGGATTCCACATATAGAACTCCTTATCCCAGATTCGAGCACTCGGTCCTCTCGATAAAAGGCAATAACAGCCTCCTTGAACAGATGTTTGGGGCTGATATCCAAAAATGGGTAGATCCATTTGTCTTCATTGCTCTGATGAGGTTGCACACTTCGTTGTTGTCCAGATTTGCCTCTAGGAGTCTTTCGAAAGCGACGACCAGTGAGAAAATGATCTGGTCCTTCACCGCCTTAAGGTTGACTCCATTGAAGTATGCTTCCATTTCTGCGCAAGAAAGTTTTTTTTTCTGAGTGTATGAAAATTCAAAAAGGGGTTTTGCTCTGTGAGAGATTAGGGTTCGTTGGCATGAAGAAGAAAGTGAATGCTCTGTGAGAATTTAGGGTTCGTTGGCGTGAAGAAGAAAGTGAAACGCCTTTTCGTATTTAAAGAGAAATTGAAACAGCATTTGGATTTTAATGTTAATTTATTTTTAAGTCGGTTCAAATTTTGAATTAGTGGGGTCGTGTGAATGTGTAAGCGTGCTAGCTTGTCCTCGTGTAATCGTGAACGTGGGATTGCCATGTGTAAATAAATAATAATAAATTATTCAGTAGTCGGTCAAAATTAGAAAACTTAGCCGTTGACTGCCGATCGCTTTGATCGCTTCGCATCAGGTGACTCTCCTTATCTGCTCCAGGTAGGTTCTGATGCCTGTGATCAGCTTAGTCCGTCCTTCCGTCTTTTCGACTGGTCTGATCAGGTAACTTGTTTTACTCATCTGATCTGGTCTTCAGGTAGCTTTCTCGTCTGTACTAGATTCTCAATCTAGTAGTCCAAGTTCCGTGCTCAGCTCCAAAAACCTTTCTTCTGGTAAAGGTTTGGTGAAAATGTCAGCAATCTGATATTCTGTGCTGACTCTTTCAACTCTGACTCTCTTATTAAGCACGTGATCTCTAATGAAGTGATGCTTAACATCAATGTGCTTTGTCCTTGAGTGCGATACCGGATTGTTGGTGATTGCAATTGCACTATTATTGTCGCACCAAATTGGGACTTCATTTGCAATTACATTGTAATCCCTTAGCTGTTGTCTGATCCACAAAATCTGGGCACAACAGCTACCTACAACTAGATATTCTGACTCTGTTGTTGAGATAGAGTTAGATATTTGCTTCTTTCTAAACCAGGATATCAGTCTGGTTCCTAGGAATTGGCACGTTCCACTAGTGCTTTTCCTATTGATCTTGCATCCTGTGAAATCTGCATCTGAATATCCTGATAGCTCAAAGTTGTCATCTTTAGGATACCATAAACCGACATTGATGGTAGACTTAAGATATTTGATGATTCTCTTAGCTGGTTCCAGGTGTGACTGCTTGGGTTTAGACTGGAATCTTGCACATACTCCTACAGCATATGAAATGTCTGGCCTGCTTGCAGTCAGATAAAGAAGTGATCCAATGAGTCCTCTGTAGTGGGTTGAGTCCACTGATATGCCTTCTTCACGTGCTTCAAGATGTGTACTTGTGCTCATAAGAATTTTTCCTGATTTGGCTGATTACATTACAAATCTCTTGATTAGATCTCTGGTGTATTTGGCCTAGTTGATGAAAATTCCATTTTCCATCTGCTTAACTTGCAGTCCTAGAAAGAAATTAAGCTTGTCCATCATACTCATCTCAAATTCTCCTTGCATGAGATTTGAGAACTTCTCACATAGCTCTGGATTGGTTGAGCCAAATATGATATCATACACATATATTTGGACTAATAATATGTGGTCTTCATGCTCCACTCTGAATAGGGTCTTGTCCACCTTGCCTTTGCCGAATCCATTCTTCTCAAGAAACACGGATAATATTTCATACCATGCTCTTGGGGCTTACTTAAGTCCATATAGAGCCTTTAAAAGCTTGTAGACTTTGTCTCCTTTGACAAAACCAGGAGGTTTCTCCACATAGACTTTTTCTTATAGAATTCCATTGAGAAAGGAACTCTTTACATCTATCTGGTAGACTATGAAATCTTTGAATGATGCATATGCAAGGAATAATCTGATTGCTTCTAATCTTGCAACAAGTGCATAAGTTTCATCAAAATATATCCCTTCGCTTTGTGCATAGCCTTTAGCAACAAGTCTGGCTTTATTCCTAACAACAGCTCCATCTTCATTGCATTTGTTCTTGTACACCCATTTGGTGCCAATAACCTTTTTATGATCTGGTCTGTCTGTTAGTTCCCAAACATTGTTTCTCTTCATCTGATTGAGCTCTTCTTGCATTGCATTGATCCAAGAGTAGTCTTCCAGGGCTTACTCTGTTGTCTTGGGTTCTATTTGAGACATAAAGCATGAAAACATTGTCATTCCTACGGGTAGAGTAGACTGTCTTGTCTTGACTCCATCAGTTAGCTTCCCAATAATCTATTGGATAGGGTGATCTTTGAGCCACTTAGGAATGTCTTCTTCTTCAGGGTCTGTTCCCCCTGTAAATTTGCTTTGGTGGATTTCCTCTCTGTCTGCATCAGCTTGGTTCTGATCTCCTTAGTCTGCAACTGGATCAGCTACCGTCTTGTCATCTGCAGGTTGGGATCTGGTCTGGTCTGCAGATGAGTCTTTATCAGCTACAGGTTAGTCTTTATCAGAAGCAACTGGATCAGGTAGGTTTGGTGGTCCTGTCTGATCTGCAGTTGGGTCTTCATCAGCTACAGATGGGTCTTCAGGCTGATCTGCAGGTGAGCCCACCATTCCTGTGTCATGGACAATGACTTCTTCTAGGGTTGCAGATTTGAGCTTATTCTCTATCAGATCCACCTTTTTCCTGTACTCAGCAGTAGGTTCATCAAATACAACATGAGGTGTTTCCTCCACAACTAAGGTTCTTTTATTAAAAACTCTATATGCCTTGCTTCTTTGTGAATATCCCATAAAGAGACTATCAATAGTTTTAGCATCAAAGGCATTTAGTTGGATTTTACCATTGTTTTGGATGAAACACTTACAACCAAAAATATGAAAATATGCAACAGTTGGTGTTCTGCCATTCCAAACCTCATAGGGAGTTTTGCCATGTCTCCCTACTATCATACTCCTGTTCTCAGTGTGACATGCTGCGTTGACAGGTTCAGCCCAGAACCTCTTGGGCAGGTCTGCTTCTGCAATCATGGACCTGGCCGCTTCCTTCAAGGTTCTGTTCCTTCTTTCAGCAACACCATTCTGCTGAGGGGTCCTGGCTGCAGAGACTTCATGCTGGATCCCATTCTGATCGTTGTATTCAGTGATTGCCTTGTTGAGAAATTCTCCTCCTCGGTCTGATCTGATCTTGATGGTTGAGAGGGATTTCTCATTCTGGATCCTCCTTAGCAGCTCAGGTAACTTAGTTAGTGTTTCACTCTTTTTATAGAGAAAAACAACCCATGTGTATCTTGAGTAGTCATCTACAACTACTAGAGCGTGCTTTCTGCCACTTAAGGTCCTTAGCTTGATGGTACCAAATAGATCCATGTGTAAAAGATCTAGGATCCTTGTTGTAAGAGTGGTAGGTTGAACTGCTTGAATGATGCCCTTGTTTGCTTCCCTTTATGACATGCATCACAAAGAGATTCCTTCTTGAATACTTCTTCTGGAAGTCCTCTGACCAGCTTCTGAGAACTAATTTTGTTGATGGCTTTGAAATTCAGGTGACATAGTCTCTTGTGCCACAGCCATCCATTCTCAGCTATTGTCTTGGATAGAAAATAGGTATTAGGAGTTCATGTGTTCCAGTCTATCATATCAACATCCCTTCTTCTGAATCGTTGTAGCTTCACTTCTCCAGATATAATATCTATCACCATGCATTTCCAAATGGTGAAGACTACTAGATTCTTTTCATCACAAAACTGGCTTATGCTCAAAAGATTATACTTGAGTCCTTTGACATAGTGAACTTTGGATATGGTGATGTTTCCTCGGTGTAGCTCTCCAAAACCTTTAGTCTGTCCTCTAGAGCTATCTCCAAATGTTACATCTGGACCCTTTTCTTTGGTATAATTCATCAGCACCTTCTTGTTCCCGGTCATGTGCCTTGAGCATAAGGAATCTACAAACCATTCTTCACATCCAATGTTTGAATTTGTGGAGATGTGGTAGTAGTCCTTCCACCTTTTCTGCAATCAGACAAGCAGAGATTTAGGTACCCAAATCTGTGTGGGTCCTTGGGGGTTAGTCGGTTTCCTGGAGAAATGGTTTCTCCTGGGATTGTGAAAGTTGTTATTATTACCCCTATAAGGTGTGTAAGGTCTGGGCCTATATCTTCTATTAGGATTGTGTACTGGATATGCCTCATAAAACTGATGGTGTGGGCCATGTCTAAATCTTGGCTGAGACCATTTATTAAATCTTTGAGGTCTCCACACCTATTCATTTTGGAAATTAGGATAACCTTGAAGTTTCCATTTGCCCCTCCCATTTTGAAATCTGTTTTTGGGGAGTCTTTGATAATAGTGGGCATGTTGTCTCGGCTGCTGCTTTTGCCTTAGCCATTGCCTAGTCTCATGTCTAGGTGGCTGCCTTGTATACCTAGTCTGCAGCCTAGACCTGTGACTTGATTGTTGCCTGTTTTGAAATACAGGTTTGTATATTGGCTCAGCAGTCGAGATAATTGTTTTTCCCTTGATGAAAGTGGTTTTAGAACCAGAGGGAGTGTGGGGGTCATATCCAAGGCCTAATCTAGAATATAATGACCTTTTATTTGTACACAATTTGTCCAGGGTTAGAGATGCCTTCAGGAAAGTTATTTCATTCGCCTGATTTTTACTTAGCTGAGTCAGTTTAGTAAACTCAGCTTTTACATGAGCAAGTGCAGCTGATTTTTCACTATTTAAAACAGTTAATCATTTTATCTCAGCTGTGGTATTATCAGCCTGGTTTGTGGAGTTATCTGCAGACTGTTTTTCAAGATCAGCTTTGGTTTTATTAAATTTTAGGCTGAGTTTTTCAAAGTCATTTTTCAACTGCCCATTTTCATCTTGCAGCTGGGTCCTCTCGGCTGATACAGTTTGGTGTGTAGTTTTTAATCTCTCAAAATATTTGAGAAGCTGATTTACAGACTCGTGTAAGTCCATGTCTTGTGACATGTCTGAGCTGTTATTATTTGAAACCGAGGGTTTAGATGTTACCTCTTCATCAGCTAGATTGGCCATCAGACAATCATATTCTTCATCATCATTAGAGAAGAATCTGTTGCTTGATTCTACTCGCTCTTGATCTTCTCCGATGAGGGCCTTTCTTCGGTCTTCTTTTCTGCTCACCTCCTTCTTTCTTTCGTCTTTCTTGAGATCAGGATAGTCAATTTGTATGTGTCCTATCTTGTGGCATAACACTCCACCTTCCAGCTTCCAGCCTTTTGATTTCTCCTGGGGTTCTCCTTATAATTCTTTTTGTATTTGGAGTAGTTCTTTCTGAAGTTGTTGAATCTTTGCGTTATGAATGCCATTTCTTCCTCAAAATCAAGTGGATTTGGAGGTTTTACATCAGGTAGGCTCTTGGCGGGGGACTTGGCTGCAAAGGCTATTCCCTTCTCTGCAGGATTGGTAGATGATGAACTTGGAAGCTCAAACTCATAAGCCTTTAGATCAAAGAACAGCTCTTGGATCTTTATTTTGTTAAGATCCTTGGATTCTCTCATGGCCACTGCCTTCATACTCTATTCAGGATTGAGAGATCTTAATACCTTCAGCGCCATCTCCCTGTTCCCATATGATTTTCCCAGGAAGTTAATCTCATTGATGATTTCAGTGAACCTTGTGTCCACTTGGTCTATGGATTCGCCATTCTTCATTTTGAAGTTGTCAAATTTTTTAGTAGTAATTGACAACTTGTTTTTCTTTATCAGCTCGGTTCCCTCACACATTAAGGCTAATGTGTCCCAGATTTCTTTGGCGTTTTTGCAGTTCTTGATCTTGACCATTGTTGATTTGTCAAGAGTTTAGTACAGCACGTCTCTGGCCCGGTTGTCAAGATTGACCAGCTTTCTTTCTTCAGTGGTCAGCTCCGTCCTCTGCTTTGGGATCTTCTCTGGCTTCCCGACTGTAATCTCCTCAGGAGTGTTGTCCTTCTCGAAGATGAAGGGACCATCTTCTATGATGCACCACATGTCGTCATGGATTGAAGATAGGTGTGCCTGCATCCTTATCTTCCAAAGATCATACTCGTCAACTGAAAAAATAGGTAATCTAGAATGCATGTGTTCCATTTCTAAAATGAGCTTAAAATATATCCTCGATATATGGATCTGGTTCTTGAAATATTGAACCAACCTCTCCGATACCACTTGTAGGTCACAAGTCGTCCAAGAATAAGTCTACGGGGGGTGAATAGACTTATTGAAACTCTTTTCCACAAAGGATGAGTTTCTCAGCTGATAGTAGATGACTTAGAGTCGTCTATGTAAGTGCGGAAATTAGCTGATGACGAATACAGAAATAGTCAATGGAACAGTTAAGTATGTATGCAGCAGGTAAGTATGATAATGAAAGCAGTAAAACACGCAGGCAATTATAGTGGTCTCAGAGGTGGGGTAATCCTCTACTAATCCATTTTTCTCCAAACCAGTTGGAGATGAATTCACTATAATTCTCAACCAGTGATAAATATTACAGTGATCCAACCAATTACAACAACTTCCAACCAGTGGAATTCCTTGCCATTGCAACTCCCTTTGACTGTCTTGCACCTTTTGATCTACGATCCTTGGATGCCTTTACAGTCTCTCAACTTCAACCAGTGAAGTACCCCGAACGCAGGTTTTAAAGACAAGCGTGTTTGTCTTCTCCAACTAAGAGCTTCTTCAAATAAGAACTTTAGAACTTTTGCTCTTTCACGTTGCTATTGTTCGCTTGATTGCTTTGTTTGCTTTAATGGCATGTAAGTATTGTTCGCATCGTACTGCTCAACTTCAAATCTTCAGATATAAATAGGTGTCGGTCCTTGAGAGTTTCTTCATAGCCGTTACAGATCTGTAACAAATCCGTCTGTTGGAGAAATAGACTTCTTTGTTTTTTTTTCTGAACGTTGCAAGGCTGGATTCCCATATTTTAATCCAATTCCAACCGTTGTGAAGACTTCCATGTGATAGCGCCGAATCTTTTGAATATAATAAGATTAAAGTCTCCAATGGTGAGTCTCGATGAATTACTTAATTCATATCCTTTCTGGGAATCTCTCCAATCTGTCTTTAATCACCCGCATGTGACTTTCCGTAAATCTTGACTATTCAACGCATGCTGACGTGGACTGGAGTACTTGGCTGATTACTTGGCTGACCTCTCTGTGGTCAACTAGACTGATGTGCATTCAACCTTCTCTGGTGTCGACTTGTCTGATATGCCCACTTGTCTGCAGTCTTCTGACCTGATTTGAACATGACTTATCTGATGGTCAGACTACAGATGAGTTGACTTTCCTTCTTGACTGAAGTCTGGTCCAACTTCGCTGATTAATTTGTTTGACCAGAACTTCTCTGATAGGTTGCCTGATATGACTTGTCTGTGGTCAACCTTATCTGAACAGGTGAGTTGACCAAGACTCGGCTGATATGAACTTAGCCAATTTTTAAGCCTAACTTATGTGGCCTATAGAAGATACTCATTTGGTTCTTCTTTACATTTTGCCAAGTATCTAACTTATCATTATTTGGCCTATGGAATATACTCATTTGGTTCTTCCTTACATTTTGCCAAGCAATTTAAAACATACATTTGAATATAAAGATGACATCATCAAAATCTAAAAAGTATTCCTAACATCGTTTACTACCGAAATAGACGAGAGCTCGACTCCCCCTTCTTCTGGTCTCAAAGCATAACACCAATAACCAGTGCAACCTCCTCGGAGGAGTTTCACCGCTTTCATAGCACTGATCAGGAATCTTCGACTACCCTGTTTGCATCCCACAAAGGAGTGTTCAGTACCGTCATCAGCTAACATCGAAATGGTTCTCGCTCTATAGTTCATGATCACCCCATGTCGATCCAGCCCATCCTCACCAAAGATCAAATCTTCATCCTTAATGTCTACCACAATCACATTAGAAGACCAAGTCCTCCCCGCGATACTCAACGGAAAATCTCTAATCTCATGATCCCTCACAAACTATCTCCACTAGGCAGTTTAACAACAAACAGTTCATATGCAACTAGACAATCAACATGCAGACGACGCACACAATCCAAAGATATGAAAGTGCGTAGCACCAGAATTGAACAACATGGAAACAGGATGATCAAGGATGTGAACGGTACCTGTAACCACTGTCGCATCAGGATTTCTGGCTCGTCTCATCTCATACACATGGGGCAGAACAGATCCCGCACTAGACGCTCCCCTTCTAGAAGACTATTCACGTACTCGACCTCTACCGAAACTCTGCTGAGGCTGATTAGATATTGGAGCCTGGTTCACGATCAGTTCTCTCGTATCCGGGGCTGACATCTGCGTAACTGGCGCCCGAATCGCATCTCCACAGTATGCCGCATGATGCCCCGAACGACCACAATTATGACACTATAGCAGCGGCCTGTCACACTCACTCATCATATGTCCCGGACGACCACAGTTAAAACAAGTATGACCATGAACAGGAATAGTCGGAGCAGACTTAGAACCATGGCCTCGCCTAAATGACGGGGATTGATTCCCAAAGGCTCGCGGACCAGACTGAGTCTTCTGATGCCCACCAAACTTACCTTCCAAAAACTGACCGGAAGTCTTCTGCTTCTTACCCTCTATTGCCACCTCCGTCGCAAAAAAAAGGTATCTCATAAGCCATCGCCCTGTTCTGATAGTCTTTAAAAGTCATACACCCAAGGCCTGACATATAGTGGCGAACCCTCGGTTTCATCCACATGTCGAAGTGGCGGATCTTGTCCTGTTCATCCCGGACCTGATTCCTCACGTAGTGTAGGTGCTAATTATAATCTTTGATTGCTTGAGAGATAGGAACATCCTGCGGTTTCGCCTCGAAGAAGGTTCGAATCCTTCCCTCTTTCACTACCCATGGACAATACTCAGCCTCCATCAATTCCCGGAACTCATCCCATGTAGCTGCCCGGTCACGCGGTTTCACTGCCTGCCACCACGTTGCTGCCTCGTTGGCGAGAAAGTACCGAGCAATAGGTACTTTCCTCTCCTCGGAGCAGTTTGCTGCCTCGAATACTCTCTCCATCTCAAATATCCAACTCTCCCAACCAGAAGGGTCGGAGGTACCAATAGACCATGGAGGACGCATACGAATCAGATCCTGAAGCAACTTATCGGTACCAGAACCAGTAGGCGGAACCAGAGTAGCATTAGCTTGATTAACCAGGACCACCTGAGTTAGCAGCGCCATTTGATTCGCTACTTGCTGCAGTATGTTAGCTACCCCGACGTTATCATTAGTGGTACCGAAGCTAACAGACTGATCACGCTGATCTTCAGCACTAGGCTGGGCACTGTTCGACAAAAATGGCGTTGCCGAACCAACCTTAGAGCTATTGGACATGGCCGCCCCATCGGCTGCGCCACGTCCCCTACCGCGTCCACGTCCTCTACGAGCAGACATTCTGAAGAAGTAACTAGTGAGTACAGTTCAAACGCAAAACACATCATGATATTAAGAAATGAATAACACAGGATAACGCAACGAGTCAAGTTAAGAAAGCTTACGAGCACCGGCGTACTGAGATGATGGCATAGTAGTGATACTGTTCAGAAATGACATTCGACTAGACCCAAATAACCGACAACCTAGGTATCTATAAACCTAAGCTCCGATACCATATTCTATAACACCCCCAAGACGTTCAGGGCATATTACAGTGCTGTGGATCCAACCCTTTAGAATCCACCAGGCTAACTCACAACTTGACATCGAGACTGACGACAAACATCATCAACATACAAACGATTCCACGATTTAAGACGTTCACAAATAATAGACTGAACCCAACAGTGCAATTCAACATCAAAACCATTCCTAAATCGGGTGCACAACAATTACAAGTCGAAAAGAAGAAAGTACTCGAGTACTGAAACAAATGACATAATTAAATAAATTAAAAGACTAGACACCAAACGAACGACCATTAAACAGAATCACCCTTGCCCATCATCCTCGCATTGTGCGCATGCTCGTTCGCCTCCATGACCTGTACCTGAAATACAAAAGTATTTCCCCTATTTAAGGGGTTAGCGACAACAGCTAGTGCAAGTACAATCCATTTGAACTACCATTCTAATCAGATGAAATTAGCGCCAAAATTATTTTAGAAAATATTTATATTCCGGAATATTATGGTGCACATGCACAAAACATAGTTCTCCAAAAAAAACATTTCAAAGGTTAACCGTTAGTACGAGACTCACGGGCATCGTACCCCGCAGAGGCCTCATCGAACCATCCCTGGGTGGTTAACCCCACTTCACGATACGCATACACACAGCACTATGTATCCCCAAAGGCCCCGTCAGACCATCCCTGGGTGAACATACGTATTCACATCCACAGCATACACAGGAAGCGATAAATCAAATACTAGAATACGCATACAAATGTAAAGTACTTGCCTTTGAGACATATTCGACGAGACGGAAAATAACGACCATTAGGAATGACCTGGAGTGACCATGACCGTTCCTAAATGAAAGGTTAACACGAATCAGTCCTAAACGACATCATTAACCGAACGGAATACACCAACAACCCCGATTACCAACCATAACCATACACGCATGATCAATACGGGCTAGGATTTTCACAAAACCTCCCCGAATCAACAATTCACGGACTTACCTCGACGGAAACGGATTGGGAATCACCCAATAACAATAATCCATAAGAAATATAACCACATAAACGAAGAATTCGAGTTTAAAAGGACAAAACCCGAAAAACCCCCAAAATCGATGACGTTAGGGTTCTAAGCCAAAATACCTTGAATTCGAATGGAGCAGGATGATTTAGTTGATGATAATACGCTACCAAGATACCACGGTGCTGGAAGACAATGAATACATGGATTGAAAGTGGCAAAAATTGCCCCTGGAAGGAGTTCTTGCATCGCCCGTCGAAAAAAACAAAAAGGAGTGAATGGGGGATGATGTCATCTGTCTGCTGTTTTTAAAACAGCGGGCTGTTACGGCCGTAACAACAAGACCATTACGGACGTAACCTTAGGCCTATTACGGCCGTAACCATTGGGGTGTTACGGCCATAACACCCTGCTGGACTGCAGCTTGGGTAGGCTGCTGTCCTAACTGCCCCTAACGACACCGAAACCCGAACCTGCTAACAACTCGAACATACGGTTATGAAGTATTCCCCATGACGAATCTAGGCGCTAAAATTAAACACAATTCCAACTACCCGAAGGTTCGGAATTTCACAACGGAAGTAAATTTCCCCCAAACTTTAGGAAATTACAAAACGGCACAAACGTTCAAAAATCATGATATGACGTCGGATTATCAAACCAAAACTAACAACACGAATAACTCAACCATACGGACTCATGGGAACAAAGAAATGACGAAATCGAATGAGTTTTACGAGAATCGAACGTACATACGACAAGATCATAACATAAAGCGAATTACGTAAAAACATCTCCGAAACTCGTCCAAATGGGAAAATGCCAAGAACAAAATAGATTCAAACCGTCGAAATGGTTACAAGATAGTCGTTAAAAATAGAAATGCGCCCAAAAATGCTAAAAATAGAACGTACGGATATTACATGAATATTGTGATCAGAATGGGATTCAACATGAAGTATCAGCTGCAAGAACACCACAACAAAATGGTGTAGCTGAAAGAAGAAACCGAACCCTCAATGAAGCAGCCAGGACAATGATTGCTGAGTCTGATCTTACAAAAAGGTTCTGGGCCGAAGCTGTCAACACAACATGCCATACTCAGAACAGAAGTATGATAGTAGGGAGACACTGTAAAACTCTCTATGAGGTTTGGAATGGCAGATTACCAATTGTTTCATATTTTTATATTTTTTATTATAAGTGTTTTATCCACAACAATGTCAAAACCCAACTGAATGCCTTTGATGCAAAAATGATGATGGTCTCTTTATGGGATACTCATGAATAAGCAAGGCATACAGAGTCTTTAATAAACGAACATTAATTGTGGAATAAACACCTCATGTTGTCTTTGATGAATCTACTGTTGAGTACAAAAATCAGGTGGAACAAATTGAGAAAAAGGTCAAAGCCGCCTCTTTAGAAGAAGTCATCATCAATGACACAACATTGATGGACCAAGCTGATGAAGACTCAACTGCAGATCAGCCAGATTCACCTACCATAGACGATCCCATCATAGCTGAAGATGATCCAATCACAGCTGATCCAATCACAGCTGAACCAAACACAGCTGCAATCCAACAAAACCTAGCTGAAGTATAGACATATTCAACAAATTCTCAGCCTACTCCAGAAGGAACAATAATGATAATCAACAACCAAAAGCAGAAGATGAAGATGATATTCTCAAATGGCTAAAGGATCACCCCATTCAACAAATAATTGGGTACCTAACTTATGGAGTCAAAACCAGGAAATCAAGTGAACTAATAGGAGTGGCAATGCTTTCTTGCTTCATGTCCCAAATAGAGCCCAAAACAACAGAACAAGCCCTGGATGACTACATACGAGTGATTTCAATGCAAGAAGAGTTAAACCAAATGGGGAGGAACAATGTATGGGAGCTGATAGACAGACCAAATCACAAAAAGGTTATTGGGGCCAAATGGGTTTACAAAAACAAGTGCGATGAAGATAGAGCTGTTGTTAGGAATAAAGACAAATTGGTTGCAAAGGGATATGCTCAATGTGAAGGAATATATTTTGATGAAACATATGCACCCGTAGCAAGACTAGAAGCATCAAACTATTCCTTGCCTATGCAGCCTTCAAGAATTTTGAAGTACATCAAATGTACGTGAAAAGTGCCTTTCTCAATGAAGTACTGGAAGAAGAAGTTTATGTTGAGCAACCTCTGTATTCTTCAAAGGAGAGAAGGTATAAAAGCTTTTGAAAGCTTTATATGGACTCAAACAAGCACCAAGAGCCTGATATGAGACTATCCATATTTCTTGAGAAAAATAGATTCTGCAAGGGAAAGGTGGACAAAGCTCTATTCAGAATTGAACATGAAGACCACATACTACTAGTTCAAGCATATGTGGATGATATCATATATGGCTCAACAAACCCCGAGCTATGTGAAAATTCTCAAACATCATGCAAGGAGAATTTGAAATGAGCATGATGGATAAACTGAACTTCTTTCTTGATTTAAACTGGAATCTTTATCATGCAAGCAAAATATACAATGGAGCTGATCAAAATATTTGACATGAAGTCAGCCAAGCCTCAGGGAGTACCAATGAGCACATCTGTCCACACTGATTCAGATGATGGAGGCATTCCAGTGTTTCTAACCTACTACAGAAGGACTAATTGGATCACTATTATATCTCACTGCAAGCAGGCCTGACATGTCATATGCAGTAGGAGTATGTGCAAGATTTCAATCCAAGCCAAAGCAGTCCCATCACGAAGCAGCAAAAAGGATAATCAGATACATAAAATACACAATCAATGTTGGATTATGGTATCCTAAAGATGACAACTTTGAACTGTCAGGATATTCTGATGCTGACTTTGCAGGATGTAAAATCAACAGGAAATATCAGTTATTTGATACTCTGTGCTGACTCTTTCCACCCTTACTGTTTTGTTAAGCACATGGTCTCTGATGATATGATGCTTGACATCTATGTGTTTTGTTCTCGGGTGTAGGAATGGATTGTTTGTTATAGTAATTGCGCTATTGTTGTCACACCATATTGGTACTTCATTTGTAATGATGTTGTAATCCCTTATGTTGTTGCCCGAAATATTATCCGAAGATAGATATTGCTGGAATGGTCGAGCAACAGCAAATTGCGAGAGCACGTCCGAGGGAATGTAAAAACACGAGATTTGCCGGGTTTGTTAGGCCCGGGCTTGAATGCTCTCGCGAGATGTTATTAATACAAATATTCGTGGATACAAGTATTAATGTAAGAATCTAATTACAATGAGTGTAAAAGATCCTATTTATCTAACTCTTGAGCGAAGCCTTGGTGTTCTTGCTCTCTGCCGATCGTCTTCTGTGTGAGAGAGGCTGAGAGAGAAGAAAGAACCGAGAGATAGTTGTTGTCAAGAGTAGGAAAGCCAAGTTCTGGGCTGAATCAGAGAGAGTGTCCCCGCTCTTTTCCATATGCTGGCGGCCTTCTATTTATAGGGGCTGAGATGCCTTGTTTTCTGGCGGGCGATCGCCTTTCGTCCAATATAATAATGGGGCGATCGTCTTTAAGTCACATGGGCTGTCTGCATAAAGCTTGCGGCCGCCGGCTGGCAACTGGCGGTCCAATGAGGAGCCGGCACGCGTCCTGAGTTGCTGTCACGGGCGGTCCCACTGACACCTTTCGGCGGGCCTATCGGTTGGTGGAAGGATGCTGACAGGCTGTGGTCAACGGACCATGTGCATCAGCGCCTTTTCCGGATCTGCATGTGGGTCTTGTTCCGAGCTTCGGCCTTTGCCGACTGGATGATCATCGGCTTCGCGCATCGGCCCTTGCCGACTGGGCGATCGATGGCTTCGCACATCGACCCTTGCCGACTGGACGATCGATGGCTTTGCGTGGCATGAGGAGGTCGCCACTTGGTCGGTCGCCAGGAGTCGATCGCCAAGTACCGAGAGATGATCACCTTCAGATGTCGATCGCTCGGCACCGGGACTTGTCTTAAGACCTTCGGCCGGCCGATCTGTCTTGGCTGCTCGACTATGGCTAGGTCGCCTGGCCTCTGAGGCGATCGCCGGTCGAGGCGTATAATTCTCGACACAACAATTGCCCCCCAGCTTGCTCCGATGTTGAAGACATGGGGCGAGGTGGTTCTTGCTGGCGATCGTGTTGGATGAGGACGGGCGATCCGTTGAGCTGACTTTGGTTTCCGGACTTGGGCGATATGGTCGATTGGCTAGCTATCTTCGGTCTTGTACCTGCAAAAAACAATATTGGCCGATCCCTCGTAGAAACTTGATAGTTTCGTCGCTGAGGAATCGTGCACAATCGCGGAGTTCGATGGACCGACTCCATGACCGTGTCTTATGCGCGAACGACATTGTCTGTCTCGTGACTCATTTTATTGTGAGGGTCCTCTGTTAGGCTGCGCCTCGCCTCGTATTTAAACGAAGGGCGTGCGGTCTTGGTCTAGATGAGTCCTTGCGCGGGGCGTCGTCGGATTAATCAACTCCACTTCCGCGGCTTGTTAGCTCTGCTTCCACCTCGGCCCGCCATGAAGATGGCGAACCTCGACGGTGTACGTTGAGACGGGGGTAGTGGCACGTTGCATTGTCCGGGTTTGCCATGTTAGATGATGAACCTTTGAGGGCGGGCGATCGTGTCCACTGATTAGTTTTGGAGGGCCCTCAGACTACGCTGGCCTCGTATTTAAACGAAGGGCGGGCAATCTTGGCCCAAAGGGACCTTGCATGGCCGAAGCAGCCGGTTCCATCGACTACCAGGACCATGGCTGCACTCTTCCACCTCGGATCGTCATGTAGATGCCGACCTTCGACAGTGTACGTTGTGCGGTGGAGGCGATCTCATGCCTTAGTCCATCATGTTAGATGGTGAACTGTAGATGGCGAACGAGTCCTCCAGTTTTGATGATGTTGCTTGATACCGGCGATCGGGCTGGAAGACTGGAGATCGTCGTTCGGGCGCCGATCGCGCTGCTCATAGGCTAAGAAGAAACCTTTGCCTGGCCAGAAAGTCTGCGGCCTTAGCTCGGAAGATCGCGTAGGTCGAGGGTTGGTCTTTCGTAAGATGCCTGAACATAAGCGAGAGACCATGGAATCCTCCTAGGACCGCGTAGAGGGCGATCTCATCGCTTACGGGCTCGCCGTTGAGGATGATCTCGTCTACCCGGCCGATGTAGTCCGAGTCGGACTCTTCTTCCCCTTGCCTGATCTGCATCATGCGATGGGTACCTTCTGGCCGAGCGACCCTGGTGGCAAAGTACGCTGTGAAGTCGTTCGCCAGTTGGTTAAAGGAGCCGATGGATCGAGGCGGCAATGAGGTGTACCACCTGTGGGCAAGGTCGTCCAGCGTCAGTGGGAACATTCGGCACCTGGTCGCGTCTGATGCCCCGCACCCGGTCATGTAGATGTTGAACTTGCTCAGGTGAGTTCCGGGGTCTGATCTCCTTTCGTACAAAGGTGTTTGCGGAGGAGCGATCTTACGCTGCACGGGGGCGAGCTCGATGTGGACCGCGAGCGGTTCGCTCGGCCCGGCGATTTTGCTCTTGGCGCCTGCCCCAGATTCCAGGATCGCCTTCATGTCGTCGAGCTGGCGTTGCATCGCGACCATCGCTGCAGCTTGGTCGCTCGTGGATCGGCTTTTGGAGCGGGAGCCGAGGCGATCGTGTACCGATCTCCTGACTCCGCTGCTGCCGACCTCGTCTCTTTGGCGAGGGGGAGCCAGATGGCTGGTTGGCTTTCTGGGAGTTGGATACGCCGAACTCCTGGTGACGGACTCGAGCCCGCTGCCTCGGCCGGGCCGATCGCCGGTCGCCAAGATGGGTCGCTGCCTAGGCGATCGAAAACAGAGGTGCCCCGGCTGGCGAGCGCCTCTTCTTGCGACTGGGAGCCTCCTAGCGATCGCTCGGTCAGTAGCGCCTTGAACTTCCGTTTGGTCTTGCGGCGGATGGCCGAGGGGGTTATAGCGGGCAGCGCGTCGAGAGTTCTCTGTCGCTCATGTAGGATGGCCACGGCCTTTTCGATCTGTTACGCGGTTTGGAACTGATCGAGCGAGAGGCTTGGGCCGTCCCTTCGGGGCACAATCGAGAGTCTCGGACCGCGGCGGCTGCCCTCCGCCATCGGCTGTGGCTCGGACTGAGACGGAACGAGGCGTCTGGCGGATCGGCCAGCGGCTTTCTTCGACGAGGAGGCAGAAGTCATGATTCTGAAAGCTTTCTCTAAAGAACAGTGAGTGTTTCTTCAGGTATATATCCCGGAGAACTGTGAGTGTTCTTCGAGACGGTAGAAATAATAATGAGGGTAAATCGCCCCTTCCTCTAGCGCCAATTGTTGTTGCCCGAAATATTATCCGAAGATAGATATTGCTGGAATGGTCGAGCAACAGCAAATTGCGAGAGCACGTCCGTGGGAATGGAAAAACACGAGATTTGTCGGGTTTGTTAGGCCCGGGCTTGAATGCTCTCGCGAGATGTTATTAATACAAATATTCGTTGATACAAGTATTAATGTAAGAATCTAATTACAATGAGTGTAAAAGATCCTATTTATCTAACTCTTGAGCGAAGCCTTGGTGTTCTTGCTCTCTGCCGATCGTCTTCTGTGTGAGAGAGGCTGAGAGAGAAGAAAGAACCGAGAGATAGCTGTTGCCAAGAGTAGGAAAGCCAAGTTCTGGGCTGAATCAGAGAGAGTGTCCCCGCTCTTTTCCAAGTGCTGGCGGCCTTCTATTTATAGGGGCTGAGATGTCTTGTTTTCTGGCGGGCGATCGCCTTTCGTCCAATATAATAATGGGGCGATCGTCTTTAAGTCACATGGGTTGTCTGCATAAAGCTTGCATGGGCTGCTTGGCAAACCAGTGCGGTCGATGAGGAGCCGCACGCGTCCCGAGGATTCTTTGTCACGGGCGGTCCCACTGACACCTTTCGGCGGGCCTGTCGGTTGGTCGAAGGATGCTGACAGGCTGTGGTCAACGGACCATGTGCATCAGCGCCTTTTCCGGATCTGCATGTGGTCTTGTTCCGAGCTTCGGCCTTTGCCGACTGGATGATCATCGGCTTCGCGCATCGGCCCTTGCCGACTGGGCGATCGATGGCTTCGCACATCGACCCTTGCCGACTAGACGATCGATGGCTTCGCGTGGCATGAGGAGGTCGCCACTTGGTCGGTCGCCAGGAGTCGATCGCCAAGTACCGAGAGACGATCGCCTTCAGATGTCGATCGCTCGGCACCGGGACTTGTCCTGGGACCTTCGGCCGGCCGATCTGTCTTGGCTGCTCGGCTATGGCTAGGTCGCCTGGCCTCTGAGGCGATCGCTGGTCGAGGCGTATAATTCTCGACACAACACCTTAGTTATTGTCTGATCCAAAGAATTTGAGCACAACAGCTACATGCATCTAGGTATTTTGACTCAGTTGTGATATTGAGTTTGACACCTGCTTCTTACTGAACCAATATATTAGTCTGTTTCCAAGGAATTGACACATTCCCCATTAGAAACATAGTTGGTTGACTGTTTGACTTCTGATACAGCCGCGTTTTTTATTCCTTGCTTTCTTTATATTAGATAGGTAATCTTAGTTGTGATTTGATCAACTATGTTTCTGCATCATGGCTGTGATTCTGATCAGCTAGGTTTCTGCATCTGTGATCCATTCATAGACCACCTTTTGCTCAACTCTGATTCCTTGATCATATTCTATGAACAAGTTGTGTTGCAGAGGCCTTATAACATCGATTTCGATCATCATTCTAGCATAAGATATTCTGGACTGAGTGGTGGTACATTCATCAGCATATATTGGCTTTCACAAAACACTTCCGATTCTATTCAAGGATTTCCTCCCCAGTAGTTCAAAGGCAGATTAGGAAGTTGAGTCCACAAGGGAACTTCCTTGAGTATTTCTTTCTCAAAGCTGAAATTAGCATCCCATTCCTTCACTATATTAGGACGATTTGCTATTGTGTTTTGTCTATTATACAACACCAGATTCCTCTCTTCCAATGAATTGAAACGAACCACAAAAATAGCCCTCACTATCAAAGTAAATCTCAGAATTCTCTATGTTCAACTTCTTAGCAAATAAAGTCTGTAGATATCTAATAGTTGGAGAATCCCCAATGACATGCAAAATTACTGCACACTTCCATTTCATCGCCTCAATTTCATCATTTTTCTCTAGACATGCCACAAGAACCCCTTCTTTCAAAATAGGAGCAATAAAATCAAGACGCATACCTTTCTTCACAATTGGGAGAGGTCTAATTGGAGGAATTGCTACCTATGGATACTGCTCAAGCTCCAGTCGGCACTGCACCTCCGGTCTCTCACTCGCCATTTCCGAATTCTCTGGATGCCAAATGCGGTAGCATTTGTGGCCTTAGATTTTTTGTTGTGAAAACTCAGAATTCCTCGGTGTAGTCATGGTAGATCTGGTACTTCCCACCGTAGAAGCCATCGGAGTAGCCTTCTTTGTCGGAACCACTACCTTCTTCCGCTTTCTCGATCGTCCTCGCTGGTCTGCCATTGGCGAAAGCACATTTTAGCCTAAATCAACTATCGTGCGCTGCGAGAGCTTGTCCTTTTCTTGATTTCTATTTACATGCAATATTTGTTGGTTAAAAAAAATATAGAACTTTGGTATTTATCATTAAAATACATTCACATCAAATGAATCCCTTTTATATACGTTAAAACATTAAATCAAATGAAATATGGCCGTTTATATTCAGCATTAAATTAAGGAATTTTGGGGAATAATAGCATTGAATTTGGTGGAACTATAAAAAATTCGCTAATACTATCTTAAACTACAAAAATTACAAAAACGTACATATATTCTTGAACGGAGAAATATATGTAGATAATTTATAATCAAAGTATTATAAATTAATTATAAATTTACAAAACATAAAAAGATAAATAATATAAACATATCGATCGATTTAACTACCAATACCCTATCCATTATTTTATTTTCTTTTTGGAAAACCATTATCCTGTTCCGGTAATTATTATTCTCGTGATGTGTCTTACCTAATACTGATTGTAGATACATAGATGGAAGGTTCTAGATCCTTCTAGAGGTAGTAGGATCCTATTAGATGTCTTACCTTATATATGAATCCTATGTATGGAAGGACTCTCATTGTAATGCCTATATAAAGGCCCCTCTTTCAGTGTTATGAATACGATTGATTGACTCTATTTACAGTCTTTTACTTTCTCCTCAAACACGTTATCAGCACGTAGTTCCCAGCTGATCAAGAAAAACTTTTCCTCCCGTTTTTCTGCAAAATTCCGAAAAAAAATCGGATTTTTTTTCCCAAAAACCCTAAGCACTCACCCGTCGCCGCCGCCTGCTGCAACGGTGGAGATAGAGTTCTGAGTAATGTTGATTACTGAATCTATTGCCGAACAGAAGCAGATTTTTATAAGGAAATTTGGATATCCGACCTCATCCAATATCGAGCTGCTGCACTGCCGCGTCCGAGTCCTTTTTCGGCCGATTATCGAGCCCAATAGCCCTTTCCGGGCATTTCTCAACTCTCCATCTTTTAATACTTAATGATTCATTTGTTCATTGATTTGCACACTTATGAATCTTACCATGTTTATATTTTTCGTGAATATAGGAAAATATATTGCTCATGATGATGTGCAAAATATGGAGGGAAGCCATATTTATTATCCCGTTCAAGGATCGAAGTAAATATAGAACCGAGTACCACGAAAATATGTTGCTCATATGGAGAGAAGCTCCCGTTCAAGGATCAAAATAAATATGGAACCGAGTACCCACGTAAGATTTTATTAAAGTTTCCGTTTTTCAATTCCTCTCTTTTGGGTATTTTTTTTTGGGAATTGGAGAACTGGGTTCTTTATCCCCCTTGCTACTTTGCGGTGGATGAGACTATGAGAGGTGGTATCACTCTCATATGTCGAAGTAAACTGTGTGACGGTCCTGGGGGAGTCACAGATAATTGTTGAAAGTCGATATTTGTGGTTGTTGCATACACCACGGTTTGGGTGCGATTTGACGTCGCCGTTTTGTCGATTTTAAACCAAAAATTGAATAAAACGAACATTGTCGGTAACGGTAAAGTTATGACTTGTTCATGATTAGTCACGGATTTGTGACGTACAAATGGGACAAACATCGATTGCGACGGATATGTCGTGGTTAAAATCGATTTGTGACGGATTTATCACGTTGAATTGAGCGACCACCACGTTGGTCTTGACCCAATCCCATACTTGGACAACTCTATCTTTCATCCTATTAAAATAAAATATTGCATATAGGTGTAGACATGCACCGTCTCCTTGCAATATGATATATGAAAGAATGTACGAGTAGTTCTCATGAATTTTAACAGGTAAAGCAATAGCATATTGCGGTTAATACATGAATTCGTTGACCTCGATTATAGTTCGTGTGACTATACGTTCGAATACTTTTTCAAGTATTTATAAAGGCATGTGCCTTATACATTTGACTATGTTTAGTAGATCTTATTGGATGGTCAGGACAAGTTGGTTATGGTATATTCATTATGTCTTATGGTTCAAAATGCTTAATATTGATGCACCGCGTTGCATCCATATAACATGACTATTATGACATATACTTGCAAATTGGGAATTAAAATTGTTGGTTGATTTGATGCACTTTGGTGGATTTTGTCTACACTTTTGATCATGACTAGGCTCATCCTCCTTGGTATTTGTTTATACTTTTAAAGTTCAAACGGAATAAGCGGTTTTTAAACAGCCTTAGTTGTACCGACATTCCTACTTTCTCTGCAAGTCTATCAAGTTGGAGTTACTGAAAGGATCATTAGTTTAGATAAGAAATCGAACACCCTGCTGCGTTTAAACGCACATATGGCTGTCATTGCTATATTTTTGCATCAACACTTATGCCATTGGATATGGTCTCAACCTTGTTTTCTCACTAAATTTAGGAAATACTAAATCAGCCAATTAAAACATGCACTGTAATCTGAGTTTAATTATCTATATGGTGTAAAATATATGGATAGAAAGATACGAAAGTCTAGTTTCCAAAACATCTGACCGTTTGTCCATAGCCTTCCTAACAAGGGAGTTATCGCTGTTTTAGTGAACAAAGGTCAAGCTGCATGGAATTTTATTTCCAGCGATTGTGCTAACTTTTGTCCGAACCAACTTGGTTCTCATCTTGAATTTGCAAGTGGTATTATGACACATGTTTTTCAACCTCTTTTTGGCCGAATTTTCCATAGATGATGCAATTTTTGGTAAGCATTGTACGCTAAAATATCATCTTTCAAATGTTAAAAACAGTTTCCTTGGGGAAGCCCAAAATACGCACCCTTATAAGAAGGTCGAGCGTATGCATGGTAGTTTTACACCATGCCTGTGTTGTGATTTTGCCCCTTAGGCATATAATATTGCCATGTTATGCACTCAATATGATAGATCATTTTGATCATATCTGGTATAAAATCTCTATGTTGTTAGAGTGTTCGCTATGCTCATGTTTGTAAAATTTTGCAAGCGAAATTGAGTGCGTATTAAGCTATTTTCAGGGAACACAATATTTTTGGATTTCGTGTTATAAATTCATTGTGACTATGATGAGTAGGTCATCACAATCAATGAGCGGTATAACGCTCAAGTTGTTGAATGCCGAATGGCGTTTTCTAGTCACATATGTTCCGTAACAATTGAACCATGTTATGACTCGATGACATATATGCCAAAGTGTATCACTCATAGCATCTCATTGTGATTTGTGAGTTATAAAATCTTATGCATCATTTGTATTGGATATGTGAAAAGAAAATATATTCATGAGTCAATATGGCCCAGCTTATATTAGTTTTTGTAACCAGAAGATGTATTGGGACATTGACACATTTAGGCTTTAATAGTCCGGAGTTTGGACAGTCTGATGATCCATATACCACAGTATTTCCATAGACATCATTTTCGTTGAACAAAGAAGCTAGCTGGATCAAAGACACCAAAGTACATTGGTGGAGTCATGAGCAGGGCTCATGACCGATGATGATATTTATGTCATCCGCGTCTTATTTTCATAAACATGTGTGACGCTAAATACCCCCCCAATGATCCTTCTTTGCCATGTTCATTGATTTAAGCCTATTCTTTGGCACGATTAGGAGATGACACCCTCCTATGCCAAAGAGAATAATGTAGCGACTCGCATAAGCATGGTGCTGAGTCCTCCATTTTCACCGAGTCCTTATACATACATGATCATAAGTATTAGCCTGGGTGGCTTATGATGCTATGATGGTATTCACAAATGGTCGTACTCAAGTAATAACATTTATATGTTATGTTGTTCCTTTGACAATGATTGATAAGTTGATGAAACCTGTGTTTATGGTTGTACAACTTGCGGACCAGTCATTTTAAAGGTCGGTTCACCCACTTGTAGACCAAGTCTTAAAGTGAAATTTTAACGAGTACTTCCTAATATCCAAGGCTACCTTCTCACAAATTTTGGTGCCATTTGGAGACTTGAAAGGAGTTGAACCACTTAAATGAAGTTTTCACATACCACCAGCCGTCCCAACGACCAGTTCGATGTCATTTCGACCGGCATCTGACCACAAGGTTGATGGTTTTGGAATCCTAAACACCCATTTATACATGCTTACAAAATTTTGAGGTGCTTGGGGCTGGTGAAGGGAGTGAAATTTTCAAGAAAGCACTAGAGATTTGATAAAACCAACGGCCTATCATCAGTTCAATCATTCTTTATGTTCGATCCCGGTGGTGCATGGTGGCGGTTTTGTTGGATTTTCAATACCAGTAGCTACGGTTATGTAGCATAGGTCAACATGTCATATTCACCTATATCTATCCTCATTCAAATGATTAGTTACGAGTGTAACAGTATGCATTTTGTTAATCGGATTGTGTTAACAATGAAAAACCTTTATCATCCACATGTTCATGTGCCAAAGTGCGTCACCACAACGCATTATGATGGGTTATAAATGATGAATATGACACGTGCTTTCACTCATAGTCCGTTTAAAATATACCTTGACAGACGATCTCGTAAGTCACTTTGATGAGCCAGTCTTCCCGTCGTTAGGGGGAGATGCGAACGATCATGTTTGAGTAGAACGACTTGGAATTTTCGTAGTTTGTCCCTACTGTGCCTCACCAAGTTCCCTAAAGTGACGAGATTAAATACATGCTGCAACCATGTATGCAACGATTGTGTCCGGTCATGGACGTTCGTCATCTATGAATGGTGATATGGTAACACCACAAATTGTGGTAGATGGTGTTACTAGGCCGTGGATCTCATAGAGTATTGGGATGCCACTTGGTTCGATAAATACTCTCGCTAAGAATTTATGCGAGTTTGGTACATGAAACTTGATCATATGATCAAATGAACTCATCCGTCTCATGTGATTCTGGATTACAGTCATCATTGGGGGACGTCTCAATGAATGCCAATCCATAAAGAGTACTCTATGAATAAAGCTGGTTCACGAGGACGTGGAATGTGAGTTTAATCAAACCATACTTCGTTGAAAATCTACAACGTTGTAGCCTTGGCCTAAAATGAAAATATATACGACCCCAGTATGAACAAAGTGATAGCCCTTTGTTGAAGTGGTGCCGACACTCCAAAGATAAGAACTATCTGTATACTTTGGTAAGGCGAGTGAGAGAAGGAGTTAAACTCACCTCATGGCGCGAGGTTTCTCATTAACGCACTGGAATCGACTATGATGACACGAAACTTAGTTGTGCTATCGTAATGGATGTTATAACATCCACTATCTTTTCAGTTAGATAGTTTCCCAAAAACTGACGTGTAGCTTGTGGTTAAATTTTATCTTAGTGGGGAACTAAGTTAAGTGATAAAAAGGATCTCGTGGTGGATAAGACTCAAATCAAGTGGCTCCTGACCACGGAGTGCGTCGACAAGTGATTGTCGGGAACGCATACTAAGTATATACTTGATTTGGAAGAGATATGCAGCTTTTGCGTGTAAAACTAAGGGTTTATAGAGATGTACTCTTGTGAGAATAAGAGATTCCGCTAAATCCAAAGTTAAGAATGAAATGATCTTGGGGACACTTGATGATGCGCATTCATCAATCGGTTTAAGGCAATCTAATGGACGGTTTCCCTAAGAGACGATAAAGTAATACCTATATGATTCCCAATGACTAGTCGAAGTCATAATAAGACTTGACTCACTTAAGTGATGATGCAGTCTTAAGAGAAAAGTACGGTAATATGTACTCATGTTTTACTCGATGTACTCATTCGTAATAATCCGGTAAAGCCACTGTGATGATGGCCTAGGATGCGCTCACGCAATGTCTCTGATTGAGGTCCCATTAAGGTGTTCTTTTCAAGCAGAATTGCGAGTAGATTCATTGTCATATTGAGATTTGAGTCTGCATTAAGTACGATAGATTAATTAGTGACTCATTCAATTATGTTCTGAGTATAGAATTAAGGTCTTTTCTATTCTTGTTACCCAGCTCCCACAATTTTTATCGGAATAATACACTCCCATGTGAAATCTGGAAGTATCGTCGCTCTACTTCACAGTGGTGATCGAGTTCTTTATAAACCTTAATAGAGGGCAACCGAACAGGTTTTTAGTCTATTAATTTTCATAAAGTGGTGTCCAACACCAACCCATCTAATGGATGATTCGGTCTTCTTTTTCCCCTTGTTCACTTCCCTCAACCTATACGGTTTCTATGGTTCGTGAACAAGTTAAGTTTATACCATCGACGCAAATCAGTTTCACAATTGAATCTTATCCGGCAACCTATCATGTTTCTAGGGAT
This sequence comes from Orobanche coerulescens, assembly GCA_033398695.1. Lineage (NCBI taxonomy): Eukaryota > Viridiplantae > Streptophyta > Magnoliopsida > Lamiales > Orobanchaceae > Orobanche > Orobanche coerulescens. Next base: position 104,916 of record JAWKAU010000110.1, on the reverse strand, counting down.
AAAATTTGCTCCAACCGAAGGCATCCAATGCACTCCCGGTAATTTATCCGTCCTCCCCGAACGACTACCCCGATAATTCGGAAGCATAGCACATCCGGTTTGGATTTCAATTTCCCGAAAACTCGATGAAGGGAAGGAAAACCTTGAAACCTTATAAACTTAATAATTTATCGTGGGAGAATTTTCGCGATTAACGTTACACTTTGCACATTAATCGTTTAAGCACGTTTGTGGCATTCATACAATATGAAACAACCATTCACAACCTAGTTGCTACCAACATGTGGTTCATGGACCGTTCCTAGAAAACAAAAACTCTGTAATCTAATTACAAGTCTTCGTCTTGAATCTTCGTCTTCTCTAAATGGATCTTCCTCCGGTCTTCGTCATTACATATAAATTTTACATTGAAAATTACATCCTAGATACAAATTTTTCTAGTAAAATAAATAGGCTCAAAACGGCCTTTACAACCCAATCGAATAAAATGAACGATTCAAAAACTAAGTCCACGAAACACATCCCCATTCAAAAGCATTCATCCAATAAATACTAATAAATGGAAAGCGTAGAGATACATTGATCCAATCAACAATACGAACTGATCAAATCGATTCACACAATCGGTAATATGAAAAACGTTCAAAATAATTCGGTCGATCACAAGTATTCCAATAAATCAATTTTCCCTTATAAAATGAAATACCATAAATCATTTTAATCATATTAAATCCAATTTAAAATGAGGAAAATTATTTTTAGGCATACACGAAGCAAACAAGCCCGAAACGGGTCCGAAATGGGCCGAACCGTGCCCGAAAATGCCACCAGGTAGCATGCAGGGCTGCCCAGCGGCCCTGGGCCGCGGCCCCCAGTACAGCGTCTGCCCAGGCCGGCTGCAACAGCCCTGGGCCGCGGCCCCTGAGCCTTGGGCCGCGGCTCCCTGCTTCCGGACCCCTCCCGGAATGAAAACACCTTGTTATCCTCCGAGGATACGGCTAGAGCTAGGTGATAAAGCTTTATATGTAAAGATTACTACACTCTTAGTGTTTTAATCTTACTCTCTCTTTATGTCTTGATATTTTTCTCTAAGAAAAACAAGAACAAAGTTGAAGAAGAAGATGACTTGGAGAAAAACTTTTTCTCTCTCTTTTCTCTCATAACTCACGTATGGAAGTATATACTTTAGAGTGATTGTCATCATCTTCATTTATTCAACTTCCCACCACTTGCAACAACTCATGCATGTGAGAATCTAACCCCACCTCCACAATTATCATCCATTAAAGAATGGAGACAAGAGTCCAAAAAGAAGGTGGCTAGAAATGGGGGGGGCATGGAGAAACAGATGAGTTCGGTTCGTTTCGGACTCCCGAGAGTCCAAAAAGATAAACTCCAATTCCATCCCGATGTATTTGTATAGTTTAATTAATCCAATTAATTTCATCATATCAAATACATTATAACATAATTAATTTCTCCAAGAAATAATTATATCCATGAATTAAATTAATCACCCAGTGATATATTTAATTCATTAGGCCGTAAATCAATTTATCCAATAAATCCATTTAGACATCTAATGTCCCAAATTTAGATATCCAATATCTAATACACATAATGAGAGAATTAGCTTGATTCATTCCATCGTTAATCCTATTGCGCGACTCGGTAGGTTCGTCTCAGTCAGCAATGGGAGGAACCAAAGAGTAGTAGCACCACCTAGCCAGCCTGGCGGCCTACACTATACCCCAACTGAGAACGAATGATTGGGATCATTCAAGAACCATTCTGTCGTGAATACCAGTAAACGTATAAACCCTTCTTTCAAATGTCCCGATCAAGTTATAGGGTCACGGTCAGTCAAACCCTATCTGTACTTGACGCTATGCATGCGTTAATGCAAATCGAGATCATCGATCTCTCGTGTATCCAATACAACTAGCTCCAATGCTTTGACCAAAGACTTATGATCTCATCTGCCAATAACCGCATAGGACATATAACCCGCTCACTAACGGGAGAAAGAATTCTATCTTGGTATTCAGTAGGACCTGCTACTTGCCCGTCAAGATGCACGTCGAGGTTGACCCCCGCCTTCCGATTTATAGGTTCGAACTACTCTAATGAAAATCTTGACGTCACAAGCACATCCCTACTAAATCCTCAAGTCGAAGGTTCACGAATACCTATCACAACCTTTCGATTCCGTCATTGACTGTCCCGGAGTGAAATCCGTGTGACGAATCGAGGGTGAGTTGGTTCGAGTATACTAATCCAATTAACATACCTATAACGTGTGCTCCCACTAACCATTAGCGTTCGACAGGCACTCTCCTTGTCAAAGAACACGTCATACAAATATTCACATAAACTTAACGCCCAGTCAAGTTTCATCGACTTGCAAACGATTAAGTATTTGAGCTATAAACTTTTCTAGTGCCTTACCCCCTTATCCAATAAGGAGTGGAACGTTTTGCTCTCAAATACACGGACTAGTTTCTATATGTATATTTACGAGTTAGGAATCCCAGTAACTACCAGTAAATAAAGAAACATCTATTGCCTTATATTGATGATTTACATAATAACAAGTACAATGCCCTCACTCAACATCCTCTGAGTGGCATTCGAGGGCATACTCCTAACAGAGTGACATATGACTATTGTTGCAAAGTAGGACAGGATATGTCCGGTAATTTGCTGAGTCAACTTCGATAGAGCTTTTGTGATCTGCTCAGGTCGATCTAAGTTATGTACTGTATGTGAATGAAAAGCTATGGGTGTCTAGTTTTCATAAGTTCTTACAGTTTCGTTGATACCTATTGAATCGAAGAAGTTATGACTGATTTAGTGCATGGAGGTCAAGACTTTAGAAAACTTAATTTTCGGATAAGTCTTTAGTGGCTCTGCACTTTGGATGCATCGCGCTCTTTTAGTTCTGTTTCCCATTGGGTTTTCACTTGGTAAGGTTTTTAACGAGGCGACCTATGAGAACATCCATACAATGATGTGTTGTACTTCTGTTCAACTTAGACCAAGAGGTATTTTTCCCACTGGGTTTTTCCTTGGTATAGTTGTGAGGGCAACTTAGCATCCGACTTCTATGATTTGAGGTACTCATCAGGGGGAGTCGTTATGTATACATCGGAGGGAGGGAGTATGCATGACATGTTATGTTGGTGCGTTGCAATCTTTTCCTCATCAAGCCTTTATTTTCCCCATGGGGCTTTGTTTGGCTTGGAATAGGTTTTTACGAAGGCAACATCTTCTGCACCATTGTTGTATTAGTGCTCGACACAGGGGGAGTGTTCCAGTAATTATTATTCCCGTGATGTATCTTACCTAATACTGGTTGTAGATACATAGATGGAAGGTTCTAGATCCTTCAAGAGGTAGTAGGATCCTATTAAATGTCTTACCTTATCTTGGAATCATTGTATGGAAGGACTCTCATTGTAATGCCTATATAAAAGCCCCTCTATCAGTGTTATGAATATAATTGATTGACTATATTTTACGTTCTCCGAAACATATCCATTATTTTCGACTATGAATAATAATCGTCTAGAACACACACCCAAATAAGTTCCCCCAGTCTTAGGGTGTGCATGGTACGGTATGGTACGGTTTTAGAGTAAAACCGATACCGTACCAAATATATTCGGTTTATTATGATTTAATACCATAAACATACGGGTTTTTTCGGTTTGGCTCGGTATTTCGGTTTGGTTTACATCGGTTCGGTATTTTTTCGGTTTTTCTACTTGACACTTGATAGCATTAATAAGACAAAAATACTCGAATAAATTAATTCAACAAGGTACCATAAATAGTTTATCCAAATTAATAACTAAACCAGAAAAATCTCACTAACCTTAAAACAATAACTAATTTAATGTTCAAGTTTTCATCCAACTATTTTAGAGGATAAAAAAAAAGAAGACAAATAAGTGTCTTGAACTTCAATAAATTTGTTATACTTTTATATTCATGTGAGTCTGTAACTACTATATATATGATATATTATCATAAAAATATTTAGTATAAATAACGGTACGGTATGGTTTTTTTTTCGGTATTTAAGTCAAATACCGTACCGTTACCGAAGTTTCGGTTTTATAAAAAATAAAAACCATATATGTCGGTTTAAGCGGTTTATCGGATTTTTCGGTACGGTTTATACGGTCCGATGCGGTTTTTCGGTTTAATCGGTTTTTTTGCACACCCCTACCCAATCTAACGCAGTACACGTACACAGTGGTGCCCAGTAAACTTGCATGCCAAATAATGCAACGTGTCCCGTAACTAGTTAAATATAACCACAACCTTGTCACCGAATACACGTATCAACGATCTCCAGAACGCCGTCGTATCTTTAAAGACATATCTCTCATCTCATCCTTTATGGTGCCCCAACCGACCTCGGTGCAACAGATGAGAATAAACATATGTCCTTGTCTGCTTCTAACATGAGAGAGCTGTTTTAGCCCTTTTCTGCTGCCGGCTACGAAATTAAACCCAGAATAAAATTCACAATGACAGGCTTGGAAGAACCAATACTCTCTAGACTTGGCCGTCTTGATAACATCGTAAGTACACCCACACACACACGTGTGCGTGTGTGTGTTTATGTATTTCTTAATTTGTAGTTTGCTCGTTCATTCAATAATCTCTTCCTCTCTATATTTTGCTAATGATTTTGTGTAAATCTGAGTTATGGACATATATATATATATTATATATATATATATATGTGTGTGTGTGTGTGTGTAAATTTATATCAACAGAAAAAGAGAGATGACTCTTGAGTGCAAAATATTGAACTAGATTGTAGTCTCTCTCTCTCTCTCTCTCTCACACACACACACACACATGAGGGAAGGGGCCAACTAAACTCGAGCTTGGATTGGTGGGCAAGGGATCCTATGTGCCACACAAAAGTGTGGCACACCGTGTGCCACACGAAATTTTACTATTTTAAAAATATTTTATTATAAAATAAAATTTTATTATTACATAATATATCATGATCAATATTTATATCAAAAATTCAGAATTTTAAAAAATCATATACCATACTTTTGAAATAATCAATCAAAATAATAATTTTATAATCAACATATTCCAAAACTATGGTATATGATTTTTAAAAATTTTGATTTTTTGATATATATGTTAATCATGATATATTATGTAATAATGAAATATTATTTTATAATAAAATATTTTTAAAATAGTAAAATTTTGTACACCTGGATTGGTGGGGAAAGAAGGATTAAATCCCGTGTTTTGTTTTATCCTCATTCCAGACTGTTTGAATGTGCTTTGTTTGGATGATGGACACGTGTGATTTTATTTTAAAAAAAAAACATCCATGATTCACTCAAAATAAGCGAAATGCAGTTGATAGATGAATTATGATGGGAGATTTTACGGTAGAATAAATTAATAGCATCGATTAAGTAATATTTTTTATCGGTCCCGATATAGAGAACTTGGTGTTAAATTTATCTCGATACATAATAATCTCGGTTAATTAATATTTTTTTGTTTCCAATCTTATTGATATTATGAGGTTCTAGTTTATTACTATGACGTGGATAAAATCATAATCTAGTAGGGCTTATGTAGGTAATTTAGTACACACATATATTTTATAATTGAAAGTTAAGATTTTGCTAGCCGCTCCCTTCTTATGTAGCAATATTGGAATCATAATTGAGGATAATTTTATATTTATATGTATAAATATTGGATAATTAAATTTGCAGCTGAAACAATTGGAATGCGTACGGAGTGTTAACCACTCTCCAAAGAGTTCATATGCATCCACCACCTCAAGCGGGACTCTCACGAGTGATGGTCGTCCACCGTCCTTGGCTGATTTCTCCCCGAGAGGAGTTGAGAAGCATTGTCGGCCCCTTGATGAGGTGATGTTGGAAGTTGAAAGCAAAGGTACATTGATCGAAAGATTAGGGGACGTCGAGGATCGGATATTGAAGGTTAGTACACGAAGACATGGAAACTAGTCTTCCTAAAGCATAATTCTAGTTTTAGTTTTGTAATAACATAGAAGCGGTGGTAAAAGTGTCCGGGCTTATCAGAAATTTCCATCTAAAATAAAACTAAATTGCAATCTCGACCCGCATCTTTGGGGTTTTGCAGTTTTAGGTCCTTTTGATGACATAATGAAAATATTGTTGAAAATGTTGGTTGTCGGCTAAATACTCTCATACATTTGTAAGCTTCGGTGGTTTGTTCGATATTTGATCACATTTTAATGACCGAGGCTCCTTTTACTTTGCCGGGTAACCTGAGGTAGGCCCACTTTATCGAGAACTACTCCAGTTACTTTGTTAGATAAAATCGACCCCGATAACTTGGTGGATTGCTATTCACTCCTTTTTTCCCCAAGATAGATGAACACACACCAAACTCGAGATATAGTGAAATTAATTTACAAAACAGCTCTTATGCATATCGGACTTAGACAACCTTTTCTTTTTCTTTTTTAATGGGGGCATTTAATGAAAATACCCCCATTATCCTATTTCCCTGGACTATACATATAAAATTGAAACTTTTTCACAATAATATCTCGATGAGATATCCTATATAATTGTCCAGTACATCGGATGGAAACACCATTTTTTTCCAAAGTAAACGGACCCTTAAGACTGGAAGTTTCAAGGGGTGCTCTAATGTTTTTTCGGCTAGGAATGCCACAACTTTAGCCGTGGCTAATGCTGGAATTTTTTTTGTTGCGTAAGGTAGAGATATTTACCTTATTCATCATCCAGTTTTATATGTTTATCCAGTGGTTGAGAATTGGGCATGAAGATGACATTGTCAATACTTCAATTTAAGCTCATTAATTATGTGAGTGTTCTTTTAAGTCAAAAGTTCAGAGTTTGAACTACATATTAGAATATATGGACATATTTATGGGATCTAGGGCTGAAAATTAAATCATGATACCCGATACTCAATTTGAGTTCTATTGGTAAAAAGCTTGAACACAATTTTTGTGTTTGATAAGATATAAAGTTCGGTTTGAGATCGATTCAATTAGAGTAAACCACATCAAACCAAGCCTTATCCCACTACAGTGGGTCGGTAGTATGGATATGACGTCTCTAATATTATATTTGAGTAAAAATTATAAATTACATATAGAGGTTCAATCTATTCGAGTTAGATTCGTGTTTGGCTAGATTGAAGCTTGTTCGAGCTATGGTCGATAGCTGCGACCAACCAAATCAAACTCAAATATAATGTGTAAAGCTCGAAAACAATTGTTTTAAAATTTACCCCTTAATGCTCCCCGGTTTTTCAACTCATTGATTTGAAAAGTCTGGTCCTTTTGCGTCATATCACCATATGGACATCTTTTGATATTTTTGGTATTTCAAGTGCGTAGGGGGGTAAGTGAAATATTATTTGGGACAAGGAATTACATCAACTCATAGAATCAAAATTGCATAGAATTGAAATTTACAGAATTAAAATTGCGAAATAAATAAATTTTTCAGGCCCAAAATATGTAGATACTTTGCAGAAACAAAATTGTTGGACCTTATTGGACGAAGCCCCAAAAATGGACTCAAACGTATTTAGGTCAAACCTTGAGAAGAGAACTGAACACGCGGCGGGCCAGGATCATCTGCAGTGCACAGCAAGGTGCTGTGCACTGCCAACCGTTAGATTACACACACCCGTGCGGGTGTGTTGGCCACTTAAGTATACTGGATACAATTTGGAAAATCGTTTAAGCAACAAACTGTACGGAATCTAAATCTGAGTGCGTAGCGGAAGTCTTGGATACAGTTAGTTGCCGTGGATACAGCAACGAAGTATTTGGTGTATACTTAATATATCATGATTATTTTAAATAAGAAAAGCGTAAGGTAAATAACACGGTAATTTAAGTGGTTCGAGGTAAACCCCTCTACGTCCACCGGTCCTCCACACAGAGTAAAGTTTATTATAATTACTGCACACAACTACGTAATTATAAACAAACCTATCCTTGTATCGTTCACAGATTGATACAAAGAACGTCACTTTCAACCGTTCACACAGTTGGTTAAAGCTTCCTTCTTGACTAGCTTCTTCACACGCCCAAAGCTTCGTCCTTATTCGTCCCACACAGTCGAATAACTTGTTGAGTTCACACGAGCTCGATTTTTACACGAGGTAAAAGGTAGGTAACCAGTAAGAACGTGACTTTGAATATCAAGTTCTTGAGTGATGATAGTCGTTCTTGATGTTGAGCACCGTATATCTCTTTCGTTCTAACTTGCGGTATGCTTTGGAGATATGTTTGCTCTGATGATAACTTTGATAGCTTGAGTATTAGGTTACTTGAATTGGTTCGTGACTGATCTTCAATGTCTTCAAGGATATATATAGTCTCTGAAGAAAGTATCCGTTGAGATATATCCGTTTGAATAAGATGTCCTTCAACGGAATATGACATGATCCGGATTTCATGGATTCTCAAGATTCGAAGACCGCGGATTTAAATACTTTATCCTTGAGTATTTAAATACTTCTTTGTTCAACGGGACTTGACTTGTGTTCTTTCTTGTCCTTTTGTGAACTGTATGGAAGATGATCGTATTTTGAGCATCGAGACAGCTTTCCATACTTGGTCTTTTACAAGTCTTCTTGTCAGATCGATGAGCTTCACTTATGCCGATTCGAGGCGGAGTCTTGATATAGGATAAGTCCTTAAAGCCTCGATACAGTTTCCTTTACTGTATTTGGCATATATGTCAAAACCTTCTTTATGACATTCGATACAGGGATCGGGTATCCCGGCTGTTTCGATACAGGGTGTTTGTTTTTCCCAACAATTTCCCCCTTTTTGACAATTTGCCAAGACCTTCTTACTTAACTCTAGGAGTCTTCTTGATGATGCCAAAACCTTCTTCATGAAGCATTCTTCTTCGATGACTTCTGGCAGATTTCTTGGTCTTTTGTCAATAGGTCTGACTTAGTGACTTAGTCTACAATAATGAACTGCTCGCAGGCACGTTCGATACAGTTTACAACTTAAGCCTATGATTGGTGCGCAGGCACAATCTTACAATGTATTCTAAGTTTACAACTGAAATTATGAACTGTTCGTAGACTAGTTCGTACAGCTTATTTTTCAATCAAGTTTGTCTAACTTGAGATTCTTATCAAACACTTTTAAGTAATCATACATTAACGCAGTAGATTACGAGTTGTAATCTTTCAAGACAAACAAACTATTTTATTGATATTCAAAATGATTTAGTACAAAGTTTGCTGTTTCGAATAGAAATTACAAAAACAAAAATAATATACATAAATTTCAGCTCTTTATCTATAATCCGCATGCCTCCATGGTCTTTTTCCTTGCTCATTCTCGGTGCCGCGCCACCAGTTTTGAAGTGAATCATTGCCTCGATCCTGGTAAATCGCTCTTCCTTCATATGAACGATCAAAGGCAAGTATCCAATCTTCTGGATGGGTGACCCGATCTCCTCTTCTATGTTTTGATTTCATTTCGATTTGGAGAGGGAGTTTACCTTCTTCTAACATATTTGAAAACTTATCTGCCGCTTCCGCTAACGTTTTATAGTTTTTGAAGATGGCGGATTCCCTGATGAGTCTGACAAAATATCTCATCAGTTCATTCTTCATCCAGTGCTTCACTTCGTCGGCAGTTGGGTTGCGGTTGGTCGACAGACGTATTTCCGAAGGTCTTTGAATAAGATTTTGCCAAGGGACATTTGGGTCATGGAATTCTTGGCCTGAGCCCGAAATTTTAAAACTTTGGGATTGAGGTGCTAGTTTGTTCAATTCAAGGTGATATTGTTACGGCGGCCTCAAATTCCCTTTCCTGTTGCAGTCTTATTCTCCTTGCAGCTTCTCGTGCCTCTTCCCCTTTTTGGCTTCATCAAGACTTTGCAGGATTTCAAGAGCGGCGTCCTGTTTGGTCTCGATGCTGTTTATTCTTTCAACAAGGGAGGAAAGAGTCTGCGACATATCTTTAATGCATTTGTCGTGAGCACGCAGTTGAGAGCTGTTCTCGATCATTGCACAGGCAGTCTTGGCTTCAGCAATCCTTGTCTTTGTAGCTTCCTCCTTCAGCAGTTGCTCTTGTTTATCTTCCATGATCTTCAAGGCTTGCTTGAAAACTTCTGGCAGAAGAATGAATGCGTCGACAACTCAAGATACTTCGTGTTAAAGAGTGGTCATTTCTTCGACAGCAGAGGTGTGCATCCAATTCAGTGCCTTTTCAACGGAAGATAGAGCGTTTACTGCATCTTGGATAAATACAGTCTGAAGGCCAAGAGCTCGCAGGCGCTCTTTACGTGCAGCAGAGATCGGAGAGTCATGGTGGGAGAAGTCTTCAGCGCCGTTCAACCTCCTTACATTCACGGATGGACGTGAAGTAAGTTGGACATCCTCAGGTTCGTTACCGTCCTCGGATTCCAAGGTTGCAGGGGCGGGGGCAGCTTCTTGTGGTTCGGCGACAGTTGGTTCAGAAGCGTCCTGTGGCGAAGGTTCTTCGGCAGATATGGATGCATGAGGGACTGAATCCTCCTGTTGGTTGGCAGGAAAAGCTTCTTCGGTCGCAGCACGCTTGGGTGCCTGTTTCAAAATTTCTTGAAGTTCCTCGACTGGAGGGACTGATTCCTCCTGGTCGGGAATGTTCTCCGGCTGTGGCGAAGGGGGATTGGCTTGGTTAGAAGGCCCTTCGTCTTTTCTGGGGGGAGAGGCGTCTCGGGATTCAGCCTCTTCACGGCTCATTCTCAGACCTGCTTGTAGAGCATCGTCGTCGTCGTCTGAGTCATGATCGTCGTCATTTTTTGGATTAACGGGAGAATCCTCTGACTTCTTCTTTCCTTTTCTTCTGGCGTCAGATTTGTGCAGCAGGTGGCTTTCTATTAGATATTTGCAAGAGGCGTTGTCCCATCGAAGAAGCAGAGCCTCAATTTCAGTTGAGTCTGTTACTTCGGAGACAAACCTCTCTTCGTGGCTCCATTCGCTCCAGTTGTACAGTGTGTCGTACGGAGCTAGCCTATAGCCTTTCCATTGTAGAAATCTTTCGTACGCGTGGTCAATTTAAACCGAAAGAAGTGTTTGATTTATGATGGAGTCAGGGGAGGGACTTCGAATAACGTCTGGAGACGCTGTTTCGAGGGATTCCGGTACAGGTATGGGATCCTGTACGGAAGATGGACTCCTTGCAGGGGATGGTACCCCGAAGGAAATTGGATCCTGTACGGGTGTGGGATCCCGTAGAGGAGAGGTAGCTTTTGGCTCCGAATGGGCAGCCGACTCGCTAAAGTCTTGAATGTTGGCATATGTCTCTATATCCGACGTAGCCGCCAAAGGCTCGGGATCTACTGTCGATGCAGTAGGAGACACCTCTTCCACAGGGGTTGGGCCCTGGGGTTCTTCAGTGGGTTGCGCCACGGGCGAGACATCCTCGGAGTGCTTGGTTTTGATTTTTGAGAGCCTCCTTAGTCTCTTCTTGGACTTCTCACCAGCAGAGTGTTTCTTGCTGTGAGAACGCTTGCGCTTCTTCTTTGAAGATTCCATTTCTGGGACCTTCACGGTTTCATCTCTTGGGTTGTCAGAAATAGGCATGTGCCTGGTTCTCGGGTGATTGGCATGCATGGTGCTCTGGTTATAAGCAGTGGGCTTGACGCCTCCTAAATATATCCTGGAGCTATTTTTCTTGGCGTCGGAGGATTGCATCACTCCGCACTTCGTCAGAATGTAGTTCAGCATTAAACCAAAGGATTTCTTTTGGGTGGCAGGCTTGCACACCTCTTCTTGAAGACGTTTCAGAATGATTTGGCACCAATTGACCTTTTCACAGGTCAAAATAGCTACCATCATTCTGAACCTTAGGTTCGTGCACATCTCGAACGCACCGGTTCGATTTTCAATGATTCTGGAACAGAAGTCATGCAGATAAACGAAATGAAGAAGAAAATTTTTCTTGTGACAAGTGGTTGTCACCATATCAACCACTTTGGACCCTGTAAATAGTCCATAAAACTTGGTAATAAGCTCTTGAGACCCGAACGTCTCAAGTTGGTCCATGGTCAGGCCGTCGGCGGACTGTAGATTTTCCGAGTAGGTCGCTATTGATGCGATTTGCACTCCTTGGGTATTGCGGTGATGTCGCAACGTGTCCTCCCTGGGCTAGTGACAGAAAACGAACGGCGGCGTTGAGGTAGAATTCCTCAACCAGATGGGCGTCGTATTTGTCGGCGGTTTTGCTCCCGAAGCGATAGAGACCTTGTTGTTCAAGACGAGTAATAATATACTCCATTGGTTCGGTGTCGTTGATTTCCGAGATAATACGCTCGATGATGACAGGTTTAGAGAAGATCCGGCCATCAATGATGTTGGAGGTTTTCTTCAGAACAGGGGAAGAAGATTGACTAGCCATTGATGTTTTCTTAAAACGAAGGTGGAAGAAAACAGAGGAAATTCGCAGTGAAAATGCAGAAAATATGTAGGCTGTTTGCTTGAGAACTCTTGTAATTGCAGAAAGCGTAAAGAGTCTCCAATGGCAGATACAGTCCTTTTATACTTGGGCGGCGAAATAGGGTTTGCAGAGTACGAATGGTCAGATTTTAAGGGATGGGAACCGGTTTTGAAATCAACGGTCAAGATGGATTGAGTGTAACTGGTACGCTAATCCATTAAAAGGTTTTAAAATACAGCGGGTCCCACTTCTGACATAGGTTGATACCCTAAATGCCTAAAACGACGGTTTAAAAATAATAAACAATTTAAAAACATCGCGGCTTTTGAGATTCAGTTGTCCAGATGTCGTGTAAGGCATTTAATGAACATGACATTTGACATAAAAAAAGGGCACGTGGACAAAAATTATTTTAAAAAGGAAATAATATTATATTATATACTGAATCGAAATCCTATAGCATGTGCTGTTCTCCGCGTCGATACAACGTTCCCCCTTAAAAAGGTACTAATAGGTTTTAAATTCCATACAGCAATATTTGGATTAATGCTGTATTCATGGGTCCTACAGTATTCCCCCCTAATATTTGCACACATCAGCTGTAGGATTCATATGCCTTCATTCGCTACAGTACTGTATTGATGTTTCTGAGTGTACAGATAATTAATGTTGGATACTGTATTCACGGGTCTTACAGCATTCCCCCTCAATTGTTGAGTAAAAACAGTAAATTTACTTACAGGGAGTCTGGCTGTAGTATTCCCAATTCTGTTCTTAGCATGTTGAATCTTGTTGTGTCGAGAGGCTTGGTGAAAATGTCGGCCAGCTGGATGTCTGTATGAACTTTTTCCAGGCGAACATCCTTGTTCTCGACATGATTCCTGATAAAATGATGCTTCATGTTGATATGCTTAGTGCGCGAGTGCAAAACAGGATTGTGCGTGATTGCGATTGCACTCGTGCTATCACACATGATTGGAGTCTCTCTAGCATCGATTCCATAATCTGACAGTTGTTCTTTGCATCCAAAGGATGCAGTATACGCAGACTACCAGCGGCATAGTACTGATTCACCGTGGAAAGAGAATTAGCCAATTGCTTCTTCTTGAACCAAGATACGAGTCTAGGTCAGAAAGTGACAAGTTCCACTTGTACTCTTCTATCTAGCTTGCGACCTCAGAGATCCGAGTCGCCAGTATCCAACTAAATCGAATCCGCCTTCCTTAGGATACCACGCCCTGCATCGATTGTTCCTTTAATGTACTTGAGATTCGTTTAGCCGTATTGAAGTGTGTTTCCTTAGGTGCAACTTGGTATCTCGCACACACTCCAACAAAGAATGGATATCGGCTGCTAGCCGTTAGGTACGGGAGCGAACCGATGAGCTTCTGTAGAGTGATTGGTCAAACGGCTTTCCGGCTTCATCAAGACTAATTTGCACGGAAGTGCTCATGGGGTTAGCGAGGATTTGGAATTGTTCATTCCAAATTTGTTGAGAAGCTCCTTCTTTGTATTTCTCTGGTTGATGAATATACCATAGGCAAATCGCTTTACTGCAAACCTAGGAAATAACTAAGTTCCCCATCATACTCATTTCAAATTTGCTTTGCATGAGATGTGAGAACCTTTGACATAGAGCAAGGTTAGTTGAACCAAAAATAATATCATCGACATAGATTTGTACCATTAGAAGGTCATCACCTTCACGTATCTTGAACAATGTTTTGTCGTGACACCCTTCTCAAATACGTTGTTGGTTGAATCTTGGGACGGGTTTCGTACCGGGCTCTAGGGGCTTGTTTAAGTCCGTACGCTTTCCTTAGCACTGTAAACTAGATCGATACCGTCTGTGTTGGCAAACCACAGTGGTTGTTCAACATAAACTTCTTACGTAAGCTCTCTATTCAGGAAAGCACTCTTGGCGTCCATTTGGTATACGATAAAACTCTTATGGGCGGCAAAGGCTAAAAATATCCTAATGGCTTCTAGTCTCGCTACGGGCGAAGGTTTCATCATAGTCGATTCCTTCTTCGACAATAGCCTTGTGCTACTAGTCTGGATTTGTTCCTTATGATAAGTCCATTTCCATCCTTTTTGTTTGAAATACCCATTTGGTTCCTATAACCGATTGGTGTGTCGGTCTGTGTACAAGATACCATACATTGTTTCTTTCAAACCGTTAAGCTCTTCTTCCATAGATGTTATCAATGAGAGTTGTTAAGAGCGTCTATGGTCGAAACAGTTCGGATGGGCTAAGAATACGGCGATAGTGCACATATTGAGTCTCCTAAGTTCGGATTGAGATTTCCATTCAGAAGCTGTGAGACTTGACATTAGATTCTTCTTGTGCACAAAGTACATTTTCTTGTGTACTGTATTCTCCTACGAGTAGAAACACCGGCATTAATGTTTCCAATGATCGGCTCTTGCGGGTGATCTCTCAACCATCTTCGGTCGGGTTCTAGTTCGGGATCCCGTCTTGTATCGAAAGTTTACGTGGGTGCGGCTTGACATGCAGCGTCGACTTCATCCACATCGATTCTTACAGTGCGGGGTTGATTTCTAAATCAACTACGGGTTCTATGGGTGTAGGTGGATCCAAGATAGAAAGATGGTGAATGTCTGAGTGATATCATCTACTCTGTAGGGTCATGATGTGGTTCGTCGAACACTACATGAACCGATTCCTCGATCGTCGACCTCCTTTTATTAAAGATTAAAGCTTTGTTGACGGAGGAGTATCCTACGAATATTCCTTCATCGATTTTTCATCAAAGGTTCTAAGTTGGTCCTTCCCATTGTTCAAAACATAACACTGCATCCGAAAATGTGAAAATACGAAACTAATGGAGTTTTGTTATTCCATACCTCGTAAGTTGTTTTGTTGTGGTGCTTGTTGACGATACGGTTTTGAGTGTAGCACGTTGTATTGGTTGCTTCACCCGAAACTTGTGGCAATTTGCTTGCGGCAATCATTGTCCTTGTTGCTTCTTTCAACGTCTATTCTTTCGCTCGGCAACACCATTTTGTTGAGGTGTACGGCGGTGAGTATTCGTCTTTGTATTCCATTCTCAAAAGTATTGCTCTATAAAGCGGTTAGTAAATTCGGTACCTGCAGGAACGAATGCACACGATACTTGGCGCTTTTTCATTTTGCAACTTCCTCGGGAGCTCGGGCGACCTTGATGTTGTTTCCTTCTTCTTGCTAAGAAAGATCGTCAAGCATACACAGGTAATCATCAACAATAACCATGCAATATTTCTTACCTCCCAAACTTACTGGGTCTACAGGACCGTAGAGATCCATGTGTAGCATTTCCAACACTCTTTGGGTTGAAAGGTAGGATTTGCTTTTCAGGGTTGACTTGATTTGCTTGCCTTTACGGCATGGTCCATGACGCTGTCCTTCTTGAATGACACATCAACCATACCCTGTCTTGAAAGCTTGTTGATCGTCTTGAAGTTGACGTGAGACATCCTCTTGTGCCATAGCCAGCTAAGATCTGCAGTGCCTTTGGCAACAAAACATGGAATTGAGGAGCTCATAGGCTTCCATCGAATGTACATATTACTCGATCTGCTTCTGTAAGCACAACTTCCTTGGTTTGGGTGTTCTTGACTCTACGGCGATCTATATAGAACTTCACCGAGAAGCTGTTTATTACGAGCGGCTAATACTAAGTAGATTATACTGTAAGCCTTCAACATATGCAACATCGGTGACCTTGAATTTCCCGACAAGTAGGTTTCCTTTCCCTCTTGTTCTTCCTTTAGACTTATCACCGAAGCGAACTTTTGGACCGCGACCTTCTACAAAATCAGATAGCTTTCTCCTGTCTCTCCAGTCATGTGACGATAGCATCCACTATCGAAGTACCAGGTATCCTCCTCTAGAATGTCCTGTAACAAAGAAATTAGGTAGATTTAGGTCCCCTTTGATTTTTGGGTCCATATATGTTAGTTCCTTTAGGTACCCAGATTTTCCTGACAGCAATTGGTTTACTGTTGGATGTACTCGGTACAGTATTGCGATATCTACGGGGGGCATATCCGTAGTTTTTATAATCATGATAATTACTATGCATGTAAAAATCAGGGTTATTATTATTATTCCAGTACGAGTGCCGTCTAGGAGGTGGAGCCATTTTCCTAGGCCTAACAGCTTGTCTTCTGGGTCTCCAGTTGGATTCCCAATCTTTGTTGTTGATCTTTGAATCGGCATCTGCTGTCTAGAGGGATAACGGGGCTCCTGTATCCAATACCTAGGCGCACTGTACTGAGTGTACTTCCGTGCGGGCCTTTGGTGGTTGGATACCGTCTTCTTTCTGAATGACTACCGGCTTTGATGATATGCTTGTGGAGCATGCTTTAGATTACGCCTTCTGAGTGGTTGTTGGTTCCACTGTCTCGAATAGTAGAGTTGAGGAGGCGGAATGGCAGCCTTCGGTTTTGTCGGTACAGCAGGTTCCTTTATGGGACTAGGAGCATCTTCCGATTCTGGAATGTGTTCCACACTCTTGACGAACACAGTACTAGTTTTACCTTTATTCGAACATGAGCTGTATCCTAAGCCACTTTTATCATGAGCATGTTGCCCAGTGCTTAGAATTTCTTCCATTCTTTTGGACGATTTTTCAAAAGACTTCAGAATGGTCTCAAGTTCAGTGTCTCGCTTCTCGAGAGTTGTAATTTTGGTTTGTAGTAGAACCAAATCATTTGTCTTGCTCTCATTATGGGTTTTAACCTCATTTAGTTCATGAGCAAGTTGATGATTGCTCTCCATGAGTTTTTCAAAATCGACCTTGCTGGTTTCACAATCAAGAGACGTATTTTCATAGTTTATCTTCAGCAAGTCATTCTCATCTTTTAGCTCTAAATTTGTTAATTGAAGCTGTATATTCTCAGTTTTTAGAGTCTCATGGGCCTTTTGAATGTTTTTAAATTCATTCATCATATTTTCGAAAGTATGAGATGCATTAGGTGGAATAACTGAGGTTGAACTTACCTCATCGTCGCTGTCTTCACCTTCTGGAACATCTTTGGCCATAAAGCACATGTATGCTTTATCATCGAACTCATCGTCAGATGAATCACTTTCGATGACCACACAAGACATTCTGCTGATTTGGATGGTGTGGGGAGGCTTGATTCTCGATCGGGGCCTTGAGCTTGTCTTTCCAAGCACGTCTTCTTTTATCTCTCTCTTGTTGCTCGGCCTCGAGGCAATCTTTGGACTTTGGGATGAGGACATTTGTTTGCATAATGGCACAGTTTCCTGCGATTATAACACGAGTTAGCATCACGGATGATGTTTGGTACTTACCTTGTTGCCAGGTTTGGTCTGTAGGAGTCTTTCAGTGTTTGATGAACTTTTTGAATTTATGCATTAGAAGCGCCATTTCATCTTGTGACAGGATGGATGTCGTCCTTGTCGGCGTTCTTGTGACCGGGTTTCGGCGAGCTAGGCATGCTGTGTCGACGGTTCGATCTGGCGAGAGCTGTGACCTTTGAAGGAGATTCTTGACTTTCTCTCTTCTGTCAATGTCATACTCAAAAGCTTTAAGGTCGGAGAAGAGATCAAAGTGGATATTTCATTAAGATTACGGGATACACGCATAGTTGTGGTCTTAATGTCCCATCGGGCCGGGAGAGATACGAAAATTTTTAAGTTCTTTCTCCTTTTGGGTGTAAATCTTGCCCAACGCTTCAAGTTCACCAACAATACCGGTAAATCTGAGGTCAAGTTCCTCAAGTGTTTCCGTTGGTTTCATTTCAAAAGATTCAAATTGCTGAGTAAGTTTTGAAATCTTGTTTTCTTTTGAGAGCTCAGTTCCCTCACAAATTAACTTGAGTTTATCCCATTTCTTTGCATTGTTTTGCGGCTCTTTACCTTTGAGAACGTGCCTTTGTCAAGAGTGACAAATAACGCGTTCTTAGCCACGTTGTCGAGATTGGATCGCTTCCTTTCATCGGTTGTCCATTGCTCGCGTTCTTTCTCGAGCATTTCGGCATGGGCTTGGCCCTCAATCCTTGCGGTGGATTGACCTTCATGATCTTGATCGGACCATCTGTATAACAAAAATCATCTCTTCGTGCATTCTTTGCAAGATGAGCTTCCATTCTAATTCTCCGATCGTCAAATTCGTTAATAGAGAACATAGGCACTTTGTTAATCATAGAAGTATCCATACCGATACTATAGGAATGAAAGAAGCTGTTTTGAAAATAAGTGATTTGAATCTGATTCGGTTAAAAAGAAATACGACTGATTCTTTTTAGAATCAACCGCTCCGATACCACTTGTTGGCCACTTAAGTATACTGGATACAGTTTGGAAAATCGTTTAAGCAACAAACTGTACGGAATCTAAATCTGAGTGCGTAGCGGAAGTCTTGGATACAGTTAGTTGTCGTGGATACAGCAACGAAGTATTTGGTGTATACTTAATATATCACAGTTATTTTAAACAGTAAAAGCAGAAGGTAAATAATACAGTAATTTAAGTGGTTCGAGGTAAACCTCTCTACGTCCACTGGTCCTCCACACAGGAGTAAAAAGTTTATTATAATTACTGCGTACACAACTACGTAATTATAAATAAACCTATCCTTGTATCGTTCACACAGATTGATACAAAGAACGTCACTTTCAACCGTTCACACAGATTGGTTAAAGCTTCCTTCTTGACTAGCTTCTTCACACACAGTTCCAAAGCTTCGTCCTTATTCGTCCCACACAGTCGAATAACTTGTTGAGTTCACAGAGCTCGGTTTTTACAGAGGTAAAAGGTAGGTAACCGAGGTAAGAACAGTGACTTTGAATATCAAGTTCTTGAGCTGATGATAGCTGTTCTTGATGTTGAGCACTGTATATCTCTTTCGTTCTAACTTGCAGTATGCTTTGGAGATATGTTTGCTCTGATGATAACTTTGATAGCTTGAGTATTAGGTTACTTGAATTGGTTCGTGACTGATCTTCAATGTCTTCAAGGATATATATAGTCTCTGAAGAAAGTATCCGTTGAGATATATCCGTTTGAATAAGATGTCCTTCAACGGGAATATGACATGATCCGGATTTCGCGGGATTCTGAAGATCTGAAGACTGGCAGTATTTAAATACTTTATCCTTGAGTATTTAAATACTTCTTTGTTCAACGGGACTTGACTTGTGTTCTTTCTTGTCCTTTTGTGAACTGTATGGAAGATGACTGTATTTTGAGCATCGAGACAGTTTCCATACTTGGTCTTTTTACAAGTCTTCTTGCTGTACTGATGAGCTTCACTTATCTTTGATTCGAGCGGGTCTTCGATATAGGATAAGTCCTTAAAGCCTCGATACAGTTTCCTTTACTGTATTTGGCATATATGTCAAAACCTTCTTTATGACATTCGATACAGGGATCGGGTATCCCGGCTGTTTCGATACAGGGTGTTTGTTTTTCCCAACAGGGTGTGTGTGTGTGCGTGTCCGATCCTACGCGCAGCAGTGCACAGCACCATGCTGTGCACTGCAGAGGATCCTGTCCCACACGCGACTGACAAACTTGATTTTCAGAAAGAAAAAAAAAGAAAAAAAAAAAAAGAAAATCCAGCATTTAAGGTGGGAAAAGGGAAATCCAGCCTTTTCTTCTGGATTAATACTCCGTCACGTAGAGAGGGTGATCGGGTTGCAGGGACAACTCAGTTTTAAACCATCTATATGCTTACTGGTTTTTTATATTCTTTTTCATTTAACTAATATTGTAATTTGTAGAATGAAAAAGAAATGTAATATAAATTTTAATAAGATATTAAAATTTTATTTTGAAAGTATCTCCTCTTCAAGTGGGACGGGGCGGGGGCGGGAGTAATAAAATAAAAAAT
Source organism: Orobanche coerulescens (assembly GCA_033398695.1). NCBI lineage: Eukaryota > Viridiplantae > Streptophyta > Magnoliopsida > Lamiales > Orobanchaceae > Orobanche > Orobanche coerulescens. The sequence continues at coordinate 84,564 of JAWKAU010000110.1, read as the reverse complement.
ATTTCATATGTGTCGCAATTAATGTGAGACTTCCAAATAACGCAAGTGTTGCGGTTAGCATGAAAAGAAGGTACATGGATTGGAGAGTATATCTTTATGGTACTCCCTCCATTTTTCCTTTAGATGTCGTTTGATTTTTTGACACACATTTTTAGTTGATCGGATAGTTAAATATATCATTTTTTAAATTTTATTTTTTTGAATAAAAATATACAATCTAAATTTTAGTTCACAAAAAAATTATTTAAAGATAATAATTTTAACTATACAGTCAAAGCACCTAAAAATGTGTTTCAAAAAGTCGAACGACATCTAAAGAAAAATGGAGGGAGTAATAAATTTGATATTTTTCACTACCGAACCAGCTCCGCAACTCTATTAATTTAGGGCTGCAAATGAGTCAAGCCGAGTCGAGCTTTTAACCGAGCTCGAGTTCAAGCGAGCATTATACTTTTTTTTTTTATTTTTTGTTTTTTATTTTTTCAATTTGTTTATTTTTTATTTTTTTATTTTTTATTTTGCCAAAATAATAAAAAAAAACGTCAATTTTAATAAAAATTATAGAAATTATTGTTATTAATAAACAGTTGCATATTATGGATATTTATACATATATAACAATTTTCTTAAAAAATAATTGAAATGTTCGCGAGCTCACGAGCTAAGTATTCACGAGCTCGAGTCACTCGAGTCGAGTTTGGTCAACTCGAACTCGAGTCGAACTTTGACCGAGCATGCTTGCGCTCGCGAGCAGCTCAGCTCGTTTGCAGCCCTATCTATTATGATGTTCTTCTCAATTATAATTCGGCCGAATTGCAAGGCGTGTAGCACAAATATCAACATGTTTAATTTATTGCGTATGTTGGAAATGCATACTTTTAGCAGCTGATTTTGTGTGTGCATGGATAACCAGTTGTGTTTGCAGTTGGAAGAGGAGTTTGAGGCTGGGAGGGAAAAAGAGCAAAGACTACCCGTAGACAGAAAGAAGTCTACTACTCCGAAGAAGGGTCTGAAGAATTTGGTCAAATCATGTGTTACGAGGAAGAAGCGCGGAGACAATGATTAGATAAAGTTGTGGAACTTTTTTCATGTTTGTTAAAACTTGTGTGTCCCCTTTTTAATTCAATGCCGCCTCCCTTTTTCGTCTGACCTTTTCTTGTGAACTAATATTGTGGTGTTTGTATAGTGATGGTTAGATATGTAGAGTTCGTTTTCTACATGTCGGTTATTGAACCATGTTTGGATCATCCTATCTGTTTGATCGAGTTATTAATTGATGGTGGATAAAAATTTAGTTGTCATAGTATGTTTTCTTTTGTTTTCGTTCATTTTCGCTTCGTCTTCAGAACGTAAATTCCCTGATCGACGGGGGCTGTACAGGTACTGTACCCTACGCGGGATACATACCTCTCCCCAGTGAGTCCTCGTCAGGCCTCTCTGGTTGTACAAATCCATCCAAGTGAACCGCATAAGCCTCGGTCTACGGAACTCAGGGGACCAACACTAGTTTTTACTTGGCTACGTCGCATTTTTGAAAACATCACTTTGGCACAAATCACATTTTCTCAAAATCATATTTTCTCAATTCACGTTTTTTATATATTCACAAGAAGTACATTAAACACAATCAAAGTACTTGCCTCGATTCGAACGACACGGAAAACAACAAACGGATGAACGTAAGGTCCGATTTCCTTTAACGATTCGATCTCAACACATCGAAATACCGAATTAAACACAACACCATGGAAACGGAAGAATTCACCCTAAGTTTTACTCTTAGGGGCATTTAATCGAACACTACGGAGGCGACAATGGTCGAACCCAAGTACGGGTTAAAAACGTTGAGGGAAAACAAAGGAATATGATTACAAAATGATAATCTAACATAATTCAAAGCCAAAACGAAATTGAATCAAGAATTCCCAACAAAAACCCAAATTTTTTTGAAAGGACTTGAAGAACTTCAACCACATACCTTCATTCAACCAAGAAATGGATAATTCTTCAATAACGGACTTGATATCTTGATTCTATAATGTCAGGAACATGTTTATGGCTTGATTTGGAGTTCAAGATGAAGAATTCTAGGTGGAGGATGAAGGAGACTTGAGGGAAGGTGCTAGAATGCCCAAAGGATCGACCAAAGGCTATATATAGCTCCTGAAGTGGGTTTTCAGTATTTCTGCACTTTCCGTACTGTCAAATGACACGGACGTGTCACCCATCCAGAAATTTTTTGCTTATCCGCAATAGCTCGACACGGCCCGCGTCAAATGACACGGCCGTATCACTGCACCAGGGTCCGCTATTTCAGCCATAACTCCTTCGTCCGTGCTCCGATTGACTCACCGTTTGAACCATTGGAAATCTAACTCAATTCCCTAAAATGCTGTAAAAGCTTAGAATTTTTGGATTTTTCTGGAATTTATGGTTATCGATCGAAGTCAGCCCTTGTGCAAATCACTATTCGGACATATCTACTCTTATTCTATTAACACCCTTTTTTGTAATACATTCATTCCGATCATCAAAACACACGGTTCCAAATAACCACAATACAACATGGAAATTACGAATAAATTCTCAACTAAATACATCCGAAACAACACACACACGAATACTAAAATTCACAGATATTACACTCTTACCCCCTAAAAAGAAGTTCCGTCCTGAAACTTAAGATTCAAAAAGGCTGGGGTATCGGGCACGCATACTCTCTTCGGTTTCCCACGTGGCTTCCTCAATTCCGTGTTTAGACCATTGGACCTTCACTAACGGAATCACTTTCCGTCGCAATTGTTTCACTCGCTGCTCCAATATGGCTATTGAGTGCTCTTCATACGGAACATCATCCTTATCTTCAATTTCCTGATAATTAATAACATGACTGGGATAGGGAACAAACTTACGCAATTGCGAAACATGGAACACGTTATGAACATGACTAAGCGTCGGAGGTAACGCTGGTCGATAAGCTACATCACCTACCTTGTCCAGGATCTCGAAGGGACCAATATAACGAGGACTAAGCTTCCCTTTCTTACCAAACCGAAAGACTCCACGAGTCGGTGATACTTTCAACAACACATGATCTCTTGCTTGAAATTCTAATGGTCGCCGTCGAACATCGGCATATGACTTTTGTCGACTCTGTGCGGTCAACAACCTTTGTCGAATAACTGAGACTTTCTCCCATGTTTGAATCATCAAATCCGGTTCTACTCCAAGTAACTTGTACGGTTCGTCCCAACAAATTGGCGATCTACACCGTCTTCCATATAATGCTTCAAACGGAGTCATTCCAATCGATCTATGCCAATTATTATTATATGCAAATTCGATCAATGGTAAATGAATCTACCAATCTTCTTTCCAATCCAACGCACAAGCTCTCAACATGTCTTACAAAGTTTGGATCGTTCACTCCGACTGTCCATCCGTCTGAACATGATAAGCGGTGCAAAAATTCAGTTCGGTACCGAGTGCTCGATGTACTGCCCGCCAGAAATGTGATACAAAACGACCATCGCGATCCGAAACAATACTCTTTGGGGTACCATGGAGTCTCACAATCTCTGCAATGAACAAACGAGCTAACCTCTCTGGTCCCCACGTATCTCTAATGCCCAGAAAATGTGCGGATTTGGTTAACCGATCAACGATTACCCAAATCATATTCATTCTGGCTCGCGTCCTGGGCATTCCCACAATAAAATCCATCGCGATGTCTTCCCACTTCCATTTCGGAATTGGTAACGGTTGCAACTTTCCGGCAGGTTTTTGATGCTCAGCTTTAACCTGCTGACAAGTCAAGCATTTAGACACGAACTCCGTTACATCTTTCTTCATGTTCGGCCACCAAAAATTTTTCTTCAAGTCTTTATACATTTTACTCGTACCCGGATGAATCGAGTACGGAGTAGAATGTGCTTCATTCAAAATCACTTGCTTGAGATCATCCCGCTTAGGTACACAAGTTCAACCTCAAAATCGATGAACTCCGTCTTCATCGATGAAGAATCTAGGAGCTTTTCCTTTAACGTCTTCCCAAAGCTGTACAAATAAGGGATCGTCTAACTGGTTGGACTTAATATCTTCCGTCATAGAGGACGTGACATCAAGGAAGCATAATTGTCCTTGGGTTACTTGAGGCCAAACTTCAATTTCCAAATCAATCAACTCTCGTCTGAGCTCCGGTTGAATAGTAAGTAATTCCAATTTCTGCAACACGACTGACTTGCAGCTTAAGGCATCGGCAACGACATTCGCTTTACCTGGATGGTAAAGAATGTCGAGATCATAATCTTTAAGCAATTCCAACCATCGTCGTTGGGGCATATTTAGCTCCTTCTGTGTGAATATATACTTCAGGCTCTTATGATCCGTATACACTCGACAAGAAGAACCATATAAGTAATGCCTCCAAATTTTCAATGCAAACACCACAGCGGCTAACTCAAGATCATGGGTATGATAGTTCATCTCACATGGATTTAATTTTCGAGATGCATAAGCCACTACTCTCTCGTTTTGCATCAATACACATCCCAATCCTTGTTTAGAAGCATCACTATAAATGACGAAACCTTCCGTTCCTTGTGGTAAGGCTAGGACCAGAGACGTAGTCAACCTCTTTTTCAACTCATCAAAACTCTTCTCACACTCATCACTCCACTCAAACTTCTGAGTTTTCTACAATAGCTGAGTGAGTGGTCGAGAAATTTTTGACAAACCTTCGACAAATCGACGATAATAACCGGCTAACCCCAGAAAACTCCGAACTTCCTTAACATTCCGTGGAGGCTCCCAAGCTAAGACTGCTTCAACCTTTTGAGGGTCTACCTGAATACCTTCAGCCGATACAATATGCCCAAGAAAAGCAACTTCTCTCAGCCATAATTCGCACTTGGAAAACTTAGCATAAAGCTTATCAGCCCTCAAAATACTCAACACAGTTCTCAAGTGCTCGGCATGCACCATCTCGTTCTTGGAATAAATCAAAATATCATCAATAAATACCACCACAAATTTATCGAGATATTCGATAAAGGTTTTGTTCATAAGTTGCATAAATGCCGCTGGAGCATTTGTCAAACCAAAAGGCATTATGAATGACATTTTCGGAATATCCGAATCCCAATTCTGCAATTGGTAATACCCCCGATCTCAAATCAATCTTCGAGAAAACCGTAGCCCCTTGTAATTGATCAAATAGATCATTGATTCTCGGCAAAGGATACTTGTTCTTGATAGTGAGTTTATTCAATTCACGATAGTCAATACATAAATGCAAAGATCCATCTTTCTTTCGTACGAACAATACCGGTGCACCCCATGGAGATGCACTAGGCCGAATATAACCTTTGTCCAGCAGTTCCCCCAATTATTTCTTCAACTCTTGCATTTCTGATGGGGCCATTCTGTATGGTGCCTTAGATATTGGTGCCGCATTAGGCTCTAATTCAATAGTAAACTCCACGTCACGATGCGGCGGTAACCCAGGTAAATCATCTGGAAACACGTCTGGAAATTCATTAACAACGGGAATAGAGGACAACTGCACCTCACCAACTTCCGACTTCAACGCATAACACCAATAACTGGTACAACCTTGTCGCAATAATTCATCGTTTTCATGGTTCGGATAATCTTCCCAGAAGTACCAGGTTTCTGCCGTTCAAAAACGTGTTCAGTACCATCCGGCGCGACTATCAAAATTATTTTTCGGCGATAATTTACTATCGCTCCATGACGATCTAACCAATCGTCACCAAGGATCAAATCCTCTCCTTTCATGTCAATCAAAATTAAATCGGATGACCAATCTCTACCGCCGATGGTCACAAGACAATTGATAATCTCTCGATCCTCAACTGTCCTTTCCCCACTTGGTAGTCCAACAATAAAAGGTTCACATGCAGACAGACCGACAAGACCCAAACGATTCACACAAGACAATGATATAAAGGAATGAGTATCTACAAAATCAAACAATACATCTACCGGGTGAATAGAAATATAAACAATACCTGACGTAGTTGCAGCCCCTACGTCATCATTCCGCCTCATCTCATACAATCGGGGTGGAGCTGATCCAATGCTAGGTGCATCCTTATGCTCGGTCTTACCTCTTCCACTGCCGTGTCTGACACTCGGATTTGGCTGACCCGTAACTGTGCCTGCCGGAGTAGGAGACTGTTTAGAGAAGATTCCGCCCACTGACTCACAATATAACGCACGATGTCCCTGCTTCCCACACTTAAAGCAATCAATGGGGCGAAAAGTGCAATGAGAACTGACATGTCCCGAATTTCCACAATTAAAACAAACTTTTGGCACTCCTCCACTAGGCTTAGGGGAACCAACAGAAGATTGCACAAAAAGTTGAGGCATACGCGATCCGCTGCCTCGGAAACTACCAGAAAATTTCGATTTCCTCGAGCTTGAAACCGCAGGAACCGGGACTGACACCATATCATAAGCGAGCACTTTGTCCTTGTATTATTTCAAAGTAGTACACCCAAGGCCCGTCATATACTTTTGGACCTCCGATTTCATCCTAGCATCGAAATGAAGTATCTTGTCTATTTCATCCTTAACCCGAACTTGGACAAACACTAACTGTTTGTTGTACGTCTTAATTGCCTCGGAAATAGGAACATCCTCGGGTTGAGCTATGAAAAATCCACCGACTCTTGCTAACTGTACCGGCGCTAGACAATACTGAGCTTCCATCAGTTCTTTAAATTCTTCCCAAGTGACATCGCGGTCCCTGGGCTTAACAGCTCTCCACCAATCCGAAGCATCATCAACCGTCAGATATTGAGCAATTGGGACTCTCTTGGCTTTCGGGTAGCCAATACCGTCAAAGATCTTTTCCAGCTCAATTAACCAATGATCTCAGTTGTTCGCATCAGCAAAACCATCGAATCTGGAAGGGTTCATCTTCATAACTTCTTGAAGCCATCGATCCTCAACCGTCCTGTCAGTATTAATATTCTGCACCACTTGTGCTAGTTGGTGCACTTGCGTTAGGACTTGTTGAACAAACGTTAGGCACTTCGGCCTCCGAACCTCCATCTGAACCTCCCGAAGGGATCGGGTCTGATCTAGTCGCAGAATGAGATGCCGATTCTGAAACGGATCTCTTGGACTCAGATACTACTACTATGCCACGGCCTCGGCCGCATTGACGAATAGCTCTACCTCTCGGCACACTGAGGAATAAGAATGGTTCAACAAGGAAACGATTACAATAATAGATTGCATAATGACAAAGATAATTACTCCCGAAGGAAAGAAGCAACCACCATTCGAAGAGTCTTCCAGCACAGGCAACACGGGATGGTAGCATGCCAATGATATCGTAGACAACAACTAACTCAGTTTAACAGACCCAAAAACACTGACAACCTAGGTATCCATAAAATTAAGCTCCGATACCATATTCTGTAACACCCCCGTGATTTACGGAGATATTACAGCGCCGCAGATTCTTTTTGGAGAACCTACCAGTCTTAGACCAAAATAAAACACATTAAACCATAACAAAATCGAAACATTCACGCATTTAAAACCAACTTCAACTTCAACATGACACACATCACAATACCGAACAACATATAATCCCGTAGGATCACAACCAATACATCCGTTCACAACTGGAATAAAACAACATCATTAACCATCAACAATGACACGACATACAACACTGGACAGTACCCGCACGAGTACAAAACCAAAACACGTCTTCAACCAAGACCATACGACCACCAACTCAAAATGATGCACGATATCAATGCTGCACACTAAGCTCGTGTCCTCCCTGTGCTGGCTCTCCCACTGGACCTGTACCTGAATACACAAAAGTATATCCACCCCAGAAGGGGTCAGCAAGAAGCTGGAGCAAGTACAATGATTCTAGAATATGTACAACAACTGAATAATCAATATAAATCACGGAAACCACAGTGCCATCACATATATTCCGAAATACATCACATTCATCATCACAAAACATCAACAGGGACTGTACAGGTACTGTACCCCACGCGGGATACATACCTCTCCCTAGTGAGTCCTCGTCAGGCCTCCATGTTGTACAAACCCAACCAAGTGAACCGCAGAAGCCTCGATCTACGGAACCCATGGGACGCACACTGGTTTTTACTTGGCACACGACCACACGTCGCACTTTTGAAAACATCACCTTGGCACAGATCACATTTTCTCAAAATCATATTTTCTCAATTCACTTTTTTCATATATTCACAAGAAGTACATTAAACACAATCAAAGTACTTGCCTCGATTCGAACAACATGGAAAACAACGAACGGATTAACGTAAGGTCCTATTTCCTTCAACGATTCGATCCTAACACATCGAAATACCGAATTAAACACAACACCATGGAAACGGAAGATTTCACCCTAAGTTTTACTCTTTGGGGGCATTTAATCGAACACTACGGAGGCGACAATGGTCGAACCCAAGAACGGGTTAAAAACTTTGAGGGAAAACAAAGGAATATGATAACAAAATCATAATCTAACATAATTCAAAGTTAAAACAAACTTGAATCAAGAATTCCCAACAAAACCCCAAAATTCTTTGAAAGGGCTTGAAGAACTTCAACCACATACCTTAATTCAACCAAGAAATGGACAATTCTTCAATAATGCACTTGATATATTGATTCTATAATGTTAGGAACATGTTTATGGCTTGATTTGGAGTTCAAGATGAAGGATTCTAGGTGGAGGATGAAGTGGACTTGAGGGAAGGTGCTAGAATTCCCAAAGGATTGACCAAAGGCTATATATAGCTCCCGAAGTGGGTTTTCAGCATTTCTGCACTTTCCGTACTGTCAAATGACATGGACGTGTCACCCATACAGCATGTTTTTGCTTATCCGCAATGGCTCGACACGGCCATCGTCAAATGACACGGCCATGTCACTGAACCAGGGTCCGATATGTCGACCATAACTCCTTCATCCGTGCTCCGATTGACTCACCGTTTGAACCATTGGAAAGCTAACTCAATTATCTACAATACTGTAAAATTTTAGAATTTTTGGATTTTTCTGGAATTTATGGTGATCGATCGAAGTCAGCCCTTATGCAAATCACTATTCGGACATATCTACTCTTATTCTATTAACACCCTTTTGGTAATACATTCATTCTGATCGTCAAAACACACTGTTCCAAATAACCACAATACAACATGGAAATTACGAATAAATTCTCAACTAAATACGTCTTAAACAACACACACACGAATACTAAAATACACGGATATTACAGGAGCCCGTCGGATGTCCGCCTCTAAGACGTAACCCAATGATCCCATACTAAAGACTATCCTCAGATTGTATAGCCAATCAACAAAGTTAGGTCCAGTAAGAGTATTTTTCTTAAGTAAAATAGCGAGTGTGTTAATAGTCATTTTGAGAGAGTATAGATTGAACTGCAGAGAAATATTAGATTCGTTAATGATTGTTTAATTATGATCTGAGTAAAGAAATTAAGGACTTTCTGCATTCATAACCCAGCTCCTACTATTTTATCGGCATTACACACTCTCATGTAGAATCCGAAAGTCATGGTTGACTTCATAGTAGTGATCAAGTTCTTTATGAAGTTTAATAAAGGCAACCCCTTCAGTTTCTATTCTATCATTCTTTATAAAGTGTTGTCTAACACCAACCCGTCAAATGGATGATTCGATCTTCTTTTACCCCTAGTTCACTTGTCCTCAACCCATTCAGTTTACATGGCTTGCTGAACTATCTAAGATTAAACCGTCAACTCCTATCAGTCTGAAAATTGAATCTCACCCGGCCACTGAAACGGCTTCTAGGAGTTTGATTTAACATAACTGGAAGCATTTAATGCGCTCTAGGAATTTATCGATCGCCCCCAAAACACTATCCTGACATACTCGGCAGAATAGTATTTCGATTTAGATTTTAATTTTCCATGACTTTCACGAAGGATAGGAAACCTCGTAACTTTATAACTTAGTATATATAAGTGGGATTATTACGCGATTATATGTTACACTTTGTACGTTAATTCATTTATAAGCGCGGTTGTTCGTTTGTCACATAATATGAAAAAATCCACAACCTAAATCTACCAACATGCAGTTCATGGATCGTTCCTAAGTACCGAGTCATCATCGATCCAGTAAAATTACAAGTAATCAAATTACATGTCTTGAATCTTCGTCTTCATGGTGGTTCGTCCTCGGCTCTTCGTCATAGCTAGTTTATTAGATCAAAAAAAATTGCATCACATATAAGTTTTTCTAATAAAATAAATTGGTTAAAAATGGCCTTTACAACCCCATCGAATAAAGATTCGACAAAACTAAGTCCATGAACTACATCACTATCACAAAATAAATGCAATAAATACATTAAAGTAATGGCATAAATAGTTAATCTAAATATTGACCCGATCAATATAAAATTAATCTATCTATTAGAATTAATCCAACCAGTTAACACAATTGCTAATTTTAATTTGTTCCGGATGAAAATAAATATTTGAAAAAATTAATTCCTTTGAAAAATAAAAATACAATATTTATATTATAATCAAATTAAATCCAATTTAGTTAATGGGAAACTAATTTATCAAACATCAAATATAGAAATGGCGTCGGAAACACAAGGCTGGGGCCAAGCCCACGGATCGGTAGGGCTGTCAGGCCCTGGCAGAGAGGTCAGCCCCTCTCGGCCGCTGCCGGGTCCGTTCACTTTTCTGGCTTGTCTTTCATCCCGAATTCAAAAATAATATTTTTCTAATTTTTAAATTACACATATAAATCAGTTTTTCAAAAGAAAAATAGATTAATATTGTAATATAAATCATGGAAAAAAAAATTCGATGAACAATTAAACATTAATGATTAAAACAATTATGATTCTAAATCCTAAAAATATTCAACGAAGCATTCCAAATGCGAATATCGTTTATACGATCGCATGACTTCGCTCAGATACCACTGTTGGGATCCGGGCCTAAAAATGAATGCGTGGCAGAATAATAAAATTGATCCAATCAATAAACCGAACCGCTGAACAAGATCGATTAAGCATCATATATACGAATATAATAATTCAAAGCATGAATTAGAAATCATACCTTTGAAGTCCTTTGATTGAATATAATAATTCAAAGCATGATTTAGAAATCATACCTTTGAAGTTCTTTGATTGAATATCGAAAAAAAAATGACCCAAGCTTTTGCTAAATCTCAAGCACCGAAAACACCGTGTCTGTATCACGCGTCGGAAGATGACCGAAATAATTTTAATCTTCTTATTCATGAAGAATATGTATAGAAGTAAATAGAAATACTTTGATACTCATGGCCAAACATTTATCATGGGAAGAGGATAAAGTTTGTTTTATAACATGTTATGCGGCGATTTATACGCCTCGATGGTGATCGATAACAAGGTCGAGCAACCGAGTCCACAACCAAAGGAGCTACGGCGAACTTACCTAAACAAAGGTAACAGTCCACTGTCGAGTATCTAGCGATCGACTCTCAAGGCGATCGTCTTTTGGCACCTAGCGATCAACTCTGGTGCCAGACCCAGGACGACCGACCTGTGTCACGAACAAGGCCATCGTCCGTCAGAGTCTACGAAGACTGGATCTCGAAGCAAGTACCCATGTGCAGATCCACGAAAGGCGCCGCAGAACATGGGTCGTTGAGCATCAACAGCTGTCAATGACAAGGACGGCCTCACCTACCGACAGACCCGCCGAAAGGTCCTAAGTGGGGCCTCCCAGGACAGCGACACGAACGCGTGTTGGCCTCTCATTGGTTCGCACTTCTGGCAGCCAGCAACTCCTGCGGGCCTTAAGGAGACCAACCTATGTGCTAAAGACGATCGCCCACTTATTATAATACATCCAATGCTATAAATAGAGAACCTCCAGCAATTGGAAAAAGGTTCCTCTCGGTCCCAAATCGGTTCTGCCCTCAGTTCAGAAAAACGTTCACAAAGGTTGGCAACTACGTTGGCAAATACATACATACGTACATATTCTCAGGCTCTCGGTTTCCTCTCCCGAATCTATCTTAGGATTTCTCTCTCAGCACCTCTCAACCAGAAGACGGTCGGCAGAGGCAAGAACTCCCTATAGTATAGATTCGAAGAGATTCGCAAGTCCAGGAGCTCAGATACTCATCTTATACACACTGTGAGAGACCGTCGATTTCTCACAGTCGTCACAGCACCCCATCGTTGTTACAAGAACTCACAGAGCATCATATCTGGTTCTTCCGGCAATCTTCACGCTCAATAGCTAAGATAACTAGGGTATTTACACTCATTGTAATTGTACTCTAACATTAATATTTGTACTCCAAAGTATTTGTATTATTAATATCTCGCGAGAGCATTCAAGCCTGGGACTAACAACCCCGACAAATATTGTGTTATTTACTTTTCCCACGGAAGTGTTCTCGCATTTGTTTGTTATTCGACCATTCCAGCAATATTCATCTCCGGATAATATTTTGGGTAACAACAATTGGCACTAGAAGGAGGGCCTACTTAACCTTCATTTTTATTCCTACCATCCCGAAGAACACTCACTATTCTCGGGGCATATACTTGAAGTGACACTCACTGCTCTTCAAAGAAAAACCTTAAGAGTCATGACGTCTGCCACCACATTGAAGAGAGCCACTCTCCGAACCGCCGTACATCATATCTCGGCTCGACCCGAGCCCCAGATGACGGCAGAGGGAAGCCGCGGCGACGTGAGACTCTCGATCCCGCACCTGAGGGACGGCCCCAGCCTTTTGCTCGACCAGTTCCAAACCACGGAACAGATCGAGGAGGCTATGGCCATCCTGAAGGAGCGACGGAGAGCATGCGTGACGCCCGCTATAACTCCCTCGGCCATCCGCCGCGTGGGCAAACAGAAGTTCAAGGGATTACTGGGAGAGCGATCGTCAGAAAGCCCCGATTCGCGAGAAAAGGCTCTCTCAAGGACAGATGGTTCCGTATTCAGTCGCTTGGGAATCGATCCATCATGGTGACCGGGGCATTCTGGACCCAACCACGAGATGACGGAATCCGAGTCCGTCACCAGGAGTTCGGCCTACCCAACTCCCAGCCAAATACAGGTCAGCCGTCTGGCTCCCGCTCCGAACGCCAGGGAGTCAGTACTTGATCGCCTCGTCTCCTGCTCCGAGCGCCTAGCCGCGAGCATCCAGGCCACAGCGATGGCTGCTATACAATGCCAGCTCGAAAGATGAAAGCGCTCTTGGATACTGGGGCAAGCACCAGTAGAAAGATCATCGGACCGACCGATCAACTCGCGGTCCATATCGAGCTTTCCCCCGTGCAACCAAGGATCCCTCCTCCTAAAACACCTCTATACGAAGGGAGATCGGACCCCGAGACCCACCTAAGCAAGTTCTGGATCTACATGACCGGGTGTGGGGCATCGGATGCGACCAAATGCCGAATCTTCCCGTTAACATTAGGCGAGCTGGCCCATAGGTGGTACGTCTCACTACCACCGCGATCGATCATCTCCTTTGAGAAACTGGCGAGTGACTTCACGTCATACTTCGCCACCAAGGTCGCCAGACCAGAAGGCCCCCACCGCATGATGAAGATCAGGCAGGGGGAAGATGAATCCGATGCAGATTACATCGAATGGGTGGATGAAATAGTCCTCACCGGCGAGCCCATCAGCGACGAGCTCGCTCTCTACTTAGTCCTCGGGGGATTCTACGGTCATTCACCCATGTTTAGGCATCTCACAAAGGACATCCCCCAACCTACGTGATCTTCCGCGCTAAGGCTGTCGACTTTCTGGCCAGGTAAAGGCTACTCACCCTCCGCCTAGGCGAGGGAACGCCACCTCCCGTCCGAAAGACGGCGATCGCCAAAACCAAAAAGGCGGTCGCCAAGCCACCCGACAATCTCAGGGCCTTCGAGGATGTGGAAGCCCATCTCCTCCACAAGTTCAACCGAACTCCGGCCCACATATTTTACGCCATCAAGGGGCGCGAACCGCTAAACAAGCCAAATGCAATAAGGGACCACAGTCATCTGGACCACAATCAATATTGTGCTTACCACAAGAGTCCTGGTCACAGCACCAACCCATGCTGCGACCTCCTCAAACAACTCTGGAGATTGTTCAAGGAGGGCAAGTTGGACAGCTTATTGGCTTAGCCGGAGCCCCATCAATCTCTCGATATGGTCACCTGAGTCGAACGCAAACAGGCCGGAAAGCTCATACGAGCCGACCCCTCGATCAACCTCGGCGACTGAATCTATATATTTCATTCAAGAGGAGGAAACTTCAGAAGTCTCTCCCCGATTCCCACCTCATCAAACCAAAGGCTACTGCCTGAGAAAACACCTCGAATCAGAAGATGACTCGCTCGCCCTCTAAAGTTCGTCATCAACATGAAGAACCTAGGCCAGCGATCGCCTTCCCTTACACAACGTATACCGTCGAGAATCATCATCTGACATGATGGTCCGAGGTAATAAAGTGCCGCCATGGTCGCGAAAATCGATGAAACCGACGATCCGTCCATGCAAGGTTCCTTTGGGCTTCGATCGCTCGCCCTTCGTTTAAATACGAGGCGGGCGTAGCCGAAGGACCCTCCAAAAGCAAATCAGAAGATGACTCGCTCGCCCTCTAAAGTTCGTCATCAACATGAAGAACCTAGGCCAGCGATCGCCTTCCCTTACACAACGTATACCGTCGAGGATCGTCATCTGAATTGATGGTCCGAGGTAGAAAAGTGTCGACATGGTCGTGGAGGACGATTGAACCATTCTCTGTGCCCGTGCAAGGTCTCTTTGGGCCATGATCGCCCGCCCTTCGTTTAAATACGAGGCCGGCGTAGTCTGAGGGCCCTCCAAAGAGATCTGTGGACACGATCGCCCGCCCTCAAAGGTCCACCACTTAACATGGTGGATCCTTCCCGGACAATGCGACGCGTCCCTCCCCCCATCACAACATATACCGTCGAGGGTCGGGATCTTAATGGCGATCCGAGGTAGAAAAATGCTAACAAGCTGCGGTCGTGGAGTTAATTAATCCAACGACGCCCCGCGCAAGGAATCCTCCCGACCAAGACCGCACACCCTTCGTTTAAATACGAGGCGTAGCCTACGGAGGACCCTAACAATTAAGTGAGTCGCGAGAACTTAGCCATCAGATGGAATGTCACTCGCGCACAAGACACGGTCGTGGGGGTCGGTCTATCGAATTCTGCAATCGTGCACGGTTCCTCAAGACCGAGATGGACGGCCTTCCTCGAGGAATCTGCAAAATTGAAGACCGCTCACTCAATGATTTATTTTCGTCCCCTTACTTTCACTAAGTAAATAAAAACAAGGGGGAAGGGCGGATCTATATATACGACGATCGTCCCTATTTAATTACATATGGAGATCGACATTTTTCAGATGTATGTGCAGCGATCGAATTTATTGTAAAAGTTATCTATATGAGTTTATCAATTCACTTGGCGCTATACACGTAACAATCTATCCTCACACATTTTTACAAAGTCATGCAAAGACCCAGAAAAGCAATCATTCAAGTAATAAATTGAAGAAACAAATATTCATTTCATTACTTGGAGTATCAGAGTACGTACACGGTTGCCCGAAGGCCTAAGTACTACAAGGAAATCTACAAAATTACAAGGAGAAAGCTAAAACAACAAGGACAGACCCTCAGGATGTCCCAGCCTGGCCTTCGCCTCCAACCACTGGATCGGCCCGCGACCCTACGCCAGCTTCTGGAGCTGCCTCCCCATCCTCCGGGGCTTTTGGATGAACAAGAATCCCGGGAGTCGGGTACCAGCTCAGGTCTACGCCAATTTCCGAGAGGTCCAAGATCGGCACAGAGAAGGCAGGATGAAGAGGGTGCTCCAGCGCATATGCCTTGAAGTTTTCAGCAAGAGGGCCGACCTCCAGCCCTCCCTTCTTAGCAGCACGGAGCGAGTCAGCGAACGCCATATAATAGGCAAACTCGCTGACGAACTCCACATTGAGAAAGGGATCGGCCTCGGTTGCCTCCAGCTTCTATTTCAACTCCGCAACTGCCTGCTGCGCACCTTGAAGATCGGTCTCCTTAGCATCCATCTCTCCCCTCGATGACACCAGCTCGCTAGTCATCCGAGTGACAGTCACCTTCAGCTGATCAACCTCCTTCTGAGCGGCCGCGTGCGACCGACGGGCATCTGTCATCTGGTCCCGAAGTCGGTCGACCATCGCCCGGGCTCGCTTATAATTCTGTCTCGCCAGCTCAAGATCCTGACTGGCCCGTTTAGCTGCATCCAAGGAGTCCTTCTCCATATCCACAATTCTGTCGGCAAACTCGGAGTTCTCTTTCCGAGCAGCCTCGAGGTCCGCCTGTAGAAGAGAAGTAGAAGGATGCCCCTCGAATTCCTTCACAGCCTGGGCAGCCATCGTTGCCGCCTGGAGGGAGAGAGCGAAAGCAGCCTGCATCGTGTTCCCAGATCGCTGGCGGGCGATCGCATCCAAGTCAATCGTCTAGGCCTTCGGCAAAGCAGAAACAGCCCGGTTGACATATAGTGGGACATCACAGGCTGCGCGAGGAGATCGCATCGCGAGGAAATCCAATACTAGCGGCGGGCAAGGCGGGTTAGTGCTACGGATCCTGCATCAACAAAAAGTTAGCACATCTCCCACACAAGTGACGAAACTCAACAAACAAACAAAGTTTACCTCTCGGCTTTCTCGGGGTCGCGACCAAAGTACGGTTTCCCGCGTGGGGTCTCGGCCTTGACGATCGCCATCTCTTGCAAGAAAGCCACAGAGGGCGTAGGCTCATCCACCAGGGGGAATGCGGTGAGCGGAGGCGCGGCGATCGACACCTCACCAGCAGGGGCAGAGACTGGAGGTTCCCCCAACCTCTGCCGCTTGCGGTTCGATCGGAGTCCTTCCTCCCGAACCTCCTCCTCCGCCACGATCGGCTCTACGCGAGGCCCCACCTCCAGAATAAGAGGTAGCGCCACTGGAGGAACTCGAGACGACTTCTTCTGGCGAAGACGACTCAAAACTCTGGGGTTCGGCATGGCTATCTCCGCTGGAGGCTCCAAGAAACGAGGAAAGCGGACCTCTGCAATAAAGAACGACCAACCAACGGTTAGACACATTCTCCAAGCAGGACGATCGCCAATCAAAGGAGATCGTAGAAAGTCATACCTGGGACCGAAAGATGTCACGGAAAACGGCATAACCGAGCAGACAGCCTACGACTCTCTTTGTTAATCCGGAGAGCGTCTAAGTCATCGTCTGGCAGACTTCGTATCCGCTCCCAGACGACCAGAAAATCGAAAGGTAGCTCGTCGACCGCCGGAATATGGAAACCTGCAAAAGAAAAACCAAATTAGTTCAGTTCAGAACATATCCGAACAAAGGGAGAGTCAAAATCCTTACTCGGATTCCTCTCCCGAAAGCCTGTGGGAATGTCCAGCTCGCCCGTAGGATTGTCACTCGCTGAGGCCTTCCAAGCACCGGCGACCCAGAACCACTTCGTCGGATTGCCCCGCACCTTGTTCGGGACTCCAAGGATCACCCGACCGGAATGGCCTTGGATATGATAGCTTCGACCGACCCCTTCTGAACCGTCAGCTTGAACAAGTGGTTCATCTCTAATGGCGAAGGGAGGCGGTACAGTCGGTGACCGCCGAACAAGGTAAGGGCACAGACGATCTGGAGCCAGGCATTCGGCGTGAGCTGAAGCGGCGCCACCTTCCAAGCGACCAGCAAATAGGAGACAGCGAAAGACAGAGGGAACCGCAGCCCAGCCTCCATGATTGCTTCATTCACGACGACCATACCCTCCGGAGGTTCGTCGGCTCGTTTGTTCTCGGCTGGCGCAAAAAGATCCACATCTGGGGGGACATGATACCTCGCCCTCCAGACAGCCAGGTCCTTCCTGGTCGCCGAGCTCCTGATCTGGCCGAGGGACCATGGAGAGCGCTGCGCAGCCCGAAACAGCGATAGCTTAGCAGATTGATAGGGATGAGCGATCGAGTACTCCCGGTAATCGAATTTAAGAGACGGACCGGCCAACCTCTCCATGATTTCAGCGAAGGCCAAATAGGCCTGGCCAAAAGCACTATGCTGCTCCCAGTACACCTTCACCGCCAAATACTTCTCCATCTGCGAGCGTTTTTGCCCGACCGCCACCTCCCTCGCGGCGGCGGCTTCATTGAATAGTGCCTCGACCTCCACGGGATCAATACCGGCGCTGATAGCCTCGGCCGTCGTCTCCAAATGGAATTCTGCAGAGGATCCTCTCCGAAAAGTCGAAGTTCCGGCGGGAGAGGCGTTGTCCATTCCAGACGATGAAGGTACTCCAGACATTTTCGAAAAGAAGAGGAGAAAAGGAGTGTTTTCTTACCAAGAGTTGAGTCGATCGGCGATCGGTAGTCAAAGCTTCAGAAAATTTTCGACTATCTTCTTCTCCAGTGAAATCGCATAAGGTTCTTAACACTGCAGTCCAGCCCCTTTTTATAGGAGAAGGCAGGGGTTTCCATGCAATTAAGGAGAATCTCAGGGGCTGAAGTGCAACCGTCGCAATTAATGCTCCTTTGAAACCCGCGTACGCGTCGTTTCAAGGACACGCCAGACGAGGAGTCATAACTAACCGTCGGTGTCCCCCAACAGGAACCCGACATGTGCCCCGGAGACCTTTCCACAACCGCTGTCATCTCCCGCTCATTTCAGCGACCGAACTGGTCGTTCATATTCAAAGTCATTCCGCTCAAAGACGATCACCAGTTCCGCAAAATGTAGAGTCACTCGTCAGAGTTAAGCGAGTGCCAGTAGAACCACCACACCCCACGTTTCCAACATCGGAGCGAGCTGGGGGGCAATTGTTGTGCGGCGATTTATACGCCTCGACGACGATCGATAACAAGGTCGAGCAACCGAGTCCACAACCAAAAGAGCTACGGCGAACTTACCTAAACGAAGGTAACAGTCCACCGGCGAGTATCTAGCGATCGACTCTCAAGGCGATCGCCTTTTGGCACCTAGCGATCGACTCTGGTGCCAGACCCAGGACGACCGACCTGTGCCACGAACAAGGCCATCGTCCGTCAGAGTCTACGAAGACTGGATCTCGAAGCAAGCACCCATGTGCAGATCCACGAAAGGCGCTGCAGAACATGGGTCGTTGACCATCAACAGCTGTCAATGACAAGGACGAACTCACCTACCGACAGACCCGCCGAAAGGTCCTAAGTTGTAACACCCCCAGAATACATCCGGAAATATTACATGCCGAGGCCCTTCTCACAAGGATCTACCAGGCTAAACTCTACTAGACTACACAATGATTGACCGACCGGGGTCAATCTAAATAGAACGCAGACCGACAAGGTCATTAAACAATTCAGAAACTAATGAATTTTACATCTCAATGATAAAAATAAACTTTCACACAAAAAGGGATGACAACTCCATTTAATAAATGAAAACCTACATCCGTGCAAGGGTGAATACTCAACCAAATGGAAAAATACCGACCAAGATGGGATAAAAGAAAAAGACTCTGACTCTTGTGTGATTAGCATCATCGTCTTCCATCTCCTTCCAAGCCAATCCCGTGACTGCTCCCGAGCTGCCAAAACCTGAGTGCATAACAGGCACCCACCCCCGAAAACTCGAGGGTTAGCAAACTGGAATTTTGCTAGTGCAAGTACATAATATACAAGATATACGAACAATAACGACACAAAACTCAACAGCCGCGAAGCCTTAACACAAACCATACATACCCATAGTCAACACAGAATAGCATTCGCATACACAAGGTGAAAGATAATCACATAGTCATATTCTCTTTACGAAACATTATACCAAAAAAATTTTAAACAAGCCCAAGGAGTCAAAAGATTTATAGTTTAAAAATCCATTTTTATAAAAGGAAAAGTATTTTGATAAGATAGTTTGAAAACATTATTAATGACTCGGGCCGTCTTGGGGTTTTCAAAATCGAATGGGAATACTTTTAGAAAATAAATTCAAAAGCTCTCGGGTCCTCGACCCAGCATGTGGAAAACAATTTGCAAGAAAACCATTACAACGTTATTCGGGGTCCTCGACCCAATTGATAAAACACTATCACAAGCGAATCATTACAACATCTCACGGGGTTCTCGGCCCAATCCAAATAATATCATCACGAGATCAAATCTCAACATCCCACGGGGTCCTCGACCCAATACATAGAATAATCATCACAGTAAAATCAGAGGCACAACCTCTCATTCGACAAATCCTGCTCAAGACCCCGGATTAATTAACCCTCAGAGATCTCGTAAAATATCCTTGGTAATTAACCCTGATACCAATATTTAAAACAAGTTGGAACGAACTTTCAGAAACACGAATCGCGGTCTATATCAAGACCAACATTTTAAAGTGAGTTGCAAGAACTTTGAATTACGAAAATTATTTGGTAACAGGGTCTTAGCTATCACTCAAATATCCGTTACCAATAAGCCTGCCAAGCGCCTCCCTTGCACACCTGTGTACCGGCGTGCAGTCCACTATATTGGCCGCCCATTGCACATGTCACCGCGCCGGCGTTCACTCCCACGGGAGCCGCCCCTTGCTCGCGCATTAAGTAACATCGGTGTTCACCAATCATATGGAGCCACTCATTGCAGCGTACACCAGGCCGGAGTACACGCCCCGCCCTCAGAGGCACCCGGATATGACGTCTCTCATAACAAGTATTCACGTTGTTACAAATACCACGCACAGTCAACCGTCGCAACAATTATCAAATCAGTTCATCAATTCACATAATTTATTCGCCAGTCCGTAACTACGCAAAATAAACAACAACTCGCACGTTATTCATCAAGACTTAACACATTAATCCTTCAACACTACCAATCAACACTACATATATTATATCCTTATATCGTAACTCAACCGAAAATACAAACATTACCATATTACCTCTATAAATGTCATTCGTACTTTAATCTAAGTTGAGTACGTCGACTAATATTGCTATTAATCACCCAACATTTATCTCCATATGTGTATATATATATATATATATATTCATATATCTATACATATATCCACACACACACACACACATATATATATATATATATATACAGATATTCGTAACATGATTCATACACTTCAGCAACAATGATTTCACGTAATTATAATTCGTATATCAAGGTACTTGCCTTGGTAATCTCTCGCGAATACTTCGGAGATACAGTTGATTGGAACAATCCGGAACTCCAACGGAAACGACGATCGGAAAGGCTCAACACTGGATTATCGTAGGAAATTCGTCCTTAATATCCTATCATTAAATAAACAATCAATCACACGAGGAAAAACATAGAAAGATGACCGAACCCTAACTGTACTCTTCATAACGTACGTTACACACCTACGTAACGTACGTTACGTCTGCACGTTAGCGCACGTAAGCTACAAAGATTAACGCACGCTAAGCATGCATTTGACAGTTCTTCTCAGTTCAGACAACTGCCCTGCCTGAGGGTATAACGTACGTAATGCATAGAGCTTAACGTACGTTATATTCACACATATATAATACTTATGTGAATCAGAATGATCCTATGGTGTCGATGTCTTCGAATTCCAGGTTAATCATCCCATCATAAAACTTACTCCAATCTCGATTATAAATCCTCAAAGGTAGTTCGGAAAATCTGAAGTTGTTATCAACATTAAGTCTACGATCATTATGGAAACACCATACAATACGGTTTATTAATCTCAGAAAACTTCCTTTACTTGTTCATCATAACAAGATTCGAACTATAATGTTCTCAACTCGGGTAACTAAAGCATGAACATTCCAACTTCCAAAAACATGATGTTCGGATAAAAATCATCTATGGAGCTTAATAATCCCGGTAGTATGTTCATAACATCCTTAAGAATACGAATTCAAGGTTGAGGTAGCATTAACATACCTTAATATGAAGGAAACGCAGAGACGAGAGGTAGCATCCAACTCCGATTGCTTGAATGCCAATCCAAGATGTTTCTTAACTTAAATGACCGAGTCTATGTAATATATAGGTATTTTAGATGGCTGGAGACTCTCTAGAAATGAAGGAAAACGAAGTACAAGTGAAAGGGACAAAGTGAAATAAAATGGGGTGTTGTCCATATATATAATGTCTTGAGCTTTACGTACGTTAGCCTTAGCTATTTACGTACATAATCGACTTAGCGCACGCTACCATTCGTTCTTAGCGTACGCTATCGTTCAATGGTAGCTTACTGTCTCATTCTGTACTCGCTTACGTACGTTACACCCTATGCATTACGTACGTAAGATACACACATTAGCGTATGCTAGTTACAAACCTTAGCGTACGTTAACACCCGTTGACCCCAAAACTGTCCAGGTTCATCCTCGGGAATCTTTCCGAGCCCACCACCAGCCGTCCATGTGCTAGCCATCCTGTTCAATCATTGACCTCCTTACGTACGCTACGTCTAGATCGTAGCGTACGCTATCTCTAGCTCATAACATACGTTACGCTTACCTATTAGCGTGCGTTACGACTTGCATGTGAAGGATTAAAAGTTGATATTATCATGCATGAGGATACGAATACGGAAACGATCATACTTCAATTATTGATAGCACAAATTTGAGTAATACAGGGTTCAAATACGAACGAAAATATCCAACAATTTATCCGGATATTACATAAGTGGGGCCTCCCAGGACAGCGACACGAACGCGTGTTGGCCTCTCATTGGTTCGCACTTCTGGCAGCCAGCAACTCCTGCGGGCCTTAAGGAGACCAACCCATGTGCTAAATAGGATCGCCCGCTTATTATAATACAGCAGAGGCGATCGCCCAGCATCTCCCAATGCTATAAATAGAGAATCTCCAGCAACTAGAAAAAGGTTCCTCTCGGTCCCAAATCGGTTCTCCCCTCAGTTCAGAAAAACGTTCACAAAGGTTGGCAACTACGTTGGCAAATACATACATACATACATATTCTCAGGCTCTCGGTTTCCTCTTCCGAATCTATCTTAGGATTTCTCTCTCAGCACCTCTCAACCAGAAGACGGTCGGCAGAGGCAAGAACTCCCTATAGTATAGATTCGAAGAGATTCGCAAGTCCAGGAGCTTAGATACTCAGCTTATACACACTGTGAGAGACCGTCGATTTCTCATAGTCATCACAGCACCCCATCGTTGTTACAAGAACTCACAGAGCATCATATCTGGTTCTTCCGGCAAGCTTCACGCTCAATAGCTAAGATAACTAGGGTCTTTACACTCATTGTAATTGTACTCTAACATTAATATTTGTACTCCAAAGTATTTGTATTAATAATATCTCGTGAGAGCATTCAAGCCCAGGACTAACAACCCCAGCAAATCTTGTGTTATTTACTTTTCCCACGGAAGTGTTCTCGCATTTGTTTGTTATTCGACCATTCCAGCAATATTCATCTCCGGATAATATTTTGGATAACAACACCTCACCTCACACATCATGCCAAAAGCTATAATATTAATATACACCAAGTGTATAATTAAATGTCCCACAAAATAATACCAAATAAGCACCACGAAAAAACATGGTGATAAGTCACCATGTTTGGGGGGGGGGGGGTTCATTTCGGTCTTTGAAACAGAGCGTTGTGTATCTAGTCTGATAGATAAACCTTGATATGTTGGAATACTAATATAATTAATTAATCCAATTTGAATATAAATTCTCTAAGAAATAATATGAATAAAATTAATTACCCAGTAATTTATTTAATTCACGAGACCGATTTAATTTATCACAAAGGTGGTAGAATCCTCATTGCTTGGCAGTATCATAATTTTAAAGTTGATGTCCAGTTCACTTCTGCACAGTGTATTCACTTATATGTCATTCATAATACTCAGAAGCAGGATTTTCATTTCACTGTAGTCTATGGTTCTAATGATGGTGGGGAAAGGCAGACTTTATGGCATGACTTGCAGGATCTCAACCAGAGAATCCATGGTCCTTGGCTTATTGCAGGAGACTTCAATTGTCTCCTGAACTATGATGATAGAATTGGTAGGGATATTTCCTACAATGAATTGAAAGACTTTCAGGAAATTGTGGCTTTCTGTAATATTTTTTATTGAATGCTTCTGGCCCTAAATACAGTTGGAATAATAAACAAGATGGTAATGGAAGAGTCTTTAGCAAGATTGATAGGTACATTGTCAATGACTATTGGATAGAATCTCTGGCCGACTCCTTTGCTTGTTTCCACCCAGAAGGCTCCTTTTATCATTGCCCTACAACTATTCACTTTGATGGCTCTAGATGCTCAAGGAAACCTTCTTTCATTTTCTATGATATGTGGAGCAAACACCCTGAGTTTTTGGATATTGTTAAACAAGCTTGGCGAACTCCTATGTATGGTGTTCCTATGTATCAGCTGGTCAAAAAGATGAAATGTTTGAAGCCACATTTGATGTCCCTGAATAAAAGAGCTTTTGATAGAATTGAAGAACAATTTTGTAAGGCAAAAGCTGCTTTGGAAGAATGCCAGCAGACTCTCCACCAGAATCCTTTGAATCAGTTTGCTTCTGCTCAACAAAGGAGTGCTGCTCAATGTTATCAGGATACCAGGAAAGCATACATTAGCTTTCTCTCTCAAAAGGCCAAAATCAAGTGGCTTAAAGATGGGGATGAAAACACTTCATACTTCATACTTTCACAAAGCTATCATGAATGTAATCCTAAATTCAAACATGTATCGAAATCATGTATCCGTGTTCCCAACAATCTCCGCCGTCAATACGCCTTCTGGAGCACATTAGTATTTAGAAACTTCCACAACACATTATACCACTCAAAACTCAATCTACCATTATATCTTAATTGCTACACATGTAATATACCGCAATTGTCAAATACAGTTGCTATCTTACCTCTTATTTGCAAACAAAATTGGGCAACACAAAATATAAAATATAATATATAAAAGGGGAGACTTACATCACAGGTCGCACGAAGATGATGATCGAGCCACGATACTAATCACGACCGACATTTCAGACGACGCGTCGCGACACGACTCAATCAGACACATTCTGACAAGACAAGACTCGACAATACGCGACTTGACCTGACAACCTAAGTTTCAGCAACCTAAGGATACCATATTCCGTAACACCCCTAATCTGCTCGGGAATATTACAGCGTTGCAGACCCTCTCCATGAGGATCTATTAGGCTAGATACCAAAACAAGACATCGCATTAATGCCGAAATGGCTGAATCACAAATCCGTAGATAAATTTGGTCTTTCATCAATAACATACGATTTAAACTTCATATACATTTATACTACAAAACTCAAACCAGCACGGGGTTCAAAAGACAACAACACTCCCGTAAGATGGGAAGACACTACAGCGGAAAGGGCAATAAAATGAACTCCGACTAACTGCACCAAGAGCTGGCCTTCATGTGATTAGTATCATTTTTCTTCCACCATCCTTCGTACCGGTCCTGTGTTTTGCTCCCCCTGCATGTACCTGGACGCAATACAGACATCCACCCCCGATTACTCGGGGGTTAGAAAAATTTTACTATTTTGCTAGTGCAAGTATTCAGGCCATACAACAAACACCACGTAAATATCAGTTATATTAAAATAACAACAAATCATTGAAGAAGTTCCCGAGAGGTTTTCAATGTTTAAAGTACAACCCAAGTCCTTAAAAGTAATATATATCTACTCGGGAGTTTTAAAAAATGACAAAATGTCTTTTGGGACTTCAAGTCCAAGATTATAAAACCTTTTCCAATGGGTCTCGGCCCAAGACATTTTCCGCAAAACAACCTTTACACAATCGTTAGGGTCTCACCCCAAATTTTCTTCAAACCACAACGCACAGGAACAGTAACAAAGCCCACATTCTGACACCAGAATATATAACCGAGGAATAAAACACACGGAACACATATCTTAGTGCCATTCTAGCCAAGTACCAAGACCCTATATATAATATATCTCAACATCAAGGATAAATGTTATGATATTTCGGACATATTACAATTACTGAAAACATCAACATCAACATCATGAAAACCACATTTGGTAACCCGTGGCCGTACCCATTACTATCAACCCCCAGAGGCCCCGTCGGACCATCCCTGGGTGGGAAACCACTTCCGCGGCCGTACCCATTAGTATCGGCCCCCAGAGGTCCCTTCGAATCGACCCTGGGTGGAAGAACAACTCACGCACACTAGCGTTCACAACTTTCACAATTTCTGAACGTTGAATATAATGTATATAATTATGGCACTAGCTAGAATGCCCACTCACCGACACATGACCATGACCAAAGACTGACGCAACTATAAACCATTCCTAGAACATGTCAATACCGCAAGGTATCCATGAGCAACACATTCAACACATTATATTCAAAGACTAACGACACGACTTCCCAATAACTTAACCATCCTAGACGCACCTCTACCCATCAACAAATATACGAACCAATCAACTAATCTCAACAAACTCAATCCTATAATAAACAATTAATAAATACGAGTAAATCACCATTCACAATTTACGTAACATCATAATTCACGAGATATAAGTCATATAGGCAAGAATACTTGCCTCGATAATTGATGCCGAAAGCTCCGACGAACACGGCTCACCCGATCGATCCATTGAAATCCCCACTTTTATTATAACTACATAATAGACAATTTAATATAAGGGTCCAGTTTACTATATTATAATTACAAGGTAATTAATTAGATGATATATTACCTTAATTGTTCCCTTGAATTTACCAATCGGATCAAACGACCAACGATTCTCAACCGGAATCCATATCCTGATTAAATTAGTAATTGGGATCATAATCCAAATTTTTGAATGATTACTTCGAATACGAACTCCGAACTCGAGCTCAGTCTGTAAGTCCAAATACACCCATCCGCTCGTAACCAATTTATCAAAACCTCCATTTATGCCTACATCTTCCCCGTTCGCAATTCCAACACAACTACATACATCACCAATTACTTACATACACACACACACACACACACACACATATATATATATATATATAACAAACTAACACACACAAACCTGCACATGCACATACACTTACTGACACACACACACACTTATGTGTGTGTATATATATATATATATATATAGATATAGTGATAGGTTCATGTAAGAAAGCTTTTTTCCGTAAGAAATAAGAATGATTTTGGGCCTTTGATCTTTGGTGATCAATGACTGCGATTTGGTCACGTTGTGCTAAGAATTTAGCCTAAGTGTGCTACGCGGAATATTTTTGTGGGGATATATTTGTAATTATACAGATTGTATGTTTGGTATTTCCTATAATCATGGGATTTTATATCTCACTTTCCCATCTCCAAAGATCGTGTAAGCGGAAATTTTGGACGTGGTTTTGTTTTCTCGTTCCTTCATCATTTTATCTCTTTCCTCCATCCTTCATCCTTCCTCCATCATTTATACCCTAATTTCATACAGTAAATTGCTGCAAATATAATCCCTACGTTTTTATCTGGTTTTTTATCTTGCAACAATGAAACAATTGTTGCTCTAAACTGCAGATAACTTCTCGTCAATTCAATTCGGAATTATGGTTTCTGCAGGTATTTTTTTTGTTCATTGTGTGTTCTTATTTTTGTTCGTTTGTTCGTATCCAATTCAACCAATTTGGTAATATTTTTTTTCGTTTGTTCGTTCTTATCCAATCAATGTTCAGTTATACGCAGTTTTTTCGCTGGTATTCAAAATAAATTCGTTGAATTTTTTTCGTTCATTTATTTCATATTTTTTCATTGAGTTATACATATTTTTATTCCAATTCAATTTTTATTTGCTAATTTCGTCAGTATTTTCTTTCTTCAGTCGTTTGATATTTATTTATCTCGTTTAGTTGTACGTGGTTTTTTTCGTTCACTGTTTTTTTGGTCTTATTTTTTTTTTAATATATAGCAATGCATTACAACCCTAGGTGAAGGATATTTATGTTGCACTTTTGAACATATCCGTAGCACTTTATATGTTTTTTATTGGCATTCATTTCTATTTTGGCTGAAGGCTTTATGTGTTGGCACCTTTCACAACTCAGTAGCAATATTTATGATTTTTTTTTACCACATTGTGTTTTAGTTGAAACTTTCTTGGTTGCATTTTCGTACAATCAGTAGCACTTTTTGTGTTATATCTTGGCATTGAATGCTGTCTTAATTGTAGGATGTTTCTTTTTGCACTTTCACACAATTTAGTAGCACTCTTTTTGTTAGCTTTTGGCATTTATTATGTTTTACAGAATGCCATAATTTATATTGACTCTTTAGCATAGAATCTTTACGTTCTGCACGTAATATGTTTTCTGCTTGCATATTAAAAAATTTTGTTGTTTAATTGAGTTGTTATTTTTGAATTTTCAGCGGGGGGAAGTACGTCGGGAGATGTCACCAAATTTATTGTACCTTCTTGCAAAGAAGGTATGAAACATTACGTGGGTAAGGTTTTCCAGAATTTGAAAGAGGCGGAAGTTTTTTATAGGGCTTATGCTTCTGATTGTGGGTTTCAAGTGCGCAAGGCAATCTACAAACTCTTCAACCTCAACCGCAACACAATGGTCGTAATCAACGATCAATTATCACCACCTATTGCAATAATTGATTAACACACATTCGATAATAATCAACAACCGGTATAACCAATCCACAACCCTAACGATTCCAAAATATCTTGAGTAGACACAATTCCGAACAATCTAACTCATACAATTACGAATTCATTCCCAAGATTCCGTAAAGTCCATATATCGATTGGATAATGCGAGTATACAAACTTAACTAAAGTATTCCAATCAATTTCTCTTTCAAAACTTCAGTCAAACACCTTGAAGGCGGAATTCAAAGGTATATTCGAATCATTAATCAATAAACACCAACCACATCAAGAGCACGAAGAACACAATCATAAACATATATATCCTTCAACATTATATGATTCTATCCATCGATACGAACTAAATAACCCAAATATATCAAGAATCTCAAACATCCCAAAATATTAGAGTTCAAGCCAATTACCTTCAATCCGGCGAAAGAATCAAGAATGATGTTATAATCCGTTGTTCCAAGCTTTCCTAGACGTTATCACTTGATAAACCAACTCAAAATTTGAGGTTTAGGGGTTAAAAATAGAGTTTGGGTGATTTGGGACGAAAGGGGATCGTGTAGGAAGGGTTGGGGAATGAAATTCCCGACTGCTGTACGTTTTTATACATCTAGGCACATTAGCATATGCTAACTTCATCAATAGTGTGCGCTACCTGTTCTCAGAATACAGACAATATAGTTTTTGCCATTTTGAGCATAACTCACTCATCCGGACTCCGATTAACTCACCGTTTGAACCATTAGAAAGATAACTCGATGCTCTATCATACTATTATGTTTCAGAATTTTTGGAGTTTCAAGAATCGGTGGCGATTTTCCAAAGTCGAACCTTATATGCATTACTTTCCAAACAAG
Source organism: Orobanche coerulescens (assembly GCA_033398695.1). Lineage (NCBI taxonomy): Eukaryota > Viridiplantae > Streptophyta > Magnoliopsida > Lamiales > Orobanchaceae > Orobanche > Orobanche coerulescens. Next base: position 54,913 of record JAWKAU010000110.1, on the reverse strand, counting down.
TGTCCAAATCTCATTTCTACTAACGTTTCAACATATAATCTTCTTAATCATATCATATAAACCAAGAATCATAATCACTTGCATGATCATCATCATACGAAGTAACTAATAATGACAACATCAAAACCCGAAATGAAGGGAGATATTAACCAACATATCTCTTGAAGAAGAACAACACATTCCAAACCACACGAATCATATCAATATCCGCATATCAACAATATCATCAACATAACTCAGTAATCCATCTCATAATCATATACTCATCAGCTCATATACATGACGATTATCAACACAAAGAACATCCTATACAATTCAAAACGAAATCCCAAAGTGAAGAGTAATTACCTCTATGAAGGAATGGATTGAATCCCAAGGTTGAATCCGTTTCCAATCGTTTCCAAACTCCAATGTTGTTAAGGACGATCAACTCAAGTGTTTGGAACCTCAAACTTCTCTCTAAGAACTTTCTCTATCGAAATAAGGGAAAGAATGGCCGAAAATGCATCTTAACACCCGACTGTCCCTTTATATACTGCACATTACTAGCGTGCGCTAAAACTTATATTTAGCGTGCGCTACATCCCTAGCCTGCGCTATCCTTCCTTGATAGCGTGCGCTATCGGGCAGTCTAGGGGCTACTGCCTTGCTTCGCACATCATCTTACGTACGTAATGTACATGCAATAGCATATGCAAATAGGCGTTGACTTACTATAGTGAAATGCTCAGTAGCGTGCGCTATTCTCCAACAATAGCGTGCGCTATTCCTCGTTGACCCGATATTCTGCACCTTCCCCGAAGATGCCCGGGGTCCGCACACCGAAAGTAACCTGACAAAGCCAAGATTCCCTTTTGACCGATCTGATATTAGCGTACGCTAACCATATGCACTATTGTGCGCTAAATGCCGATAATAATTAGCCTGGCCTACCTGCCGGCCACCTTCCGAACCTTACCCAGAATGCCTTACATACGTTAGGGGTCCTCCTTAGCGTACGTAATTCAAACCTCTTAGCGTGCGCTAAGTATATATCGTAGCTTGCGCTAAGCATACATATTGGCGTGTGCTAGGCATACATTGTAGCGTGCGCTAACGTGGCTGTACTTATCCATTTTCAGCTATTCTCGTCCAACGTATCGACATACAGAATACGAACATACGGCATACTGAATACATATACTCAATTCGATAACATTCCCATATGATATACCAAATATCAAAAGTACGATAACCTGATACACGATATCCTCAAATGTAATTATCGACCGAATACGACAATTATACCAATACAGCTGTCTCAGTTCTCAATCTATTTTATCCATACTGTATAGACACCAAGCTATCCAATACGTCTCAGATAAAATAACGTGAAAATTTTATACTGAAACTCCGGATATTACATACTAAAAATCGGGGTATTAAACTCTACTCCCCTTAAAATAAGTTTCGTCCTCGATACTTGCAACCTGTCACACGCAACAGATTAACCAAAATTTCCAACTCATCACAAAAACAATCAGTCGTCGCCACAAGCGAATAACCAAAATGACATACTTACAGGTGCGTGAAGCCGATGATCTCCCGTGATACTAGCACATGACTCCCATATGAAGTCTCAACAGTCAACACAATACCAACACACCAATATCGCAATTATAGAAATTTTAAAAATACCTCCAAAAATTTTGGAATCTCCAAAAATCGATTTGACTCAAAAGTCAGAAAAAAATAATTTTCAAAAGTCACGCTACTACCGTACCAGTAGAGCCACATAACACACATGCCCGGGTTTCACAAAACCCAAGCTCCGATACCATCTTCTGTAACACCCCAAAAACCATCCGGGATATTACAGCGCCGTGGGCCCCGCGCCGGAACCCACCAGGCTAAAATCCATTTTAAAAAAATGTTCAAAAACGCCAAAAAGGACGATGGCGGTAATATTTTCAAATACTCACAAAAGTCATTTATAAAGTATCAAATACCATCATGAAAATATCGTTAAAACATTCAAGGCCAAAATTTCAAAACTCGGTTTAGGGAATCGGTTTTATGAAATAATCCAAGTTTACGAAGCACCCAAAAAGCCATTTTGAAATGTACACACGATTTAGTAAAAATACCGGAAAGACATTTTGAAATATACACACGCATCGGATAAAACACAGTTCAAAATATATATTTGCAGCGGAAATAAAACAACCAGAAAAGAATACTCGATTCCCAAAATAATGCCACGGCCAGTATCACCCGGGAAGCTCATCTCTTCACGACCTCTACTAGCTCGATCTCCGAGTACCTAAAATAAAGCCCACGACGGGGTCAGCCACAATACTCAATAATGATATCGATCACATCACGTAAATAATTACATATCAATGTAATAAAACTGTAAGAATACTACCAACGTAATCTTACCGTCATAACCTTACCAATCCAAAGCAATCCATACCAATTCAATCCTTACCATAATCCACATTTCGCATTCTCAAATGATGAAATGAACTCAAAAGCACTCATCTGGACTGAACCAAAACAATACTCAAAATCCTCAAAAACATCATCATAATCATAAGCGGGAAATAATTAATTTGTGTCAAATCCTGTCCGTCGGATCGCACAATCAAATACCAATCCTGATAAGAACCAAACATACACAATACATTTGTAGATCAACTACCACAAAATAATGATAATCCGAAACATCGATGCACAGCCCAAACACTCATACGATCAATAACCAGATAAACCAATACATCAACTGAGGATATCACCAACATGACAAACTCCAAGCAAGACCAACAAAGAATCAACGGCGACCAAGAATCTCATCAACATGATCAGCTCCAACATGACCAACAAGGATCAACGATGACTGAGAATACCATCAACATGGTAAACTCCAACACGACCAATAAAAGATCAACAACGACTGAGAATACCATCAACATGGTAAACTCCAACACGAACAAATATAATGGATATCAAAGAAATAACCTCGACTGTCGAACATACCCCTCAGGCGTATGAACAACCAGTCGCAAACTGTCGAACATATCCAATCATACATGGAGGATGAACGACCAAACAATATGGCTCAAAGATGGACGTCACAGTACGCCCGATCCGGAAATGTGTCCGTGCACAAGCCACCTCGTGTATCGATCAAATACACGTGTGGTCTTGTACCTAATCAGTCTCACGAAGTAATCTTCTCGTGTGCACAGCCCAATGTGAGGACATGATCCCATCACACGTCTATATGTGCCCGCCCTGAAAATCCTACACATAACCGATCGGCACGCAGATATGACTCCAGATATGTCACGATGCAACATGACAACGAAACTCAAAGAATCACATATCCAATAAGGATTAAAAAACTCACCGAATTGAACAATGACACACGAATAATGAAAGATCGACTCGACCGACGATATCCAAAACAACAATCCTGGGATCACAATTCCCAAATAACGATCAACACGATCAACAACCTCAATACAACAGGCCTGGGATCAACATCCCTCAATGATCGATCAACACAACCATTAATACCAAATGATAGCCCTAGAATCAACATCCCTCAACGAACAACCAATACGAATCTCACTATACGAAACTTCAACTTACCACATATACCACAATTCAACATAATAATTATCCTCATAACTGAACAATACTTAAATTACCTCAAACCGACGATGATATCCTTTCCACGAACAAACCATCATCCCAACAATTTACGTTTATAATATCATTGATATATGAATTATAAATGAAATGAAAGCGAAACCATTCATTAAATATTATAAACTGAACAAGTATAACTTGCCTTGATACCGTTACCATGAAGACGTTACCAAAACCATTGCCTTCGTCTACGAGCTCCTCAGCCCCGACCAAAAGCAATTTACAAACTCTTCAACCTCAACCGCAACACAATGGTCGTAATCAACGATCAATTATCACCACCTATTGCAATAATTGATTAACACACATTCGATAATAATCAACAACCGATATAACCAATCAACACCCCTAACGATTCCAAAATATCTTGATTAGACACAATTCCGAACAATCTAACTCATACAATTACGAATTCATTCCCATGATTCCGCAAAGTCCATATATCGATTTGATAAGGCGAGTATACAAACTTAACTAAAGTATTCCAATCAATTTCTCTTTCAAAACTTCAGTCAAACACCTTGAAGGCGGAATTCAAAGGTATATTCGAATCATCAATCAATAAACACCAACCACATCAAGAGCACGAAGAACACAATCATAAACATATGTATCCTTCAACATTATATGATTCTAGCCATCGATACGAACTAAATAACCCAAATATATCATGAATCTCAAACATCCCAAAATATTAGAGTTCAAGCTAATTACCTTCAATCCGGCGAAAGAATCAAGAATGATGTTATAATCCGTTGTTCCAAGCTTTCCTAGACGTTATCACTTGATAAACCAACTCAAAATCTGAGGTTTAGGGGTTAAAAATAGAGTTTGGGTGATTTGGGACGAAAGGGGATCGTGTAGGAAGGGTTGGGGAATGAAATTCCCGACTGCTGTACGTTTTAATACGTCCAGGCACGTTAGCGTACGCTAACTTCATCAATAGCGTGCACTACCTGTTCTCAGAATACAAACAATATAGTTTTTGCCATTTTGAGCATAACTCACTCATCCGGACTCCGATTAACTCACTGTTTGAACCATTAGAAAGATAACTCGATGATCTATCATACTGTTATGTTTCAAAATTTTTGGAGTTTTCAAGAATCGGTGGCGATTTTCCAAAGTCGAACCTTATACGCATTACTTTCCAAACAAGTGTCCAAATCTCATTTCTACTAACGTTTCAACATATAATCTTCTTAATCATATCATATAAACCAAGAATCATAATCACTTGCATGATCATCATCATACGAAGTAACTAATAATGACAACATCAAAACCCGAAATGAAGGGAGAACTTAACCAACATATCTCTTGAAGAAGAACAACACATTCCAAACCACACGAATCATATCAATATCCGCATATCAACAATATCATCAACATAACTCAGTAATCCATCTCATAATCATATACTCATCAGCTCATATACATGACGATTATCAACACAAGAGAATCATATACAATTCAAAACGAAATCCCAAAGTGAAGAGTAATTACCTCTATGAAGGAATGGATTGAATACTAAGGTTGAATCCGTTTCCAATCGTTTCCAAACTCCAATGTTGTTAAGGACGATCAACTCAAGTGTTTGGAACCTCAAACTTCTCTCTAAGAACTTTCTCTATCGAAATAAGGTAAAGAATGGCCGAAAATCCATCTTAACACCCGGCTGTCCCTTTATATACTGCACATTACTAGCGTGCGCTGTAATACCCGGTTGTGAATTCATTTATTATCATTCAGTATCTGTCACTTAGAATTTTTTTCATTCAGTAATAATCATTCATCATTCATATTCAGTCAACTATGTTCACCATTCGGCGTATTTTGGGATCATCACTATTTGAGATCGAGCCGAGATTATTGTCATCATCATCATCATGTTTTTAATTGCAGTTTGAGAGGTAGCGCACGCTACACATTGAAGTTAGCGCGCGCTAATGAGGTGTTTGTAACGCACGCAATGATTCAGTATTAGCGCACGCTAGCGCAAGTGAGGCAGACAGTCCAGAAGGTACTGGGCTGATTTGGGAAATTCGTAGCGCACGCTACGAGTGGTAAGTAGCGTACGCTAATTGTGTCGGCAACGCACGCTAAGTCACATTAGTAGCGCTCGCTAGCGCGCTCATAACAGAGGACAGTAGGTTCTGGACTCCAGGATTTTGGATATCAACTATCAGGTAGCGCACGCTAACAGAAGGTTAACGTACGCTAAGAACAGGCTGTTAGCGCACGCTACCAAAGGTACTTAGCGCACGCTAACGATTCAGTCAAGAGGTACTGGATTACACGGTACACGCGTTAGCGCACGCTAACATCAGGAGTTAGCGCGCGCTAAGCTGGGACAGTATAAGTAGGACAGTTCGGTCCAACTTTCGTCATTTCTTCATTTCTCAATCATTTCGGACGAGCTCGGGCGATTCGGAAAGGTCTTTTCGAGCTGAAATCATCTAGCATCATCTTCAAGCTCCTAAGTTGGATTAATCATCATATAAATCAGTTTCATCACTCCAAATCAAGGTAATGATTCTTGGATCTAGAATTTCGGATCTTGGGTGTTTTGCTTTCGATCTCTTCGTGTAAATCGATATTATGTTGGAATATGTTAGATATGGATTATCTATCTTGGATACATGTATTTCTACGAATTCATTGGTGTAATTTCGGAATTTGTGAATAATTGAGGAATTGTTCAAGAACCCTTACGGGTTGACTTTGGAATTTTGGGGGTTTTCGATCAAATGTTGTTGAAAGATCGTTCTAAGTATTCCTATTGGATTATTGATAAGTATTCATGAGTTTTTGTGGGTTTGAATCATTCATTGGGAGTTAGTTTCGGATCTAATTGAGTTTTGGTTGTAAACAATTGGAGATTGTTTACAACGCGTTTGTTTAAATGCCCCAATGAGTTTCGGGTATTGTTGTATCGACTTTTGAGTTGGTTGTGATCATGCTTGATTCGTGTATTAAGAGAATTGTTGGTTTTTGTATTGTTTAAGGTTGTTCAAGCGGCCGGTAATTTCATTAAGGACGTTGATCGTGGAAGTACCTTCTCACCTTCGGTTTGAGGCAAGTTTTATACTTGTACTAGTCAATGAGCTAATGTCATCATGTATGTGTATGGATGTGTTGTATCATTCCGAGACTTAGTCTCTTCATGAATTCATTGATATCAAGAGATCGTTCGATACGATACCTTCCGGCAATTTTGCCAAATGTTTATTGTTGTTCGTTAACGGCCGATTCAAGGCATTGTAATACTCATTATTAATGTCATTGTCGATAGCCGGTTCGCGGCATCGATGTATCGATTGTTGTTAATATTGATGTCAATTTAAGACATCGTTGAGATCATTGTTATTCCTGTTTGGATTGTCATCAAAACTGTACGGGCCGATTAAAGGCATTGGCTTATTCATTTCTCACCTTCGTCGTCGTTAACCGATTAAAGGTGCCGAGGCAGCCTTCGTATCATTGTCATCGATTGGCCGTTCTCAGGCAAATCGAAATGTTCAATTATTCACCATCTCATTGTTATCGATTGACCGTTCTAAGGCAATCGAGGTATTTTAATCATTCATCGTATCATTCGTAACGATTGGCCATTCTAAGCCAATCGAAGTGCTTAATCATTCATGGAATCATCCGCTGCATCATTGTTATCGGTTGGCCATTCTAAGGCAATCGAGGTGTTAAATTGGGACTGTCAAGAACGGTGGCTATCCGTGTGTTACTGTCATCGTGTTGGCCGACTCAAGGCAGCACACTATCATTAATTGTGATACGGCTGGATGCCGTGGCTTCGGCCCTTATTGTGATACGGCTTCGTGCCGTGGCTTCGGCCCTCATTGATACAGCTTCGGGCTGTTTTGAATTCAGGTGTTTGTGATATTTGTTAACTTCCGCTGAACGACTTTCAGGCCGTTTTTAATGTCTTGGTATTTTCATTGGAGCCTTTGGGCATTATGATTCATATTAAATTAAGTTCTGGTTTGGTTCATGTCGTTTAATTCATTGTGGTATTATGTGATTATGATTCGCCGTTGGGCATTTATGTTCTAACCTGTCGAACAGGTATTAATAGTATGCCGTGGGCATAGTATTTCACGAATGCTCGGTTCTTACCTTGGTTTGTGAGCATCTCGTATTATTATCATCATTGTACCGTTTCATTCTGCCTTTGGATGCATATCATGTTATACATGTATTTGATGTTCATTATCTGGATGGTGGCCTGTAAGCAGAACATGTTTTTCATGTTTTAGGTGCTTGCGAGGACAGAGTTGAGACACAGGGGCATGATGATGGCGACGAGGCATTCGAGCGATACTAGTTCGAGTTGTTCATGTTGGTCAGTCGGTTGGAGTGTTCTCCAGTTTGTCAGTCATTGTCATTTTGTATTACCCGAGCAGATGCTCGTGGATGTTGTATTTTACTCTTGGCCATGTAGGCCCATCGTTGTCGTTGAAATTCCTTATCGGAATATTGTGTTGGACATCATGGTAGGGACTATGATTTTCCCTTGTTGTTTAATTTAATGTATTTTAGTCATGTTCGCCTGGTGGATCTCCTGGCGTGGGGTCCACGGCACTGTAATAACCCGATAGGATTTGGGGGTGTTACAGAAATGGTATCAGAGCTTTGGGTTGTGAAATACTCTGAGATGTGAGTTATGTGGTCCTACCGACGCGGTAGTAGTGGGATTGTCAGGTTATGACAATCTAGTCAGTCAGGTTTTGTGAGTCGTAATATTAGTGCGACTGCACGAGTCATTCATTCATCGAGTCGTCGTCAGTGAAGACTAGTATCGCGAGACCTCGAAGCTTCGTATGACCTGTGTAAAGACTCGATCCTCTTTGTGTTCATACATTCATCATGTCATTAATTGTTCATGCTTTGCCGAAACCTATATGTGATATTAGTGTTATGATTGATTCATGACTAATTGTTTTGGAGCACGTGTGACTTGTGTAAGCATTAAGGATCAACTCATTCATCAGTTAATAATCCTCAATCATCATTCTGATCTTGTCGATCATGTTAATTCATTCATCACTCAGTCAATATCATTACTCAGTTAATTCATCACTCAGATAATTCATTCATCACTCAGTCAATATCATTACTCAGTTAATTCATCACTCAGATAATTCATTCATCACTCAGTCAATATCATTACTCAGTTAATTCATCACTCAGATAATTCATTCATCACTCACCAATATCATTACTCGCTTAATTCATCACTCGGATAATTCATTCATCACTCACCAATATCATTACTCGCTTAATTCATCACTCGGATAATTCATTCATCACTCACCAATATCATTACTCGTTAATTCATCACTCGATTAACTCATTCATCACTCGATTAATTCATTCATCATTCATCAATATCATTGCTCGGTTAGCTTCGTTCATCACTCAATTAACCTCATCGTTACCTAATTCATTCATCACTCAATTAATCTCATCGTTTAGCTAATTCACTCGTCACTCGATCAATCTCATTGCTCGCTTAATTCATTCCTCATTGATCGATCTCATTGTTCGCTTAATTCATTAATCATTCACCCATCTCACGGTTGATTGTTGATCTTGAGGATCGAATTTTCAACCTTGTTAACTTGTTCAAGGTAATCATTTCAGAATTTCATCGTGCAATCATGTTACCTCATTTTATGTTTCATACGGTCTTATCATACTCTGACGTAATGTCGACGATCATTTCATTAAATCATTAATGCATTCATTGTGTTAGAGCGTGTATGCTCATTATTGTCACTCTGTAACGTGATCATAATGCGATATTCATGCGGAATCTATAATCATCATGTGACTTTCCTACTTCAGTATGGATAGAGGCCGAGAGGACGCGAGGGAAGAGAGGCGCGGTGCGGGCCGGAACCCGGGATCTCGTGTGCATGCCCACACGAACGCGAGGGATATCATTAATTCATCAAATAGCGAGGCTACTCATTCATCAGCAGATAATCATTCACTGTCAGGGAGTCGTACCCGAGAGGCATCTCACTCGGAAAGTGTTCGGGTTGATCCATTCATAATTATGCAGGGCATGATCGCCCAAATGACTCAGATGATGCGGATAGTGGAGACCATGCAGACCTCAATGGTTCGTGGTCCACCGCAACAGGGATGCCAGGTGCCATTTCATTGACAGACTGGAGGAGTGAATCAGATTGTTGGCGATATCTCTCGTCAGATGCCGCCTACTTTTGAGGGTTCGTCGGAACCAGCTGATATTGTTCATTGGCTCGAGCATTTTGATAAACTCTTCGACATGGTTCAGTGTCCGGAAGAGAGTAAAGTGGCAGTAGCGGCTTATTACTTGAGTAAGGGCGCTTATTCGTGGTGGCTTTCTGTGAAACCCTTCGATCGTGATTGTATTTGGAGCGAGTTCAAGACTCTCATGTTAGAGAGGTATTATCCGGCTCCACTTCGTGAAGCCAAGTTGTCAGAAGTTTTGAACCCCGAATCCGTCAAGGACGAGGGTGTTATTGTCATTGCTGAGAAGTTTCAGGGACTACTTCAGTTTGCTTCGTCAATTATTCGTACTGAGGCGGATAAAATTAAGTATTTTAGCAAGAGGCTAAATCCGCAGTTGAGGATGCAGTTGTTCAATCACAATTGTAATTCACTTAGTGAGTTCATCGGGAAGGCTCTTGGAGCAGAACTTTTAATCAAGGAGCTTACTCAGAAGCATCCTTCAGTTTCTCCAGGTGAGAGGACTAGAATGCCGGCTCGTTCAGAGGGGCATCGGGCTCTGACATCCAAGGGGTCATTTTCTAGTCGTCTTCGTGCTGGGATGGCATCTTCCTCTCAGGCGGCGAGTTCGACTGTTGTTTGCTTTAACTGTGATTCAGCAGGTCACGTTAGTACCCGGTGTACGGTGCCAGCTATTGTTTGTTTTCTGTGCGGGAGGCAGGGACACCGGCAGAAATACTGCAGGGGTTCTAACGCCAGTAAATCTCAAGTGAGTTCAAGGGCCTCGAGAGACTTCGTTACTCCAGCCCGTGCATCATCCAAGGGACCCTATCAGGCTTCGAGAGCCCGAGGTAAGGACATTCATCACCGGTTTGAACAAGTTAATTCTTGTTCGTTAATAGTATAATCATTCATTTCGTTGTCGTTCATTCATTCATATAATTCATTCATCATACATTAATCATGTTGGGACTTGTCATCATGAAACTAATCATTCAATTCACGAGGAACAACGGTTCCAATAATTTCACTTGATCTATCACTCATGACGTTATTAATTCACCTTGGTGAGTCATTCTTGATCCTGGTCGGATTTATAGTCATTTATCATTCATCATTCATTTTAGTCACTTTCATTCTCGTGACCTTCTGAGATCATAGTTAGCGGCGAATTCATCATCGAATATACCTTTAATCGTTGAGATAGAGGAAATCGATGATATGGAAGGATATCGATGTTGGGTACATTTGAGATGTAACCTTGTTTTTGGATGACTGTGTAAATCTATCCGTAATAATGTATCGTGACTGTGGATCATTTATTGTTGATCTATCTTATTATGATCATATTCGAGAATCTTGAGATTTGGGTCATTTGTTGGGAGTTCATCCCTCTGGCGTTGTGCTCGAGATTTCGTGATAATTTGAGGAATCGTTCACTGTGCTTCGAGACGTCAAGTCTTGGGGACTTGGGCTTGCGGTTGATTTAGTCCCGAGGACTATTTGGGCGTTATTGTTTTCAGATCGTGATGGATAGTTCATATCCCGAGTTGTTTACCCTCAGTTTCGAGGACGAAACTCTTTTAAGGGGGGGAGTATGTAATACCCGGTTGTGAATTCATTTATTATCATTCAGTATCTGTCACTCAGAATTTTTTTCATTCAGTAATAATCATTCATCATTCATATTCAGTCAACTATGTTCACCATTCGGCGTATTTTGGGATCATCACTGTTTGAGATCGAGCCGAGATTATTGTCATCATCATCATCATGTTTTTAATTGCAGTTTGAGAGGTAGCGCACGCTACACATTGTAGTTAGCGCGCGCTAATGAGGTGTATGTAACGCACGCAATGATTCAGTATTAGCGCACGCTAGCGCAAGTGAGGCAGACAGTCCAGAAGGTACTGGGCTGATTTGGGAAATTCGTAGCGCACGCTACGAGTGGTAAGTAGCGTACGCTAATTGTGTCGGCAATGCACGCTAAGTCACATTAGTAGCACACGCTAGCGCGCTCATAACAGAGGACAGTAGGTTCTGGACTCCAGGATTTTGGATATCAACTATCAGGTAGCGCACGCTAACATAAGGTTAACGTACGCTAAGAACAGGCTGTTAGCGCACGCTACCAAAGGTACTTAGCGCACGCTAACGATTCAGTCAAGAGGTACTGGATTACACGGTACACGCGTTAGCGCACGCTAACATCAGGAGTTAGCGCGCGCTAAGCTGGGACAGTATAAGTAGGACAGTTCGGTCCAACTTTCGTCATTTCTTCATTTCTCAATCATTTCGGACGAGCTCGGGCGATTCGGAAAGGTCTTTTCGAGCTGCAATCATCTAGCATCATCTTTAAGCTCCTAAGTTGGATTAATCATTATCTAAATCAGTTTCATCACTCCAAATCAAGGTAATGATTCTTGGATCTAGAATTTCGGATCTTGGGTGTTTTGCTTTCGATCTCTTCGTGTAAATCGATATTATGTTGGAATATGTTAGATATGGATTATCTATCTTGGATACATGTATTTCTACGAATTCATTGGTGTAATTTCGGAATTTGTGAATAATTGAGGAATTGTTCAAGAACCCTTACGGGTTGACTTTGGAATTTTGGGGGTTTTCGATCAAATGTTGTTGAAAGATCGTTCTAAGTATTCCTATTGGATTATTGTTAAGTATTCATGAGTTTTTGTGGGTCTGAATCATTCATTGGGAGTTAGTTTCGGATGTAATTGAGTTTTGGTTGTAAACAATTGGAGATTGTTTACAACGCGTTTGTTTAAATGCCCCAATGAGTTTCGGGTATTGTTGTATCGACTTTTGAGTTGGTTGTGATCATGCTTGATTCGTGTATTAAGAGAATTGTTGGTTTTTGTGTTGTTTAAGGTTGTTCAAGCGGCCGGTAATTTCATTAAGGACGTTGATCGTGGAAGTACCTTCTCACCTTCGGTTTGAGGCCAGTTTTATACTTGTACTAGTCAATGAGCTAATGTCATCATGTATGTGTATGGATGTGTTGTATCATTCCGAGACTTAGTCTCTTCATGAATTCATTGATATCAAGAGATCGTTCGATACGATACCTTCCGGCAATTTTGCCAAATGTTTATTGTTGTTCGTTAACGGCCGATTCAAGGCATTGTAATACTCATTATTAATGTCATTGTCGATAGCCGGTTCGCGGCATCGATGTATCGATTGTTGTTAATATTGATGTCAATTTAGGACATCGTTGAGATCATTGTTATTCCTGTTTGGATTGTCATCAAAACTGTACGGGCCGATTAAAGGCATTGGCTTATTCATTTCTCACCTTCGTCGTCGGTAACCGATTAAAGGTGCCGAGGCAGCCTTCGTATCATTGTCATCGATTGGCCGTTCTCAGGCAAATCGAAATGTTCAATTATTCACCATCTCATTGTTATCGATTGACCGTTCTAAGGCAATCGAGGTATTTTAATCATTCATCGTATCATTCGTAACGATTGGCCATTCTAAGCCAATCGAAGTGCTTAATCATTCATGGAATCATCCGCTGCATCATTGTTATCGGTTGGCCATTCTAAGGCAATCGAGGTGTTAAATTGGGACTGTCAAGAACGGTGTCTATCTGTGTGTTACTGTCATCGTGTTGGCCGACTCAAGGCAGCACACTATCATTAATTGTGATACGGCTGGATGCCGTGGCTTCGGCCCTTATTGTGATACGGCTTCGTGCCGTGGCTTCGGCTCTCATTGATACAGCTTCGGGCTGTTTTGAATTCAGGTGTTTGTGATATTTGTTAACTTCCGCTGAACGACTTTCAGGCCTTTTTTAATGTCTTGGTATTTTCATTGGAGCCTTTGGGCATTATGATTCATATTAAATTCAGTTCTGGTTTGGTTCATGTCGTTTAATTCATTGTGGTATTCTGTGACTATGATTCGCCGTTGGGCATTTATGTTCTAACCTGTCGAACAGGTATTAATAGTATGCCGTGGGCATAGTATTTCACGAATGCTCGGTTCTTACCTTGGTTTGTGAGCATCTCGTATTATTATCATCATTGTACCGTTTCATTCTGCCTTTGGATGCATATGATGTTATACATGTATTTGATGTTCATTATCTGGATGACTGACCCCGTGGGGGCGGAACATGTTTTTCATGTTTTAGGTGCTTGCGAGGAGAGAGTTGAGACACAGGGGCATGATGATGGCGACGAGGCATTCGAGCGATACTAGTTCGAGTTGTTCATGTTGGTCAGTCGGTCGGAGTGTTCTCCAGTTTGTCAGTCATTGTCATTTTGTATTACCCGAGCAGATGCTCGTGGATGTTGTATTTTACTCTTGGCCATGTAGGCCCATCGTTGTCGTTGAAATTCCTTATCGGAATATTGTGTCGGACATCATGGTAGGGACTATGATTTTCCCTTGTTGTTTAATTTAATGTATTTTAGTCATGTTCGCCTGGTGGATCTCCTGGCGTGGGGTCCACGGCACTGTAATAACCCGATAGGATTTGGGGGTGTTACATGCGCTAAAACTTGTATTTAGCGTGCACTACATCCCTAGCGTGCGCTATCCTTCCTTGATAGCGTGCGCTATCGGGCAGTCCAGGGACTACTGTCTTGCTTCGCACATCATCTTACATACGTAATGTACATGCAATAGCGTATGCAAATAGGTGTTGACTTACTATAGTTAAATGCTCAGTAGCGTGCGCTATTCTCCAACAATAGCGTGCGCTATTCCTCATTGACCCGATATTCTGCACCTTCCCCGACGATGCCCGGGGTCCACACGTCGAAAGTAACCTGACAAAGCCAAGATTCCCTTTTGACCGATCTGATATTAGCGTACGCTAACCATATGCACTAGCGTGTGCTAAATGCCGATAATAATTAGCCTGGCCTACCTGCCGGCCACCTTCCGAACCTTACCCAGAATGCCTTACGTACGTTAGGGGTCCTCCTTAGCGTACGTAATTCAAACCTCTTAGCGTGCGCTAAGTATATATCGTAGCTTGCGCTAAGCATACATATTAGCGTGTGCTAGGCATACATTGTAGCGTGCGCTAACGTGGCTGTACTTAGCCATTTTCAGCTATTCTCGTCCAACGTATCGACATACAGAATGCGAACATACGGCATACTGAATACATATACTCAATTCGATAACATTCCCATATGATATACCCAATATCAAAAGTACGATAACCTGATACACGATATCCTCAAATGTAATTATCGACCGAATACGACAATTATACCAATACAGCTGTCTCAGTTCTCAATCTATTTTATCCATACTGTATAGACACCAAGTTATCCAGTACATCTCAGATAAAATAACGCGAAAAATTTATACTGAAACTCCGGATATTACATACTAAAAATCGGGGTATTAAACTCTACTCCCCTTAAAATAAGTTTCGTCCTCTAAACTTGCAACCTGCCACACGCAACAGATCAACCAAAATTTCCAACTCATCACAAAAACAATCAATCGTCGCCACAAGCGAATAACCAAAATGACATACTTACAGGTGTGTGAAGCCGATGATCTCCCGTGATACTAGCACATGACTCCCATATGAAGTCTCAACAGTCAACACAATACCAACACACACCAATGTCGCAATTATAGAAATTTTAAAAATATCTCCAAAAATTTTGGAATCTCCAAAAATCGATTTGACTCAAAAGTCAGAAAAAAATCATTTTCAAAAGTCACGCTACTACCGTACCAGTAGAGCCACATAACACACATGCCCGGGCTTCACAAAACCCAAGCTCTGATACCATCTTCTGTAACACCCCAAAAACCATCCGGGATATTACAGCGCCGTGGGCCCCGCGTCGGAACCCACCAGGCTAAAATCTATTTTAAAAAAAATGTTCAAAAACGCCAAAAAGGACTATGACGGTAATATTTTCAAATACTCACAAAAGTCATTTATAAAGTATCAAATACCATCATGAAAATATCGTTAAAACATTCAAGGCCAAAATTCCAAAACTCGGTTTAGGGAATCGGTTTTACGAAATAATCCAAGTTCACGAAGTACACAAAAAGCCATTTTGAAATGTACACACGATTTGGTAAAAATACCGGAAAGACATTTTGAAATATACACACGCATCGGATAAAACACAGTTCCAAATATATATTTGCAGCGGAAATAAAACAACCAGAAAAGAATACTCGATTCCCAAAATAATGCCACGGCCAATATCACCCGGGAAGCTCATCTCTTCACGACCTCTACTAGCTCGATCTCCGAGTACCTAAAATAAATCCCACGACGGGGTCAGCCACAATACTCAATAATGATATCGATCACATCACATAAATAATTACATATCAATGTAATAATACTGTAAGAATACTACCAACGTAATCTTACCGTCATAACCTTACCAATCTAAAGCAATCCATACCAATTCAATCCTTACCATAATCCACATTTCGCATTCTCAAATGATGAAATGAACTCAAAACACTCATCTGGACTGAACCAAAACAATACTCAAAATCCTCAAAAACATCATCATAATCATAAGCGGAAAATAATTAATCTGTGTCAAATCCTGTCCGTCGGATCGCACAATCAAATACCAATCCTGATAAGAACCAAACATACACAATACATTTGTAGATCAACTACCACAAAATAATGATAACAAATCCGAAACATCGATGCATAGCCCAAACACTCATACGATCAATAACTAGATAAACCAATACATCAACTGAGGATATCACCAACATGACAAACTCCAAGCAAGACCAACAAAGAATCAACGGCGACCAAAAATCTCCTCAACATGATCAGCTCCAACATGACCAACAAGGATCAACGATGACCGAGAATACCATCAACATTGTAAACTCCGACATGACCAATAAAAGATCAACAACTACTGAGAATACCATCAACATGGTAAACTCCAACACGAACAAATATAATGGATATCAAAGAAATAACCTCGACTGTCGAACATACCCCTCGGACGTATGAACAACCAGTCACAAACTGTCGAACATATCCAATCATATATGGAGGATGAACGACCAAACAATATGGCTCAAAGATGGACATCACAGTACGCCCGATCCGGAAATGTGTCCGTGCACAAGCCACCTCGTGTATCGATCAAATACACATGTGGTCTTGTACCTAATCAGTCTCACGAAGTAATCTTCTCGTGTGCACAGCCCAATGTGAGGACATGATCCCATCACACGTCTATATGTGCCCGCCCTGAAAATCCTACACATAACCGATCGGCACGCAGATATGACTCCAGATATGTCACGATGCAACATGACAACGAAACTCAAAGAATCACATATCCAATAAGGATTAAAAGACTCACCGAATTGAACAATGACACACGAATAATGAAAGATCGACTCGACCGACGATATCCAAAACAACAATCCTGGGATCACAATTCCCAAATAACGATCAACACGATCAACAACCTCAACACAACAGGCCTGGGATCAACATCCCTCAATGATCGATCAACACAACCATTAATACCAAACGACAGCCCTGGAATCAACATCCCTCAACGAACAACCAATACGAATCTCACTATACGAAACTTCAACTTACGACATATACCACAATTCAACATAATAATTATCCTCATAACTGAACAATACCTAAATTACCTCAAACCGACGATAATATCCTTTCCACGAACAAACCATCATCCCAACAATTTACGTTTATAATATCATTGACATATGAATTATAAATGAAATGAAAGCGAAACCATTCATTAAATATTATAAATTGAACAAGTATAACTTGCCTTGATACCATTACCATGAAGCCGTTACTAAAATCATTGCCTTCGTCTATGAGCTCCTCAGCCCCAACCAAAAGCAATCTACAAACTCTTCAACCTCAACCGCAACACAATGGTCGTAATCAACGATCAATTATCACCACCTATTGCAATAATTCATTAACACACATTCGATAATAATCAACAACCGGTATAACCAATCCACAACCCTAACGATTCCAAAATATCTTGATTAGACACAATTCCGAACAATCTAACTCATACAATTACGAATTCATTCCCATGATTCCGCAAAGTCCATATATCGATTTGATAAGGCGAGTATACGAACTTAACTAAAGTATTCCAATCAATTTCTCTTTCAAAACTTCAGTCAAACACCTTGAAGGCGGAATTCAAAGGTATATTCGAATCATGAATCAATAAACACCAACCACATCAAGAGCACGAAGAACACAATCATAAACATATATATCCTTCAACATTATATGATTCTAGCCATCGATACGAACTAAATAACCCAAATATATCAAGAATCTCAAACATCCCAAAATATTAGAGTTAAAGCCAATTACCTTCAATCCGGCGAAAGAATCAAGAATGATGTTATAATCCGTTGTTCCAAGCTTTCCTAGACGTTATCACTTGATAAACCAACTCAAAATCTTAGGTTTAGGGGTTAAAAATAGAGTTTGGGTGATTTGGGACGAAAGGGGATCGTGTAGGAAGGGTTGGGGAATGAAATTCCCGACTGCTATACATTTTAATACATCCAGGCATGTTAGCGTACGCTAACTTCATCAATAGCGTGCGCTACCTGTTCTCAGAATACAGACAGTATAGTTTTTGCCATTTTGAGCATAACTCACTCATCCGGACTCCGATTAACTCATCGTTTGAACCATTAGAAAGATAACTCGATGATCTATCATACTGTTATGTTTCAGAATTTTTGGAGTTTTCAAAAATCAGTGGCGATTTTCCAAAGTCGAACCTTATACGCATTACTTTCCAAACAAGTGTCCAAATCTCATTTCTACTAACGTTTCAACATATAATCTTCTTAATCATATCATATAAACCAAGAATCATAATCACTTGCATGATCATCATCATACGAAGTAACTAATAATGACAACATCAAAACTCGAAATGAAGGGAGATATTAACCAACATATCTCTTGAAGAACAACAACACATTCCAAACCACACGAATCATATCAATATCCGCATATCAACAATATCATCAACATAACTCAGTAATCCATCTCATAATAATATACTCATCAGCTCATATACATGACGATTATCAACACAAGAACATCCTATACAATTCAAAACGAAATCCCAAAGTGAAGAGTAATTACATCTATGAAGGAATGGATTGAATCCTAAGGTTGAATCCGTTTCCAATCATTTCCAAACTCCAATGTTGTTAAGGACGAGCAACTCAAGTGTTTGGAACCTCAAACTTCTCTCTAAGAACTTTCTCTATCGAAATAAGGGAAAGAATGGCCGAAATTGCATCTTAACACCCGATTGTCCCTTTATATACTGCACATTACTAGCGTGCGCTAAAACTTGTATTTAGCGTGCGCTACATCCCTAGCGTGCGCTATCCTTCCTTGATAGCGTGCGCTATCGGGCAGTCCAGGGGCTACTGCCTTGCTTCGCACATCATCTTACGTACGTAATGTACATGCAATAACGTATGCAAATAGGCGTTGACTTACTATAGTGAAATGCTCAGTAGCGTGCGCTATTCTCCAACAATAGCGTGCGCTATTCCTCGTTGACCCGATATTCTGCACCTTCCCCGAAGATGCCAGATGTCCACATGCCGAAAGTAACCTGACAAAGCTAAGATTCCCTTTTGACCGATCTGATATTAGCGTACGCTAACGATATGCACTAGCGTGCGCTAAATGCCGATAATAATTAGCCTGGCCTACCTGCCGGCCACCTTCCGAACCTTACCCAGAATGCCTTACGTACGTTAGGGGTCCTCCTTAGCGTACGTAATTCAAACCTCTTAGCGTGCACTAAGTATATATCGTAGCTTGCGCTAAGCATACATATTAGCGTGTGCTAGGCATACATTGTAGCGTGCGCTAACGTGGCTGTACTTAGCCATTTTCAGCTATTCTCGTCCAACGTATCGACATACAGAATACGAACATACGGCATACTGAATACATATACTCAATTCGATAACATTCCCATATGATATACCCAATATCAAAAGTACGATAACCTGATACACGATATCCTCAAATATAATTATCGACCGAATACGACAATTATACCAATACAGCTGTCTCAGTTCTCAATCTATTTTATCCATACTGTATAGACACCAAGCTATCCAGTACGTCTCAGATAAAATAACGCAAAAAATTTATACTGAAACTCCGGATATTACATACTAAAAATCGGGGTATTAAACTCTACTCCCCTTAAAATAAGTTTCGTCCTCTAAACTTGCAACCTGCCACACCCAACAGATCAACCAAAATTTCCAACTCATCACAAAAACAATCAATCGTCGCCACAAGCGAATAACCAAAATGACATACTTACAGGTGCGTGAAGCCGATGATCTCCCGTGATACTAGCACATGACTCCCATATGAAGTCTCAACAGTCAACACAATACCAACACACACCAATATCGCAATTATAGAAATTTTAAAAATATCTCCAAAAATTTTGGAATCTCCAAAAATCGATTTGACTCAAAAGTCAGAAAAAAATCATTTTCAAAAGTCACGCTACTACCGTACCAGTAGAGCCACATAACACACACGCCCGGGTTTCACAAAACCCTCAGATACCATCTTCTGTAACACCCTAAAAACCATCCGGGATATTACAGCGCCGTGGGCCCCGCGCCGGAACCCACCACGCTAAAATCTATTTTAAAAAAAATGTTCAAAAACGCCAAAAAGGACGATGACGGTAATATTTTCAAATACTCACAAAAGTCATTTATAAACTATCAAATACCATCATGAAAATATCATTAAAACATTCAAGGCCAAAATTCCAAAACTTGGTTTAGGGAATCGGTTTTACGAAATAATCCAAGTTTATGAAGTACCCAAAAATCCATTTTGAAATGTACACACGATTTGGTAAAAATACTGGAAAGACATTTTGAAATATACACACGCATCGTATAAAACACAGTTCAAAATATATATTTGCAGCGGAAATAAAACAACCAAAAAAGAATACTCGATTCCCAAAATAATGCCACGGCCAGTATCACCCGGGAAGCTCATCTCTTCACGACCTCTACTAGCTCGATCTCCGAGTACCTAAAATAAAGCCCACGACGGGGTCAGCCACAATACTCAATAATGATATCGATCACATCACGTAAATAATTACATATCAATGTAATAATACTGTAAGAATACTACCAACGTAATCTTACCGTCATAACCTTACCAATCCAAAGCAATCCATACCAATTAAATCCTTACCATAATCCACATTTCGCATTCTCAAATGATGAAATGAACTCAAAAACACTCATCTGGACTGAACCAAAACAATACTCAAAATCCTCAAAAACATCATCATAATCATAAGCGGGAAATAATTAATCTGTGTCAAATCCTGTCCGTCGGATCGCACAATCAAATATGAATCCTGATAAGAACCAAACATACACAATACATTTGTAGATCAACTACCACAAAATAATGATAACAAATCCGAAACATCGATGCACAGCCCAAACACTCATACGATCAATAACCAGATAAACCAATACATCAACTGAGGATATCACCAACATGACAAACTCCAAGCAAGACCAACAAAGAATCAACGGCGACCAAGAATCTCATCAACATGATCATCTCCAACATGACCAACAAGGATCAACGATGACCGAGAATACCATCAACATGGTAAACTCCAACACGACCAATAAAAGATCAACAACGACTGAAAATACCATCAACATGGTAAACTCCAACACGAACAAATATAATGGATCTCAAAGAAATAACCTCGACTGTCGAACATACCCCTCGGGCGTATGAACAACCAGTCGCAAACTGTCGAACATATCCAATCATACATGGAGGATGAACGACCAAACAATATGGCTCAAAGATGGACGTCACAGTACGCCCGATCCGGAAATGTGTCCGTGCATAAGCCACCTCGTGTATCGATCAAATACACGTGTGGTCTTGTACCTAATCAGTCTCACAAAGTAATCTTCTCGTGTGCACAGCCCAATGTGAGGACATGACCCCATCACACGTCTATATGTGCCCGCCCTGAAAATCCTACACATAACCTATCGGCACGCAGATATGACTCCAGATATGTCACGATGCAACATGACAACGAAACTCAAAGAATCACATATCCAATAAGGATTAAAAGACTCACCGAATTGAACAATGACATACGAATAATGAAAGATCGACTCGACCGATAATATCCAAAACAACAATCCTGGGATCACAATTCCCAAATAACGATCAACACGATCAACAACCTCAACACAACAGGCCTGGGATCAACATCCCTCAATGACCGATCAACACAACCATTAATACCAAACGATAGCCCTGGAATCAACATCCCTCAACGAACAACCAATACGAATCTCACTATACGAAACTTCAACTTACGACATATACCACAATTCAACATAATAATTATCCTCATAACTGAACAATACTTAAATTACCTCAAACCGACGATAATATCCTTTCCACGAACAAACCATCATCCCGACAATTTACATTTATAATATCATTGATATATGAATTATAAATGAAATGAAAGCGAAACCATTCATTAAATATTATAAACTGAACAAGTATAACTTGCCTTGATACCGTTACCATGAAGCCGTTACCAAAACCATTGCCTTCATCTACGAGCTCCTCAGCCCCGACCAAAAGCAATCTACAAACTCTTCAACCTCAACCGCAACACAATGGCCGTAATCAACGATCAATTATCACCACCTATTGCAATAATTGATTAACACACATCCGATAATAATCAACAACCGGTATAACCAATCCACAACCCTAACGATTCCAAAATATCTTGATTAGACACAATTCCGAACAATCTAACTCATACAATTACGAATTCATTCCCATGATTCCGCAAAGTCCATATATCGATTTGATAAGGCGAGTATACAAACTTAACTAAAGTATTCCAATCAATTTCTCTTTCAAAACTTCAGTCAAACACCTTGAAGGCGGAATTCAAAGGTATATTCGAATCATAAATCAATAAACACCAACCACATCAAGAGCACGAAGAACACAATCATAAACATATATATCCTTCAACATTATATGATTCTAGCCATCGATACGAACTAAATAACCCAAATATATCAAGAATCTCAAACATCCCAAAATATTAGAGTTCAAGCCAATTACCTTCAATCCGGCGAAAGAATCAAGAATGATGTTATAATCCATTGTTCCAAGCTTTCCTAGACGTTATCACTTGATAAACCAACTCAAAATCTGAGGTTTAGGGGTTAAAAATAGAGTTTGGGTGATTTGGGACGAAAGGGGATTGTGTAGGAAGGGTTGGGGAATGAAATTCCCGACTGCTGTACGTTTTAATACGTCCAGGCACGTTAGCGTACGCTAACTTCATCAATAGCGTGCGCTACCTGTTCTCAGAATACAAACAATATAGTTTTTGCCATTTTGAGCATAACTCACTCATCCGAACTCCGATTAACTCACCGTTTGAACCATTAGAAAGATAACTCGACGCTCTATCATACTGTTATGTTTCAGAATTTTTGGAGTTTTCCAGAATTGGTGGCGATTTTCCAAAGTCGAACCTTATACGCATTACTTTCCAAACAAGTGTCCAAATCTCATTTCTACTAACGTTTCAACATATAATCTTCTTAATCATATCATATAAGCCAAGAATCATAATCACTTGCATGATCATCATCATACGAAGTAACTAATAATGACAACATCAAAACCCGAAATGAAGGGAGATATTAACCAACATATCTCTTGAAGAAGAACAACACATTCCAAACCACACGAATCATATCAATATCCGCATATCAACAATATCATCAACATAACTCAGTAATCAATCTCATAATAATATACTCATCAGCTCATATACATGACGATTATCAACACAAGAACATCCTATACAATTCAAAACGAAATCCCAAAGTGAAGAGTAATTACATCTATGAAGGAATGGATTGAATCCTAAGGTTGAATCCGTTTCCAATCGTTTCCAAACTCCAATGTTGTTAAGGACGATCAACTCAAGTGTTTAGAACCTCAAACTTCTCTCTAAGAACTTTCTCTATCGAAATAAGGGAAAGAATGGCCAGAAATGCATCTTAACACCCGGCTGTCCCTTTATATACTGCACATTACTAGCGTGCGCTAAAACTTGTATTTAGCGTGCGCTACATCCCTAGCGTGCGCTATCCTTCCTTGATAGCGTGCGCTATCGGGCAGTCCAGGGGCTACTGCCTTGCTTCGCACATCATCTTACGTACGTAATGTACATGTAATAGCGTATGCAAATAGGCGTTGACTTACTATAGTGAAATGCTCAGTAACGTGCGCTATTCTCCAACAATAGCGTGCGCTATTCCTCGTTGACCCGATATTCTGCACCTTCCCCGAAGATGCCCGGGGTCCACATGCCGAAAGTAACCTGACAAAGCCAAGATTCCCTTTTGACCGATCTGATATTAGTGTACGCTAACCATATGCACTAGCGTGCGCTAAATGCCGATAATAATTAGCCTGGCCTACCTACCGGCCACCTTCCGAACCTTACCCAGAATGCCTTACGTACGTTAGGGGTCCTCCTTAGTGTACGTAATTTAAACCTCTTAGCGTGCGCTAAGTATATATCATAGCTTGCGCTAAGCATACATATTAGCGTGTGCTAGGCATACATTGTAGCGTGCGCTAACGTGGCTGTACTTAGCCATTTTCAGCTATTCTCGTCCAACGTATCGACATACAGAATACGAACATACGACATACTGAATACATATACTCAATTTGATAACATTCCCATATGATATAGCCAATATCAAAAGTACGGTAACCTGATACACGATATCCTCAAATGTAATTATCGGCCGAATACGACAATTATACCAATACAGCTGTCTCAGTTCTCAATCTATTTTACCCATACTGTATAGACACCAAGCTATCCAGTACGTCTCAGATAAAATAACGCGAAAAATTTATACTGAAACTCCGGATATTACATACTAAAAATCGAGGTATTAAACTCTACTCCCCTTAAAATAAGTTTCGTCCTCGAAACTTGCAACCTGCCACACGCAACAGATCAACCAAAATTTCCAACTCATCACAAAAACAATCAATCGTCGCCACAAGCGAATAACCAAAATGACATACTTACAGGTGTGTGAAGCCGATGATCTCCCGTGATACTAGCACATGACTCCCATATGAAGTCTCAACAGTCAACACAATACCAACACACACCAATATCGCAATTATAGAAATTTTAAAAATATCTCCAAAAATTTTGGAATCTCCAAAAATCGATTTGACTCAAAAGTCAGAACAAAATCATTTTCAAAAGTCACGCTACTACCGTACCAGTAGAGCCACATAACACACATGCCCGGGTTTCACAAAACCCAAGCTCCGATACCATCTTCTGTAACACCCACAAAACCATCCGGGATATTACAGCGCCGTGGGGCCCGCGCCGGAACCCACCAGGCTAAAATCCATTTTAAAAAAAATGTTCAAAAACGCCAAAAAGGACGATGACGGTAATATTTTCAAATACTCACAAAAGTCATTTATAAAGTATCAAATACCATCATGAAAATATCATTAAAACATTCAAGGCCAAAATTCCAAAACTCGGTTTAGGGAATCGGTTTTACGAAATAATCCAAGTTTATGAAGTACCCAAAAAGCCATTTTGAAATGTACACACAATTTGGTAAAAATACTGGAAAGACATTTTGAAATATACACACGCATCGGACAAAACACAGTTCAAAATATATATTTGCAGCGGAAATAAAACAACCAGAAAAGAATACTCGATTCCCAAAATAATGCCACGACCAGTATCACCCGGGAAGCTCATCTCTGCACGACCTCTACTAGCTCGATCTCCGAGTACCTAAAATAAAGCCCACCACGGGGTCAGCCACAATACTCAATAATGATATCGATCACATCACGTAAATAATTACATATCAATATAATAATACTGTAAGAATACTACCAACGTAATCTTACCGTCATAACCTTACCAATTCAAAGCAATCCATACCAATTCAATCCTTACCATAATCTACATTTCGCATTCTCAAATGATGAAATGAACTAAAAAACACTCATCTGGACTGAACCAAAACAATACTCAAAATCCTCAAAAACATCATCATAATCATAAGCGAGAAATAATTAATCTGTGTCAAATCCTGTCCGTCGGATCGCACAATCAAATACCAATCCTGATAAGAACCAAACATACACAATACATTTGTAGATCAACTACCACAAAATAATGATAACAAATCCGAAACATCGATGCACAGCCCAAACACTCATACGATCAATAACCAGATAAACCAATACATCAACTGAGGATATCACCAACATGACAAACTCCAAGCAAGACCAACAAAGAATCAACGGCGACCAAGAATCTCATCAACATGATCAGCTCCAACATGACCAACAAGGATCAACGATGACCGAGAATACCATCAATATGGTAAACTCCAACACGACCAATAAAAGATCAACAACGACAGAGAATACCATCAACATGGTAAACTCCAACACGAACAAATATAATGCATCTCAAAGAAATAACCTAGACTGTCGAACATACCCCTCGGGCGTATGAACAACCAGTCGCAAACTGTCGAACATATCCAATCATACATGGAGGATGAACGACCAAACAATATGGCTCAAAGATGGACGTCACAGTACGCCCGATCCGTAAATGTGTCCGTGCACAGGACACCTCGTGTATCGATCAAATACACGTGTGGTCTTGTACCTAATCAGTCTCACGAAGTAATCTTCTCGTGTGCACAGCCCAATGTGAGGACATGACCCCATCACACGTCTATATGTGCCCGCCCTGAAAATCCTACACATAACTGATCGGCACGCAGATATGACTCCAGATATGTCACGATGCAACATGACAACGAAACTCAAAGAATCACATATCCAATAAGGATTAAAAGACTCACCGAATTGAACAGTGACATACGAATAATGAAAGATCGACTCGACCGACAATATCCAAAACAAGAATCCTGGGATCACAATTCCCAAATAACGATCAACACGATCAACAACCTCAACACAACAGGCTTGGGATCAACATCCCTCAATGATCGATCAACACAACCATTAATACCAAATGATAGCCCTGGAATCAACATCCCTCAACGAACAACCAATACAAATCTCACTATACGAAACTTCAACTTACGACATATACCACAATTCAACATAATAATTATTTTCATAACTGAACAATACTTAAATTACCTCAAACCGACGATAATATCCTTTCCACGAACAAACCATCATCCCGACAATTTACGTTTATAATATCATTGATATATGAATTATAAATAAAATGAAAGCGAAACCATTCATTAAATATTATAAACAGAACAAGTATAACTTGCCTTGATACCATTACCATGAAGCCGTTACCAAAACCATTGCCTTCGTCTACGAGCTCCTCAGCCCCGACCAAAAGCAATCTACAAACTCTTCAACCTCAACCGCAACACAATGGTCGTAATCAACGATCAATTATCACCACCTATTGCAATAATTGATTAACACACATTCGATAATAATCAACAACCGGTATAACCAATCCACAACCCTAACGATTCCAAAATATCTTGATTAGACACAATTCCGAACAATCTAACTCATACAATTACGAATTCATTCCCATGATTCCGCAAAGTCCATATATCGATTTGATAAGGCGAGTATACAAACTTAACTAAAGTATTCCAATCAATCTCTCTTTCAAAACTTCAGTCAAACACCTTGAAGGCGGAATTCAAAGGTATATTCGAATCATCAATCAATAAACACCAACCACATCAAGAGCACGAAGAACACAATCATAAACATATATCCTTCAACATTATATGATTCTAGCCATCGATACGAACTAAATAGCCCAAATATATCAAGAATCTCAAACATCCCAAAATATTAGAGTTCAAGCCAATTACCTTCAATCTGGTGAAAGAATCAAGAATGATGTTATAATCCGTTGTTCCAAGCTTTCCTAGACGTTATCACTTGATAAACCAACTCAAAATCTGAGGTTTAGGGGTTAAAAATAGAGTTTGGGTGATTTGGGACGAAAGGGGATCGTGTAGGAAGGGTTGGGGAATGAAATTCCCGACTGCTGTACGTTTTAATACGTCCAGGCACGTTAGCGTACGCTAACTTCATCAATAGTGTGCGCTACCTGTTCTCAGAATACAAACAGTATAGTTTTTGCCATTTTGAGCATAACTCACCCATCCGGACTCTGATTAACTCACCGTTTGAACCATTAGAAAGATAACTCGACGCTCTATCATACTGTTATGTTTCAGAATTTTTGGAGTTTTCAAGAATCGGTGGCGATTTCCAAAGTCGAACCTTATACGCATTACTTTCCAAACAAGTGTCCAAATCTCATTTCTACTAAAGTTTCAACATATAATCTTCTTAATCATATCATATAAGCCAAGTATCATAATCACTTGCATGATCATCATCATACGAAGTAACTAATAATGACAACATCAAAACCCGAAATGAAGGGAGATATTAACCAACATATCTCTTGAAGAAAAACAACACATTCCAAACCACACGAATCATATCAATATCCGCATATCAACAATATCATCAACATAACTCAGTAATCCATCTCATAATAATATACTCATCAGCTCATATACATGACGATTATCAACACAAGAACATCCTATACAATTCAAAACGAAATCCTAAAGTGAAGAGTAATTACATCTATGAAGGAATGGATTGAATCCTAAGGTTGAATCTGTTTCCAATCGTTTCCAAACTCCAATGTTGGTAAGGACGATCAACTCAAGTGTTTGGAACCTCAAACTTCTCTCTAAGAACTTTCTCTATCGAAATAAGGGAAAGAATGGCCAGAAATGCATCTTAACACCCGGCTGTCCCTTTATATACTGCACATTACTAGCGTGCGCTAAAACTTGTATTTAGCGTGCGCTACATCCCTAGCGTGCGCTATCCTTCCTTGATAGTGTGCGCTATCGGGCAGTCCAGGGGCTACTGCCTTGCTTCGCACATCATCTTACGTACGTAATGTACATGTAATAGCGTATGCAAATAGGCATTGACTTACTATAGTGAAATGCTCAGCAGCGTGCGCTATTCTCCAACAATAGCGTGCGCTATTCCTAGTTGACCCGATATTTTGCACCTTCCCCGAAGATGCCCGGGGTCCACACGCCGAAAGTAACCTGACAAAGCCAAGATTCCCTTTTGACCGATCTGATATTAGCGTACGCTAACCATATGCACTAGCGTGCGCTAAATGCCGATAATAATTAGCCTGGCCTACCGGCCACCTTTCGAACCTTACCCAGAATGCCTTACGTACGTTAGGGGTCCTCCTTAGCGTACGTAATTTAAACCTCTTAGCGTGCGCTAAGTATATATCGTAGCTTGCGCTAAGCATACATATTAGCGTGTGCTACGCATACATTGTAGCGTGCGCTAACGTGGATGTACTTAGCCATTTTCAGCTATTCTCGTCCAACGTATCGACATACAGAATACGAACATACGACATACTGAATACATATACTCAATTCGATAACATTCCCATATGATATACCCAATATCAAAAGTACGATAACCTGATACACGATATCCTCAAATGTAATTATCGACCGAATACGACAATTATACCAATACAGCTGTCTCAGTTCTCAATCTATTTTATCCATACTGTATAGACACCAAGCTATCCAGTACGTCTCAGATAAAATAATACGAAAAATTTATACTGAAACTCCGGATATTACATACTAAAAATCGGGGTATTTAACTCTACTCCCCTTAAAATAAGTTTCGTCCTCGAAACTTGCAACCTGCCACACGCAAGAGATCAACCAAAATTTCCAACTCATCACAAAAACAATCAATCGTCGCCACAAGCGAATAACCAAAATGACATACATACAGGTGCGTGAAGCCGATGATCTCCCGTGATACTAGCACATGACTCCCATATGAAGTCTCAACAGTCAACACAATACCAACACACACCAATATCGCAATTATAGAAATTTTAAAAATATCTCCAAAAATTTTGGAATCTCCAAAAATCGATTTGTCTCAAAAGTCAGAAAAAAATCATTTTCAAAAGTCACGCTACTACCGTACCAGTAGAGCCACATAACACAAATGCCCGGGTTTCACAAAACCCAAGCTCCGATACCATCTTATGTAACACCCCCAAAACCATCCGCGATATTACAGCGCCGTGGGGCCCGCGCCGGAACCCACCAGGCTAAAATCCATTTTAAAAAAAATGTTCAAAAATGCCAAAAAGGACGGTGACGGTAATATTTTCAAATACTCACAAAAGTCATTTATAAAGTATCAAATACCATCATGAAAATATCATTAAAACATTCAAGGCCAAAATTCCAAAACTCGGTTTAGGGAATCGGTTTTACGAAATAATCCAAGTTTATGAAGTACCCAAAAAGCCATTGTGAAATGTACACACGATTTGGTAAAAATACTGGAAAGACATTTTGAAATATACACACGCATCGGATAAAACACAGTTCAAAATATATATTTGCAGCGGAAATAAAACAACCAGAAAAAAATACTCGATTCCCAAAATAATGCCACGACCAGTATCACCCGGGAAGCTCATCGCTTCACGACCTCTACTAGCTCGATCTCCGAGTGCCTAAAATAAAGCCCACGACGGGGTCAGCCACAATACTCAATAATGATATCGATCACATCACGTAAATAATTACATATCAATATAATAATACTGTAAGAATACTACCAACGTAATCTTACCGTCATAACCTTACCAATCCAAAGCAATCCATACCAATTCAATCCTTACCATAATCCACATTTCGCATTCTCAAATGATGAAATGAACTCAAAAACACTCATCTGGACTGAACCAAAACAATACTCAAAATCCTCAAAAACATCATCATAATCATAAGCGGGAAATAATTAATCTGTGTCAAATCCTGTCCGTCGGATCGCACAATCAAATACCAATCCTGATAAGAACCAAACATACACAATACATTTGTAGATCAACTACCACAAAATAATGATAACAAATCCGAAACATCGATGCACAGCCCAAACACTCATACGATCAATAACTAGATAAACCAATACATCAACTGAGGATATAACCAACATGACAAACTCCAAGCAAGACCAACAAAGAATCAACGGCGACCAAGAATCTCATCAACATGATCAGCTCCAACATGACCAACAAGGATCAACGATGACCGAGAATACCATCAACATGGTAAACTCCAACACGACCAATAAAAGATCAACAACGACTGAGAATACCATCAACATGGTAAACTCCAATACGAACAAATATAATGGATCTCAAAGAAATAACCTCGACTGTCGAACATACCCCTCGGGCGTATGAACAACCAGTCGCAAAATGTCGAACATATCCAATCATACATGGAGGATGAACGACCAAACAATATGGCTCAAAGATGGACGTCACAGTACGCCCGATCCGGAAATGTGTCCGTGCACAAGCCACTTCGTGTATCGATCAAATACACGTGTGGTCTTGTACCTAATCAGTCTCACGAAGTAATCTTCTCGTGTGCACAGCCCAATGTGAGGACATGACCCCATCACACGTCTATATGTGCCCGCCCTGAAAATCCTACACATAACCGATCGGCACGCAGATATGACTCCAGATATGTCACGATGCAACATGACAACGAAACTCAAAGAATCACATATCTAATAAGGATTAAAAGACTCACCGAATTGAACAATGACATACAAATAATGAAAGATCGACTCGACCGACAATATCCAAAACAACAATCCTGGGATCACAATTCCCAAATAACGATCAACACGATCAACAACCTCAACACAACAGGCCTGGGATCAACATCCCTCAATGATCGATCAACACAACCATTAATACCAAACGATAGCCGTGGAATCAACATCCCTCAACGAACAACCAATACGAATCTCACTATATGAAACTTCAACTTACGACATATACCACAATTCAACATAATAATTATCCTCATAACTGAACAATACTTAAATTACCTCAAACCGACGATAATATCCTTTCCACGAACAAACCATCATCCCGACAATTTACGTTTATAATATCATTGATATATGAATTATAAATGAAATGAAAGCGAAACCATTCATTAAATATTATAAACTGAACAAGTATAACTTGCCTTGATACCGTTACCATGAAGCCGTTACCAAAACCATTGCCTTCGTCTACGAGCTCCTCAGCCCCGACCAAAAGCAATCTACAAACTCTTCAACCTCAACCGCAACACAATGGTCGTAATCAACGATCAATTATCACCACCTATTGCAATAATTGATTAACACACATTCGATAATAATCAACAACCGGTATAACCAATCTACAACCCTAACGATTCCAAAATATATTGATTAGACACAATTCCGAACAATCTAACTCATACAATTACGAATTCATTCCCATGATTCCGCAAAGTCCATATATCGATTTGATAAGGCGAGTATACAAACTTATCTAAAGTATTCCAATCAATTTCTCTTTCAAAACTTCAGTCAAACACCTTGAAGGCGGAATTCAAAGGTATATTCGAATCATCAATCAATAAACACCAACCACATCAAGAGCACGAAGAACACAATCATAAACATATATATCCTTCAACATTATATGATTCTAGCCATCGATACGAACTAAATAACCCAAATATATCAATAATATCAAACATCCCAAAATATTAGAGTTCAAGCCAATTACCTTCAATCCGGCGAAA
Organism: Orobanche coerulescens; assembly: GCA_033398695.1. Lineage (NCBI taxonomy): Eukaryota > Viridiplantae > Streptophyta > Magnoliopsida > Lamiales > Orobanchaceae > Orobanche > Orobanche coerulescens. The sequence goes on along the minus strand of JAWKAU010000110.1, from coordinate 22,006 downwards.
GAATCAAGAATGATGTTATAATCCGTTGTTCCAAGCTTTCCTAGACGTTATCACTTGATAAACCAACTCAAAATCTGAGGTTTAGGGGTTAAAAATAGAGTTTGGGTGATTTGGGACGAAAGGGGATCGTGTAGGAAGGGTTGGAGAATGAAATTCCCAACTGCGGTACGTTTTAATACGTCCAGGCACGTTAGCGTCCTCTAACTTCATCAATAGCGTGCGCTACCTGTTCTCAGAATACAGACAGTATAGTTTTTGCCATTTTGAGCATAACTCACTCATCCGGACTCCGATTAACTCACCGTTTGAACCATTAGAAAGATAACTCGACGCTCTATCATACTGTTATGTTTCATAATTTTGGAGTTTTCAAGAATCGGTGGCGATTTTCCAAAGTCGAACCTTATACGCATTACTTTCCAAACAAGTGTCCAAATCTCATTTCTACTAACGTTTCAACATATAATCTTCTTAATCATATCATATAAACCAAGAATCATAATCACTTGCATGACCATCATCATACGAAGTAACTAATTGTTGAAAGTCATTGCCAATAATATCTAGAAAGCCATCAACCAAGAAATCAACAACATCTAGAAGCCATCCATCCTTGAAGATTTAGTTGGCATGTTTGACAAGGAAGTTATGAGGTAATCAATGACCTCAAATGCTTGGAAAAATCTTCACCATTTACTCCTATAAATAGCAAGGCATTTGGTTGAGTTGTATCCCATCTCCAAGAGTGAGTTCAAAGAGTGAATAACAATCCAAGTTGAGATTGAGTGAGTTTGAGAGTTTTTCTATTTTGTGAGTTTGTATCTATTCTTGAGTGATAATAGAACAAATATTTTTCTCTCAAATCATTAGAAATTCACTATAATGATCCGCTAATTTCCAACAAGTGGTATCGGAGACAGGTTTGGAGTGCTAATCGGAAATGGTAGAGGGCTGAAAATTTCGAGTTTTACAAAGGTGGTCGAAACTCAGTTTTGAGGATATCGTTAGATTCCTTACGTCGAGACGAGTTCGGAGGTATTTTCGGAATACAAAACCGACGTCAGACGAAGCCGTACGGGCTGCCGAAAGAATAGTCTCAAGGTTGAAGATGATGAACAGTAATTTCTGCAAATAAGTTTTCCAGAAATTACATACTGGTCCCTGAACTTTCGAAATTTTTTTAGTTCAGTCCCTAAATTTCCGAAATTTTTTATTTTGACCCCAAAAATTCAAAAACTATACTTTTGGTCCCAGAAGCTTTGTTAAAATAATGGCTGATTTTACGACCTCTATTGAGAAGCTCAATAACAATAATTATGGGTCATGGAGTACCCGTATGAAGTTTTACCTACTCGGGCAAGACTTATGGGATATCGTGAACGGAGCTGAGACAACACCACCAAGGGAGGCCAAAAGCACAGACACAACCTCCGATATCTCAACCTCAACACCGACCGACATCGCACATCAAAGGCCACCGCCGACCACGATGCTTTAAAGAAATGGAAGGTTAAGGCGAGCAAAGCTATGTATGCCTTAATCGTAGTCAGAGAAGATGAATTTCTCCAATGGATCAAAGATGTCCGAACACCGAAGGAAGCTTGGGATACATTAGCGGCTATTTTCGCGAAGAAAAATGATGCAAAATTACAAAGGCTTGAAAATGAGCTTTTGTCGATCTCCCGAGAAATATGTCGTGAGTCAATATTTCTCAAAGGTGAAATCTCTTTGTGATGAGATTTCTAAACTAGATCTGAAAATGGCATTACACAAACCAGATGAAAAGAATTATCATCCACGGATTGAAGCCGAGTATAAGAGTATTATCACGGCAACTCGGGTGGGCCACCGAGCCTACTTTAGCAGATCTGGAGAATTTGCTCATTAATGAAGAGGATCTAGATAAACCCACGTCTAGTCGAGCAACCAATAGTGAAGAGACACCCTTTTCACTAATAGAAGAGACAATCAAGGACGCGGACGAGGACGCGGTCGTGATCGAGGACGAGGACGTGGTTTCGGGAGATTCAATATTCAAGAAAGAGATGTTCGAGGAAACCAAGATATAGGTTTCCGATCGGGGAGCTCGAGGAGCTCAACATAATCGAAATGGTCGAACCGGTGGCAACAAAGGATCGTCAAAGTGACGAATGTTTCAATTGCGGTAAGAAAGGACATTATGCAAAAAATTGCTGGTCCAAGAGAGTTGAAGGAAATGCAGCAACAACATCTAAGGACGAGGCTCCAGGAGAAGAAGATTGGGATTTCGAGACTTCCTTCTATGCCGAGGAGGTAGATACTACCGATACACGAGGAAAAGGCCCAAGAGAGGAATTCGCACATACATCGGTATGCGAGAAGTTAGTCGATTACAAGAATGATTGGATCGTTGACTCTGGTTGTTCCAATCATATGACCGGAGATGAGTTGAAACTTGTAAGTATGACCAAGTACAACGGAGATCGAGTTATTGTGACAGCTGATAACACACAATTACCAATAGCCCATGTTGGCAAGACACAACTGCCACAAAGGTACGGACATGAAGAAGTACAACTCGACAATGTCTATCATGTCCCAGGGATGAAGAAGAACTCATTGCCGCACCACAATTAATCGCCTGTAATTATGTGTTGTTTGGCCCGAACGATGTGAAAGTGTATCGTGAATTGAAAGTCATAGGTACACCGTTCGTGGAAGGACCAAAAATGAAGGCTATCTATGTGATGTCAGCTGAAGAAGCCTACGTTGAGAAGGCTAGGAAAAGTGACACTGGAGACCTATGGCATGCACGACTTGGACATGTCAATTACGGCAAACTGAAGATTATGATGCGAAGTCCATGCCGAGGGACTTCCTCAACTCGAGATCCAACATGACACTTTGTGTGCTGGATGTCAATATGGTAAGGCACATCAACTGCCTTACAAAGAGTCAAAGTTCAGAGCAAGAGAGCCGTTGGAATTGGTCCACTCAGATGTGCTTGGGAAGATCAAACAAAAGTCAACAAGCGGTTATCAATATTTGATAACCTTTATTGATGATTTCTCAAGGTATGTATGGGTATATTTCTTGAAGCATAAAGATGAGGCTTTTGAAAAATTCAGGAAATTCAAAGATACGGTAGAACGTGAGTTTGGAAGGAAGATCAAGTGCCTCCGTACTGATAATGGAGGAGAATACACTTCTAATGAATTCAACAACTACCTCAAGGAGTGCAACATCCGAAGGCAACTAACTTGTGCAAAAACTCCACACCAAAATGGAGTAGCAGAGAGGAAGAACCGTCACCTAGCAGAGACATGTAGAAGTCTTCTACATGCAAAGAATGTTGATACAAGATTTTGGGCAGAATGCATGAAGACAGTAGTCTATATCACCAACAGGCTACCACAACCGAGGCTGGAATTTATTTCACCATTTCAAAAATTGTATAATGTAAAACCAACAGTGAATTATTTTCGAGTGTTTGGTTGTGTATGTTATGTGTTTATTACAGATGAAGATCGCACCAAGTTCGACAAGAAAGTCATCCATTGCATATTCGTTGGATATGATGAACAAAAGAAAGGCCGGAGATGTTGCGATCCAAATACAAACAAGATTTATATCTCACGAAATGTTGTATTCGATGAGGCATCTTCATGGTGGGCAAACAAGGTGGCATTACCAGATACACATGAGTGCAAGGAAAGCTACAAAGCAAGTTGCGGCTACATTCCTCTCAAGACAACAATGACATAGAAGAACCAAGATCCCCGTCGGATCAAGTTGAGGTACGGTCCAAATCAAGAAGCCCTTGGAGAACAGTGTACATGAAACACCGGATGAAGTACGACTAGTCAACCGGAAGAGCAGGAACCTTCACAACCTCAAGTGCGAAGGTCAACCAGAGAAAGACGGCCAAATCCAAAGTATGTAGATGCTGCTTATGCTGAAGTCAAAGAGCCAAGTACATTTGAAGAAGCATCAAATAGTCCAGAGTGGAGAAAGGCCATAGAAGAAGAGATTTTGGCATTAAAACAAAATCAAACTTGGAATTTAGTGCCAAAACCTGAAGGTGTTAGACCCATATCCTGCAAATGGGTTTACAAGTTGAAGATTCGTCCAAATGGTACAATTGAGCGGTACAAGGCTCGATTAGTTGTTCGTGGATTCTCTCAAGAGTATGGCATAGACTATGACGAGACGTTTAGTCCAGTTGCAAAGATTACTACAGTTCGTGTCTTACTAGCCTTAGCAGCAAGTAAGTCTTGGAAATTATGGCAAATGGATGTGAAGAATGCGTTTTTACATGGGGAACTTGATCGTGATATCTATATTGATCAACCCAAAGGATTTGTGAATCATGAAAAGCCTGAGTACGTGTGCAAGTTGAAAAAGGCGTTGTATGGCTTGAAACAGGCACCCCGAGCATGCACTACGCCATAGATGGCTTTCTACAACACTTAAGGGGGGGTGTTACCTTCTTGGATGTTACCATAGCTATGAAATTTTGGACCTACCACAACGTTCGGGTTATGGTGTTACCAAATCTTGACATATATGTTACTCTAGCTATAAAAGGTGTAACTCTCAGTAACACCATGAGATGTGTTACCTTAGAGTATTAATAAACAAAATTTTGAATTTTATATAAACTTAATGATTTAATAAATTTTTGACTTTAAAAATAATTAATTTTAATAAAACATTGAGTCTATTTTTATAAAAAAATATTCTATCAAATAATAAATTATATATATGTTTTTATAAATAATAAAATATTTTTAATAAATTTAAATTGAAAAGATTTTAAAATAAAGTAGTATTTGAAAATTAATAAATTTTGATTTAAATAATTAAAAAATTATTTTATTAAATAAAAGCTTGTAATAACTTTGAATAATTACAAAATAATTAAAATAACAAATTTAATGTCTACATATAATAACAAATTTTAATAAAAATAATGTCGAGTCGCTACGATGACTAAAATAAATGCCCATTAGTTAAGGCAACGACATGACATAGATAAGATGTAATAATTGCGGCGGAAATAAATTTACAAATTAATATTTATAATCAAGATTTTCCTCAAATAATATTTCAAAAACATGAGACATAAAGAAAAGTATCATTTTAATAAATATCATCATATGCCCTCTCGGCTCGCTCCTTCGTCCATCCAGCTCGGTTAACATCGGTTATTAGAAAAACCGATCGATTATTAAGGAAACCGATGTTAAATTGTCAATTTTTCACATCGATTACTAAATACCGATGTTAAATTGGTATATTAACATCAGTTTTCCTTATAACCGATGTGAAAATGTCTCAATATTACATCGGTTTTTACGTAACAAACCAATGTGATATATATTTTTCTAAGTCGGTGGTTTAGAAGTCATCTTCCTCAGTTTTCTATTCCGTTCTCCAGAGAACCCTAACGAAGCCATTTGCTAAACGATCAGCCATTCTACGGAGTTGGAAAGGACTTCGCTAAAAATTGCTAAACCCATTTATTACACACCTAAAGACTGCTCAAGATCAAATTTGTAAAGGTGGTTATTCAATTTTGCTTGAACCAGAAAGAAGCAGTGATGCAGCATGGTTTACAAAGGCCACTCTGGAAAGGTCGGGGTGCAATATACTGTGTGGTGTAAATCTTCCCGCCTGCATATATCTGGCTTTATAGTTGAAATTAGCTTAAGTGTTTCCTAATCATGTGATGTCTAGTGCTTCGATATGTATTCTAGTTTTAAGTTATCAAACAGAACATTTCTCTTAGACATTTAATTTAAGTAAATAGTGTCAACTGTTTTGCCTTTCATTGATGACATAAGGTCAAGTCGCTCAGTGATGGATGATTCTTATTTTTATTTTTTGATGTTAACGTGGAGTGATATACTAAGCTATGAATTAATAAATAAAACATGGGCTCAACCTGCAACGACTGTATTCTTTGCTTTAAGATACAGCACTAGATGTGGAATAGCTCTAAACGTTTCTTATAAAGCTTGAATCCAGGTAGTTTGATGCCGATGATGTCCATTCGTCTAACCACTTTCTTCTACTTATTTATCGGTCCACCAACTTTGATGCATGTTAAATCAAATATGACAAATAAGTGCCTCAATTGCTTAATTACATTGAATTATTATCATCCAAAGACTACCTTAGTTGTTATATGCATTTCTATGGTAAAAGATTTATATTCAAATATAAGCATGATACTTGTGTACGTGGAGTCACTGTATGAATACCAATTAGAATACATGTTTGTTGATTTCACTAAGTTTCAACATTGATCTTAAAAGATTTATGGTATATAATTGCTAGCCTACCGATTTGAATCTCTCACAAATGGATCATCTGAATTCTTAAAAGATGTGAAGCTATGTTTCGCTTGTGGATTATTCAAAGCACTAATGGTTTGTACTTAAACAGTTTGTTCGCCGTGAGTACTCCAGAGATTTTGGAACGTGTCTTCTCGATAGAAACCGAGATCTTGAAATTGAGGAGGCAATTGCTATTCGAGTCAGCAGTGATAGACAAAAATTGTAAACCACTAACAAATAGGACAATTCTCTAGGTTCTTGTCAATTTGCTTTCGTTGCAATCATTTTTATTTATCTACGGTGGAAAGCCATGGAAGAAAAACTCGGGAGGCTATGAAGGTATGAACAGAACTATACATTTGACCATTTTTTAAAACACTGCTACTTCATCATTGAATCTCCTCCTTCTTAATATGTCATGATGACATACCTCAACACTAATGTTTACTGGATTTTGTTGATGTATTATACCCTTAAATCTCTTCACTCCTTCCCTACTGTCCTCGTGAGTGCCGAATATTCGTTTTCCAATTTGATGGTGACTCTACCAAATTGCATATAATGTTACTTTCGATTAGTGACCTTTTCCAATGAAGATTACAAGATAATCACCCTAAAAATTATGAACAGTGACAAATCTTTGCCCAATGCTAATGAGGAGAAAGCAATTGTCCTTTACACTCAGAATCGGGCAATCAACATGCTCTTTCCACCGATTCAAGCGGTCACATGTTTTCTTACTCTATCCCAATATTCTCGACGACTGGGCAACACCGTCTGAAGCCAATGGGTCATGTTCACATGATGAGAACTCGAGGTATGTGATGCAGTGCCATCACAGAGTATATACCTTGTAATATTTGTTATGTTCATTGAGAATCTTTTTTGTTTGGCCGCACTGGTTCATTGGGTGAATTAAGCTCAATTATCTGGAGGCTTATGCACCATTTATAGCACTTTCATAGTTTTCCGAGATGTACATTATTTAGATTTCACGTTCCTCTAATTATTTTGTGGCATGCTTTTCCAACTCATAATTGGATTCTTTTTAATGGCTCTTGGTCTCTTCTATCAATTTTTCATGTTCCTATTGAAGGTGTTCTTCGTTGTACACGAATGATTTGATTGCTAAATATGTCTCATTGAGGTTTATGTTCTGTTCAATCATGCCGAGAATGATCGGCCCGCATTGTTTAAAATGGGAAAGATGGATTTCATTACCGTAGTTAAACTTTTTACTATGGAATGGAATATGGGTTTATATGGCAGTTTTTATTAAGGGTAAAACATACTCGTAAAATTACATTTATTCGTCCTTCCCCTGCATATCCTACCCGCACACACCTACAATGACAAACCAAAGAATAGTGGAAATACACTTTTCCCTTGATAGTCAGGAGAGTTTATTGGGGTCTTTCAACGGAACTTGGCACATTGCTTATGAAAAATAAGTTAATCAACAACAACAGAGCTTAGTCCCAAGATGCTTTGGGGTCGGGTAACATGAATCATTCTCTGAAAACGTCAAGTCGTCTCCAATAGAACAGAAAATAAGTTAATCCCGACTTCAAATTTATTATTGGTTAATGTCCCACCTTCCAATAATTGAATAAAGTAAATTGCTACCATAAGATGTGATACAAGGATATTCATAGAGGTATCTTGATTCCATTTTGTTTAAATGTTGAGCCAGGGTTCAGCCTCTCCGGGATATCAGTGAAGCAAGCTCATCTTCCCATCGGCTACAAAAGACAAGAGAACCATCAACGGGATATCAATGAAGGAGATTTTTCCTTCTTAGACGAGGCTCTGCTTGAGGTACTTGCTACGGTTCTTCATGGTTTCTTTCATATGCTGTTTTTTTTTTCGATTGGGAGGAGTGGGGTGGCGGTGGTCTGAATTTATATATGCTATCGGGGTGGGGTGATGTGGGGGCGGCGATTTAAAAAAGAACCATGGCAGAAAAATCGTCTTTATGGTATCTAGAGTGACGATTTATCCAGATTCTCACAGTGTAAAATGCTATGTACATACACCTACTTACTTGCTCAAGCTCTGAGGATTGTTTTTAGGAAATGTAATATAGACGTAACTCTTCTCCTTTTATTTCTATATTTCTCATGTTACACTTTTTTTCGTTCGATGATTTGAATTGCTTTTCATGTAGAGTGTTGTTGGGCGTGTTTTTGGAAACGAGAATTCAAGTTAAAATGAAGATATGTATATTTTTCCTTCTTAAATGATGCCTACAAGCACAATAATTCTATATTTATGTATGAACAAGCTGTAATCTTGATTTTAGTAATTGTTGGTTAGATGCTGAAAATATTTGTCTACTGAGGAAATAAGTCTAACAATGGAAGGGTGTGTAGTAGTTTTGTTTTGCTTGTAAATTATGTAATAATCACAAAAACTTGTATTAGACGGTTTGGTATGAGTATGCCTCTATAATAATATGCACTTAGCAACCGCTTCCTCGAAGAAAGAACTCAAGATGCCATCTCCATGAAACTTTTATATCTTGTCGAACTCCGTGTGACCTAAATAATCATGGTGTTAAGTAGTTTATTGTATTTTTTAACATGCTTCCATGATTAATATTTATTGACAGCATAATTCTTGCTTATGTTACAGTTATGTCGAGCGCTTGCTGGATCGCATTAGTAATGATGTTCTGGCTGACATAGGAGGAGTGCCATGGCTGAGCTTCAGGTAGTTGTAGCTGAAAATCACGTTGAGAAAATAGTCCAATTTTCAGTTTTCTCATAGAAATGTTTTAGTGCTGAAAAGAATAAAGTGCACAAAAACATTTTCCAAATAGTCCTATTTGTATTTTTTTTCTCTAATATGTTTTGGTCATTGTAGAAAAAGTGTTGGACCATCTTTTAATGCTAGGAGTTGAGAGCCAATGGGCTCCCGTTGCTGTCCGTTTTATGGTAAGACAACTATTTCATGACAATGTATTCTTACCGATACTTCAAATCTTCCCATGTTTCTCATTCGTATTATTTTTATCTGCAGTCTATGAAGTTTTTCAGGACTATGTAATCGTCCATCTTGAGATTTAACAGGACCGAGGTTTTTCCTGTATATGTGTTTTTCTATTTCTTGGTAATCAGTGGAGAGCTTAAACAAATGTTGACATGTTTAAATTGATTGATGTGCAGAAATTCTCGGTCATCTTGTATGTTTCGGATAAGAGAAGCTGCTAAATGAATTTTTTCCCCCACTAGTTGGCTGTTTATTTTTCTCATTTTGTTTCCAGAAAAAAACGATATCTGAGTAGCCACTTCCTTGAGTTTGTGGTGTTTGGCCTCAATTATAGATACCAAGAATCAGTTATTCCTTTGCCGAGCTATGGGTTTTGGAATAAAATTTTAGGCTAAATCGGAGGATTCCCTCTCTGAGCAGCTACTCCCTTGAGTTTGTGGTATTTGGCTTCAAATTATTGAAATCAAACATCTGGTTGTTCCCCTTGCTAAGCTTTTGGGATTTGGAACAAGATTTTAGGCTGAGGATTCCAGTGCAGCACTGCTTTTCCTTCAAGAATTCGATAAATATTCCTTCAAATTTGGTCAAGATAAATAAACTTGGCAAATTATTTCTTGTTTAGAACAACTAGTTTAGAGACCTTTTTCTGATAGTTGTTAACAGGCCGCCTATTTGGAATCTTAGTAACCATCACTAATTATTGACTCTTCTTTCTTGTTTCATTCTGCAGCTCTCTTGTTCAAAGAAGGTGAAGTTTGTGAATGGACACCAACTCAGGCAAATTGGCTAATCCTAAGTGTTCCACAGAATAATTTCTTAGAGTCTTTTTGTATATCAGTCCACTGATGTAATTGGTTAAAAATGACCAAGTTATTTTCTTCTAGTACTTGTAGATATGTAGTTGGTTGGTTTTGGGATTGGATATAGTTTTTTTTTTTATGATGGGATTATGTAGTTGGATGATGTAGTTGGTTTCGGTGAATTGCTTTGTTGGTTTTTTTAATGGGAAATGCTAAATTTAAAATTTACATTTTTATTTTGTTAAAATGAAGGTGTTACCTTGTGTACTATATATATGTTGCAAATGTCTTTCATTGGTAACACCTGTAACACTTAGTGTGTTGCAATTGGTAATATAGGTGTTGCAATAGACTAAAAATTTCTGCATATTTGTGGGCCACCCGTGGGCCCCACAAAGTAGGCCCCCACTGACAGGCACACGAAAAGTGGGTCCCACATATGGGCCCACCAGTTGACTCCACTAAGTGGGTCCCACCGGTGGGCCCGGTCTGTGGGACCCACAAAATGGTCCCCACATGTGGTACCCACTAAATTGGCTATATATTTTACAAAATTATAAAATCTATTGCAACACGAATATGATGTTGCTGTAGGGTCCTTAGAATGTTGCTGTAGGGTCCTTAGGTAACAAATAATCCTATGTTAGCTTAGGATGATCCACGTGTTGCCTTTGAGTCCAAAGGCTACTGCTCACAGAGCAACTTAGCTAAAATGTTACATTTGCCTATTTTGGGTCTGTGGCAACAGAAATTTGGGTCTAAGGTAACACAGTTATGTGGTTGCCGAAGGCCATTTATGGCGTAGTGATGGTACGGGAAAATTGCTGAGTTTCTAATCCAAAGTGGTTATCATGTTGCCCCAGCAGATTCAAGCTTGTTCGTGAAAACTCAAGGAGGCAAGATAGCAGTAGTCCTTGTATATGTGGATGATCTAATCATCACTGGCGATGACGAAGACGAGATTCAACAAACAAGGGCAAACTTGTCAGTCCGATTTCAAATGAAGGAACTTGGTGAACTGAAACACTTCCTAGGATTGGAAGTCGAAAGAACAGATGATGGTATATTTCTTGGTCAGCAGAAATATGCAAAGGATTTAATCGAGAAGTTTGGGCTAACTGACTGCAAGCCAATATCTACCCCAATGGAGCCAAACTTGAAGCTGTGTGGCTACGATGGGAAAGACTTGGAGGACACAAGAATGTACCGACATATAGTAGGTAGTCTTATCTATCTAACTCTTTCCAGACCTGATATAGCATTCGCTGTAGGTGTTACTAGCAGGTTCATGCAGAAACCTAAGAAGCCACATCTCGAAGCAGTCAAAAGGATCCTGAGATATGTTAAAGGCACAATAAATTGGGGACTTTTCTACAAAAAGGGAGTACAAAGCAAGGTCATCGGCTATTGTGATGCTGACTATGCCGGAGACCATGATACCAGGAGGTCGACTACAGGATATATATTCAATCTTGGTTCGGGAGCTATATCATGGTGCAGTAAGAGACAACCTACCGTTTCACTTTCAACTACTGAAGCGGAATATAGAGCAGGGGCGATGGCAGCACAAGAGTGTGCTTGGTTGACTCAACTCATGAAGGATTTGAATCAACCAATAGAAGATGGAGTTGCATTACACTGTGACAATCACGCCAGCCTGATTCGGCTGAGAATCCAGTATTTCATGCTCGGACCAAACATGTGGAAGTACACTATCATTTCTTACGTGAGAAAGTACTTAAAGGAGACATTGACATGAAGCCAATCAGGACCGAAGACCAGGTTGCAGACATATTTACGAAGAGCTTACCTGCAACAAAGTTTTCTGAGTTTCGAAAATTACTCGGAATGATTGTACGTACCAGCAAAGTTGACAATGAGGGGGAGTGTTGAAAGTCATTGCCAATAATATCTAGAAAGCCATCAACCAAGAAATCAACAACATCTAGAAGCCATCCATCCTTGAAGATTTAGTTGGCATGTTTGACAAGGAAGTTATGAGGTAATCAATGACCTCAAATGCTTGGAAAAATCTTCACCATTTACTCCTATAAATAGCAAGGCATTTGGTTGAGTTGTATCCCATCTCCAAGAGTGAGTTCAAAGAGTGAATAACAATCCAAGTTGAGATTGAGTGAGTTTGAGAGTTTTTCTATTTTGTGAGTTTGTATCTATTCTTGAGTGATAATAGAACAAATATTTTTCTCTCAAATCATTAGAAATTCACTATAATGATCCGCTAATTTCCAACACTAATAATGACAACATCAAAACCCGAAATGAAGGGAGATATTAACCAACATATCTCTTGAAGAAGAACAACACATTCCAAACCACACGAATCATATCAATATCCGCATATCAACAATATCATCAACATAACTCCGTAATCCATCTCGTAATCATATACTCATCAGCTCATATACATGACGATTATCAAAACAAGAACATCATATACAATTCAAAATGAAATCCCAAAGTGAAGAGTAATTACCTCTATGAAGGAATGGATTGAATCCTAAGGTTGAATCCGTTTCCAATCGTTTCCAAACTCCAATGTTGTTAAGGACGATCAACTCAAGTGTTTGGAACCTCAAACTTCTCTCTAAGAACTTTCTCTATCGAAATAAGGGAAAGAATGGCCAAAAATGCATCTTAACACCCGGCTGTCCCTTTATATACTGCACATTACTAGCGTGCGCTAAAACTTGTATTTAGCGTGCGCTACATCCCTAGCGTGCGCTATCCTTCCTTGATAGCGTGCGCTATCGGGCAGTCCAGGGGCTACTGCCTTGCTTCGCACATCATCTTACGTACGTAATGTACATGCAATAGCGTATGCAAATAGGCGTTGACTTACTATAGTGAAATGCTCAGTAGCGTTCGCTATTCTCCAACAATAGTGTGCGCTATTCCTCGTTGACCCGATATTCTGCACCTTCCCCGAAGATGCCCAGGGTCCACATGCCGAAAGTAACCTGACAAAGCCAAGATTCCCTTTTGACCGATCTGATATTAGCGTACGCTAACCATATGCACTAGCGTGCGCTAAATGCCGATAATAATTAGCCTGGCCTACCTGCCGGCCACCTTCCGAACCTTACCCAGAATGCCTTACGTACGTTAGGGGTCCTCCTTAGCGTACGTAATTCAAACCTCTTAGCGTGCGCTAAGTATATATCGTAGCTTGCGCTAAGCATACATATTAGCGTGTGCTAGGCATACATTGTAGCGTGCGCTAACGTGGCTGTACTTAGCCATTTTCAGCTATTCTCGTACAACGTATCGACATACAGAATACGAACATACGGCATACTGAATACATATACTCAATTCGATAACATTCCCATATGATATACCCAATATCAAAAGTACGATAACCTGATACACGATATCCTCAAATGTAATTATCGACCGAATACGACAATTATACCAATACAACTGTCTCAATTCTCAATCAATTTTATCCATACTGTATAGACACCAAGCTATCCATTACGTCTCAGATAAAATAATGCGAAAAATTTATACTGAAACTCCGGATATTACATACTAAAAATCGGGGTATTAAACTCTACTCCCCTTAAAATAAGTTTCGTCCTCGAAACTTGCAACCTGCCACACGCAACAGATCAACCAAAATTTCCAACTCATCACAAAAACAATCAATCGTCGCCACAAGCGAATAACAAAAATGACATACTTACAGGTGCGTGAAGCCGATGATCTCCCGTGATACTAACACATGACTCCCATATGAAGTCTCAACAGTCAACACAATACCAACACACACCAATATCGCAATTATAGAAATTTTAAAAATATCTCCAAAATTTTGGAATCTCCAAAAATCGATTTGACTCAAAAGTCAGAAAAAAATCATTTTCAAAAGTCACGCTACTACCGTGCCAGTAGAGCCACATAACACACATGCCCGGGTTTCACAAAACCCAAGCTCCGATACCATCTTCTGTAACACCCCCAAAACTATCCGGGATATTACAGCGCCGTGGGGCCCGCACCGGAACCCACCAGGCTAAAATCCATTTTTAAAAAAAATGTTCAAAAACGCCAAAAAGGACGATGACGGTAATATTTTCAAATACTCACAAAATTCATTTATAAAGTATCAAATACCATCGTGAAAATATCGTTAAAACATTCAAGGCCAAAATTCCAAAACTCGGTTTAGGGAATCGGTTTTACGAAATAATCCAAGTTTACGAAGTACCCAAAAAGCCATTTTGAAATGTACACACGATTTGGTAAAAATACCGGAAAGACATTTTGAAATATACACACGCATCGGATAAAACACAGTTCAAAATATATATTTGCAGCGGAAATAAAACAACCAGAAAAGAATACTCGATTCCCAAAATAATGCCATGCCAGTATCACCCGGGAAGCTCATCTCTTCACGACCTCTACTAGCTCGATCTCCGAGTACCTAAAATAAAGCACACGACGGGGTCAGCCACAATACTCAATAATGATATCGATCACATCACGTAAATAATTACATATCGATATAATAATACTGTAAGAATACTGCCAACGTAATCTTACCGTCATAACCTTACCAATCCAAAGCAATCCATACCAATTCAATCCTTACCATAATCCACATTTCGCATTCTCAAATGATGAAATGAACTCAAAAACACTCATCTGGACTGAACCAAAACAATACTCAAAATCCTCAAAAACATCATCATAATCATAAGCGGGAAATAATTAATCTGTGTCAAATCCTGTCAGTCGGATCGCACAATCAAATACCAATCCTCATAAGAACCAAACATACACAATACATTTGTAGATCAACTACCACAAAATAATGATAACAAATCCAAAACATCGATGCACAGCCCAAATACTCATACGATCAATAACCAGATAAACCAATACATCAACTGAGGATATCACCAACATGACAAAATCCAAGCAAGACCAACAAAGAATCAACGGCGACCAAGAATCTCATCAACATGATCAGCTCCAACATGACCAACAAGGATCAACGATGACCGAGAATACCATCAACATGGTAAACTCAGACACGACCAATAAAAGATCAACAACGACTGAGAATACCATCAACATGGTAAACTCCAACACGAACAAATATAATGGATCTCAAAGAAATAACCTCGACTGTCGAACATACCCCTCGGGCGTATGAACAACCAGTCGCAAACTGTCGAACATATCCAATCATACATAGAGGATGAACGACCAAACAATATGGCTCAAAGATGGACGTCACAGTACGCTCGATCTGGAAATATTTCCGTGCACAAGACACCTCGTGTATCGATCAAATACACGTGTGGTCTTGTACCTAATCAGTCTCACGAAGTAATCTTCTCGTGTGCACAGCCCAATGTGAGGACATAACCCCATCACACGTCTATATGTGCCCGCCCTGAAAATCCTACACATAACCGATCGGCACGCAGATATGACTCCAGATATATCACGATGCAACATGACAACGAAACTCAAAGAATCACATATCCAATAAGGATTAAAAGACTCACCGAATTGAACAATGACATACGAATAATGAAAGATCGAATCGACCGACAATATCCAAAACAACAATCCTGGGATCACAATTCCCAAATAACGATCAACACGATCAACAACCACAACATAACAGGCCTGGGATCAACATCCATCAATGATCGATCAACACAACCATTAATTCCAAACGATAGCCCTGGAATCAACATTCCTCAACGAACAACCAATACGAATCTCACTATACGAAACTTCAACTTACGAAATATACCACAATTCAACATAATAATAATGCTCATAATACTTAAATTACCTCAAACCGATGATAATATCCTTTCCACGAACAAACCATCATCCCGACAATTTACGTTTATAATATCATTGATATATGAATTATAAATGAAATGAAAGCGAAACCATTCATTAAATATTATAAACTGAACAAGTATAACTTGCCTTGATACCGTTACCATGAAGCCGTTACCAAAACCATTGCCTTCGTCTACGAGCTCCTCAGCCCCGACCAAAAGCAATCTACAAACTCTTCAACCTCAACCGCAACACAATGGTCGTAATCAACGATCAATTATCACCACCTATTGCAATAATTGATTAACACACATTCGATAATAATAAACAACCGGTATAACCAATCCACAACCCTAACGATTCCAAAATATCTTGATTAGACACAATTCTGAACAATCTAACTCATACAATTACGAATTCATTCCCATGATTCCGCAAAGTCCATATATCGATTTGATAAGGCGAGTATACAAACTTAACTAAAGTATTCCAATCAATTTCTCTTTCAAAACTTTAGTCAAACACATTGAAGGCGGAATTCAAAGGTATATTCGAATCATCAATCAATTAACACCAACCACATCAAGAGCACGAAGAACATAATCATAAACATATATATCATTCAACATTATTGTTAGGAATACCTGTTAGATTTTGATGATGTCATTAATATAAATTCAAATGTTATTACTTGGCAAAAATGTAAGGAAGAACCAAATGAGTATCTTCTATAGGCCAAAAATAAGTTAGGCTAAAAATTGGATAAGTACTAAAGTACAGATAAGTCCATCAGAGAGGATCAACCGAGTCAAGTCCGAGTAGTTCTGGTCAACAAAAATTATCAGGGATGTTTGACTAGACTGCAGCCAAGGTACCTCAGACAAGTCACCTGATCAGACAAGTCCTAAACTGGGAACATCAGAGAGGTCTAGACTGCAGAGATGTTAACTGCACATCAGCCTAGTCGAGATCAGCCAAGTACTCCAAGTCCACATCAGCATGCGTTGAAAAGTCAAGTATTACGGAAAGTCACATGCAACGTGAAGAGACAAATTGGAGTGATTCCCGCAAAAGATATGAATTAAATAAGCTATCCAGACCCACCTTGAAGACTTTAATCCTTTTATATTCAAAAGAATCGGCGCATCACATGCAGAAGTCTTCACAACGGTCGGAAGATAGATTAAAATATGGGAATCGAGCCTTGCAACATTCAGAAAAGATTAAACAAAGAAGTCTCCCTCCAACGGACTGATTTGTTACAGATCTGCAACGGCTATGAAGGAATGCTCATGGATCAACACCTATATATATATATATCCGAAGATTTGAAGTTGAGCAACAACCGGTGCGAACATACTTTCAAGCGATCAAAGCATTCAAGCTATCAAAAAGCGAAATACAGCATCGTGAAAATAGCGGTTCTAAAAAGTTCATACTTGAAGAAGCTCTTAGTTGGAGAAGACAAAAAAACTCTTGTCTATAATCCTGAGTTCGGGGTACTTCACTGGTTGAAGTTAAGAGACTGTAAAGGCATCCAAGGATCGAGGATCAAGAGGTGCAAGGCAGTCAAGTGTGGTACAACAGCACGGATTTCCACTGGTTGAAAGCTGTTGTAGTTTTGTTTGAATCACTGTTGTAACACCCCGAGATATTCGGAATAATTACAGCGCCGTAAACCCTTTAGATAAGGATTTACAAGGCTAAATTTAAAAGAAGTGTAAAAATAATCCAATCGAACAACTGAAGTTCAAATACAGATTTGATTCAACCGATCAAATGAGTTAACTTATACAACCATATCGAAATGACCTTATTAAATACAGACGTACTCGAGTACTAAACAAACCAAGAAGACAAATCACAAAAACAATAACATCAACCACATCACTGAGCCATTTCATCGTCCTGTCGGTACTGTGGTTGCCTCCCCGCTCCTCGGCTACCTGAACATCAAAACAATGTCCACCCCCGAAGGGGTTAGCAAAACAATGCTAGTATAAGTATCATCATACAATAAATCATCAATGCATCATAAAACATGCAAAACGGACTTCCGCCACCAGAATCCAACGATGCGAATCCTCACGATTCCATCAACACAATACAGGTAATCCAAATGATCCAGCGCCCTTGGTATAGATCCCCATGATGATCCCGCGGACCAACGCATGGTGGAAAACCCGTCCAACGATCCAGCTTCTCAAAGATAGATCCCCATGATGATCCCGTCGGACCAACGCATGGTGGACATTCGATCCAGCGCCCTCAGCATAGATCCCCATGATCCCCTCGGATCATTTATACCATAAATCAATCAACTATGCATACACATATGCATTTCAATATGTTCATCAATACGAACAAATAACAACGAATATCACGAGAATTTTCAGAAATACATCTCATATTCAACAATATGAACAAAACCACAAGCATGATCAAAGTTTCAATATAAATTGAACTCGACATATGATACTTGCCTCGAAAATGGCAAGGATGAAACACTTCAATGATCTTGACACACTCGAAGGCCGCCTCCTTCGATCAACGTAACAAGCCTGAACCTTAACAAAAGGAATGATATACAAATCATCTCAAGTCGAACGATGGCCTAACAATTCGGTCTACGGCCGAAAAGCTCAAAATAAACAATCTGCCTGGATTGCTTAGTGTGCGCTACGTACTCTACGTAACGTGCGCTAAGCCGGCCTGTTAGCGTACGCTATCGTGTAAGACTAGCGTGCGCTAGCCACAAACTGACAGTTTGAACCGGCTGATACATAACGCACGCTACGTACGTATTGTGCGTTAACTGAACCCCGATAGCGCACGTTAACTCACATATGTTAGCGTGCGCTAATCTTGCATGGCAGAATACTGCTAACGGAAAAACTGGGTTGAAAGGTGGTGAATTTCATGAACTCTATGGTGATAATACAAATTACCCTCGGGCATATCATGCTAATAAGGTTTGTGGAAGTTCTATGATTATGAGATACAAATATACGGATAATTATCTCAACATCATAACTCGTCCAAGATCTTCAAGAAATATTCTAAGTTCCGATTATTCCAAGTCCCAAAACATATGATTCCTTACGTAAAACATACGAACTAGGTAATCTTCATATACTGGTCGATTGGTTTTGAAGATACATAACATGCTCAGGAATCCACATACTAAAAGGTTCAATGGATCATACGATGAATAAGTGTCGAAACGTCGAAAATATCCTTCTAACACAAGATGTACGACTAATAACGAATATAATCGACTAGATGAACATGATCAACATCCTTTAGAACACTACTAGTATTGGTGAAGAATCACCTACCTCAAGGTAGTGAAGAACACGGAGGAAATTGAGGCAATCCAACACCGAAAGCTTGAACACCAATCTCCAATGATATACGATCTTCAATCACGAACTAGGATGTTGATATGAAGTGTTTAGGATGAAGGAAGTTATGTTCTAAGTGTAAGAATTCGGGTAAAGGGAGAAGAAAGAACTGAAATCACGAATAGGATGCTGTCCTATTTATAAGAAATGGCTATTAGCGCGCTAGACCGCCGTAGCGTGCGCTAACGGCCACCGACTTAATCGTACTCAAGACTTAGCGTGCGCTACGCATATACCTGTAGCGTGCGCTAAGGCGTTGACTCGGCTTTTCCCGAAAGCCGTCCAGGTACATCCCGACACGATCCGACAGGGGTCCCCCGGCCAGATCTCACCTACCGCACGTCTCAATCAAATTGACCACGCATAGCGTGCGCTAATGACCCTCAGTAGCGTGCGCTATGAATCCACGTTAGCGCACGCTAAACATAGCCGATAGCGTGCGCTACATGCGCAGAATTACAATCTCTAAATCACAAACACGAAATTATACGCTCGACAACATCGGATTATGAAATACGGAGAATAGTACTCAGACAAAAGTACAATCATTACAATATCACAAGTTCCAATTACATAACAGAAATCTCGGGTATTACAACTGTAATATTTATCACTGGTTGAGAATTATAGTAAATTCATCTCCAACTGGTTTGGATAAAAGTGGATTAGTAGAGGATTACCCCACCTCTGAGACCACTATAACTGCCTGCGTCATTTACTGTTTTATAGCATCATATTTTAACTGCCGCATTCATTGTTAAGTGTTTCATTAGTTGCTTTATATTCCTCATCAGCTGACTTCCGCACATATTAAGAACAAACGACTCCAAGTCATTTGTTTACCTATCAGCTGAAGAAACTCACTCTTTGAGAAAAAGAGTTTAAGAGTTTCAACAAGTCTATTCACCCCCCTCTAGACTTGTTCCTGGACGACTTGTGACCTACCAGTGGTATCGGAGAGGTTGGTTCACTTATTTCACGAACCAGATCTATATCAGAGATATATCTTTACTCTCATTTTATAATGGAACACATGCATTTTAGACTCCCTGTGTTTTCAGGTGCCATCATTAGCTATCTCGATCTCGTCGAAATCAATGACGTGACTGGGGTCCGGTACATACTTCCGCAATTGGGATACGTGAAACACATTGTGAACGTGACTCAACGATGGCGGTAAGTCCAACCTGTATGCTAAATCTTCAACTCTCTCGAGGATCTCAAATGGTCCGATATATCTCAGACTAAGCTTGCCTCTCCTCCCAAAACGGAAAATCCCTCGTGTAGGAGACACCTTCAATAGTACATGGTCTCCAGCGTCGAACTCTAGAGGGCGACGACGTACATCTGCATAAGACTTCTGTCGACTCTGGGCAGTCAACAGTCTCTCTCGAATCAAGGCTATCTTCTCTTGAGTCTGAATAATCAATTCCGGTTCCGTCCCGATCAAATCCGAAGAATCATCCCAACATAGGGGTGATCGGCACCTTCTCCCGTACAAAGCTTCAAATGGTGCCATCTTAATTGAAGCATGCCAACTATTATTGTAGGTGAATTCAACTAATGGCAAATGAACTTCCCAATCAGTTGACCAATCCAAAGCACAGGCTCTAAGCATGTCTTCTACAGTTTGAATAGTCCTTTCAGACTGACCGTCCGTTTGGGGATGATAAGTCTGTGCTAAAGTTGAGCTCGTCCCGGATCCTCGTGAACTGCTTCCGAAGTGTGACACGGCGACCATCTCGATCCGAAATAATGGTCCTCGGCGTCCCATGCAATCTGACTATCTCCGCAATAAATACTCGTGCCAATCTCTCGGGTCCCCATGTATCTTTAATTCCCAGGAAATGATCCGACTTGGTTAGTCGATCAACTACAACCCAAATCATGTTCATTCCCGTTCTAGTCCTTGGCATACTAGTGATGAAATCCATCGAGATGTCCTCCTACTTCCATTCAGGGATCGGAAGCGGCTTTAACATTCCGGCAGGTCGCTGATATTCAATCTTAACCTGCTGACAAGTCAAACACTTCGAAACGTACTCTGCTATGTCCTTCTTCATATTCCCCACCGGAAGTTTTGCTTTAAGTCCTTATACATCTTATCACGCTGGGTGAATAGAATAGGGCGCGCTATGAGCTTCCTTTAAAATTGTCCGTCTCAAATCATCATCCTCGGGAACGCAAAGTCGTCTCTGAAATCTCAGAACTCCATCGTCTTGTATCACGAATCCTGGGGCTTTTCCCTTCTTTACTTCATCACATAATCGAAGGATCAGAGAATCGTTCAATTGTTTAGACTTGATCTCCTCGACTAGTGATGAAGTCGGCCCATCACATAAAGTTGCCTCGATTCCCGGTGCCCATACTTCAATCCCTTCATGGATCGCCGCGTTGAATATTGGTTTGGAACGTAAGTGCTTCCAACACTCGAAGAGAAATGTGTTTACGGCTCAAAGCATCGGCTACTACGTTTGCTTTCCCGGATGATAGAGAATCTCCAAGTCGTAGTCCTTGATCAATTCCACCACCTTCTCTGCCTCATGTTTAATTCTCTCTGATCAAGATGTACTTGAGGCTCTTATGATCTGTAAAGATCGACAATGAGTGTCGTACAAATAATGTCGCCAAATTTTCAAGGCAAAGACCACACCGC